>JAINUG010000151.1:972816-1557086 GCA_029706075.1 Aldrovandia affinis | reverse complement strand
GTAACTTATTACAGTATTTGTAAGGGAACGAGTGAGAGCCTTGTCTAATTTTTGTTCCATATCATTACAGAGACATGACACTTCAAAAGGTGAAACGTTCCAAGCGGTTAGCTGAATGCTACTAAGCAGACTTGTTTCACAATGTAATGACTTTATTTCGTTTTATTAACACATTTTCGAATACCAAAATAGTCATTATTCTCATAATCATCTTTGTTTATTGTCATCATCATACTCTTCATCATAATTTTGCATGCTCAATTGTAGGCTTAAATACGCTTAATTAAAATGTTATTCTGTTAAAAACATGACTAATTCTTATTAATCTCAATAAATGAAAATAATTATATATATATAAATGTCTGTGTGTGTGTGTGTGTATGTGTGTACTTATTATTTGGTATTTGTTTCAATTATATTAAAGCTGTAATCATAAAATGTAAATAAATATCTTCATTTTATAGAAATGCATTTCAAGCTGCTACCAAAAGGCAGTGAAGAATGGTTAGTAGTGGAGTACCACGTGAATTTGTGAAGGTTGAACACCATACGAGAGGCTGCAGTCTCTGGCTATGTTGTAGCAGCTTGATGGCACGGGCCAGTAGGCCAGCCAGCATGGCGTTACTAAATAGTCATTACTAGTTGCATGTAATTACTAGGGCCTGGATGAGTAGTTGTTATGGCCTGCGTGGGTGAGAAAGGACGGATCCTCTGAGGTTACTTCCTGGTGAAATATTACTACGCTAAAATTATATCAACCAGAAAGCAGAAAATTATTTCACAGTAAATAAGTTCCTTTTTTAAGCAAATCAGAAAAGATATGGAAAGAATGTAGAAGTCTGTTTGTGTGCAATGAACATTCTGATGGCTACACAGTGAGGTTATTCAGAACCCAACCTCCACAAGAAAATGATAACATTGACTTTTCACAATGGGTTCTGGACACAATTCAAGTGTTGCCATTTTAAATGCTATCAGTCATGTTGCTCAGCCACACACAGAAGGTTGAAAGATACCCACTTGAACAGATTTACAGAGCAAGCTCTGCAGTAACTAGAGTGGAAGTCAACATCTGCTCTAAACATATGATCCACACTTCTAATTTTGATTACATTTAATATGGAAGAACTTACATACATATTCATATTTTGCTGTATTAGGCTGAATTTAAAAGAAAAATCTATCCAGGTAATCAGTTATTTGTGAAGATCTGAACCAGCAAACATCTCAACTACCCACTTTTAATTATCTCCAGGATTCTGATAGAAGGAATACTTACTGTTGTTGAAACTTCGGATACTACTTCAAAAAAATATACATATTTACAAATTGTACAGACAATGTCTAAAAGAAATGTAATATATTATAATATATGCCATTTAGCAGGCAGCTTTTATCCAGCGACTTACAGTAGTGAATGCATACATTTTTCAGTATATGTGGTCCCAATTAGAAGTGAACCCACACAACTCTACATTATAGCATGCATGCTCTGCCTGCTGAGCCACACAGATATTGAACACAGATTGATAGCCTAATTTGTCAGAGAGGTGTCTATACTTAATATAGGGTCTTAAGCAACATGACTTTCTGGGATATAGGTTGGCACACAATAACCATTTATAGGCTGTTTCAATGAGGTAAACAATAACAAAGCTACTGCGCATGTCCGTTCCTAGAACATTTTCGTGGCGCCATAAACAAAATCAAAATTACTAGCCTGTACTTCTCGAGTCTCCCAAACAGTGAACAAGCAAGATATTGCCAAAAATGATCAATAAATGGTCAATTGTCATTGCCAGATAAGTTGAACGGGTCTTGAGACAACATCGTTTTTCCGCCGACTTGAAGCTTTTACCTGAGGTGACTGTTTATCATTACCTTATCGACAGGGGCGTCGTAGCGGGGGAAAAGGGGGACTGACTACCCAGGGCCCCAAGCGGGAGGGCCCTTGAAAAGCCTGGAATGAAAAAAAAAAAGGGCAATTTTAAATTTCTAAGTAATTAGTCCATCCATCCATCCATCCATCCATTTTCTACCGCTTCCGGGTCGGGTCGCGGGGCAGCGTCTAAGCAGGGAGACCCAGACTTCCCTCTCCCGGCCACTTAGGCCCAGCTCTTCCGGGGAATCCAGCGTTCCCAGGGCCAGCCGAGAGACATAGTCTCTCAGCGTGTCCTGGGTCTTCCCGAGGCCTCCTCCCGGTGGGACGTGCCCGGAACACTCCCCAGGAGCGTCCAGGAGGCATCCTAACCAGATGCCCGAAGCCACCTCATCTGGCTCCTCTCGACGCTGAGGAGCAGCGGCTCTACTCTGAGCCCTCCCGGATGACCCCGAGCTCCTCACCCTATCTCTAAGGGAGAGCCCAGACACCCTCGCGGAGGAAACTCGACTCAGCCGCTTGTATTCGCGATCTCGTTCTTTCGGTCACTACTCACAACTCGTGACCATAGGTGAGGAACATAGATCGACCGGTGCGTCGAGAGCTTTGCCTTAGGCTAGCTCCTCTTTACCACGACAGACCGATGCAGCGTCTGCATCACTGCCGACGCCGCACCAATCCGCCTGTCGATCTCCCGCCTCCATCCTTCCCTCACTCGCCGACAAGACTCCCGAGGTATTTAAACTCCTCCACTTGGGGTGGTGATCCTCCCGACCCGGAGAGTGCACTCCACCTTTTTCGGCAGGAGCAAAGCGGTCTCCGGTTGGAGGTGCTGATTCTCCTTACCAGCCTTCACACCGATAGGCAAACTCAGGCGAGCTGGAGATCCTGCACGTGATCGAAACTAACAGGACATCATCTGCGAAGGCAGTGACCAATCCTCAGGCTTCCGAACTGGTTACTCAGCGCAGCTGGCACTAGATATTCTGTGTAAAGTTATGAACAGACTTGGGTATCAAGAGACGCCCTGGTGAGTCCCAACCCTGCAGGGCAGTGGAGCTTGCCACAGCCATGCGGACCGAGAAGCTCTAGCACCGAGGTCGGTACAGGACCGGATGGCCCGTCCTCAGGATTAAGGTGCCCGTACTCCCGAACACCCCACACAGGCTCCCAGGGACTTAGGTCAGCCTCAGAATCTCCAAACTGTGTGCAGTAGTTGGGCAAACTCCCATGCACCCTCCAGGACCCTTGAGTAGAGCGATCCACAGTTCCGCGACCAGGAATGAAACCACATTTCTCCTCCTGAATCAAGGTTCAATATCAATGACGGACCTCTCTCCCGAACTGAATGGGCCTTACCAGGAGAGGCTAAGTGATCCCCTGTAGTTGGAACACCTCAGTTACAACCTACGCCAGAAAGAGGACTACAGTCTGCAGTCTGAGGCTGCCCCCAGTCTCCACCAGATGCTGCCAGTCAGTCAATCTGTGAACAGCCTCATCAGGAAGCTGGGGACTCCGAGTAGGATCTCATCTGAGGCCTACACCCAGACTTACAAACACCGTGTGACCTCATTTAGAGATGGAGGAAGCCACACAGGTCCCAGGCCTGCTTCCCTCATGGAAGGCGTGGGTGGTTGGGGAGATGCCAGTATTCCTCCTGAGCCCCTGGCGTCCCGGTGAGGTCAAGCGGCGCTTCACCCATCCCCCACTGCGGTGTTGACAGTCTGCTACTTCCCCATCTGGGCGCATGGATGGTCTGAACCTCCTCGGCATTGATGAACCTCCTGGCCTCACCGAGCCTGTCCATGCAGGATTTTGCCTCAGCGACAATGACTGGCACTAACTTGGCTGGCAGGCCTCTCACTGCCTCCGAGGTCACAGGCAAAGATGATGGACTCATTATTCTCAGCTCCAGCGCTCAACCTGCCAGTTGTCCTAATGGTTAAAGGATTACGCTTTGCGACCAACTACCAAACGACGCCACTTCATCGGTGGTGCCAGCAATGAGCTGGGCTGCTACTGGACAATGCCTGCTCGAGAACAGCAATCCCGGATAGAGTTGACCTTCTGACAGGTCTCAATATTTGCAGTTCCTCATCCCGTTTGGGCCTGCTAATTGTGTCTCTACACCACATGAGACCAACTCCACCTAGGGTGAGTCAGTTAACACAGCTCACGCCCCTCTCACCAGTGTCAGACATGACCATAGTCTGAGCAGCCAGGCTACAAATCAGTCAGTGGGCTGCTTGCATGGTGTCTGGGTATAGGTGCATATATGAACTGCCGCTTATGTGACAGTATTACCATGCTGGACAATGTAAGCAAACTGCAGAAGTCTGTGTAAGCTCCATCTGGTTCAGATGGGGAGCCGTTCCTCCCAATCACACCTCAAGGTCTCACTGTGCGTTGCCCATGGCGTGAGTCTCCCAGCAAAGCAGAGAGTTCTGCCCGAAGTGTTCTCAAACACCTCAGGAGGGACTCCCAAGGATTGATATTCTGGCTGCTGTTTGGGCTCAACTTTGTTTCTTGATGGATAATCCCCCCTTCCAGCAGGAGAGGAAACTACCTCTAAATCTACAGTGAGCCCCCAGTATATCCTGAGCTGCAGCAAACAGAGGTATCTGACTATTCCACCCCTGTAGCCTCCTGAAGAGCAACTCAGTGGAAGAGTCCAAACCCTCTATGGGGGCTGATGTTCCAGGCCCATGCTCAGTGAAGTAAAATGGGCTATATCAGCAGACCTCTGAGCTTTCCAGCAAACTCAGGCTCTTCCTGCCAAAGAAGGTGACTGCTCCGTCCTGGGCTCAGCTGGCGGATAGGACCGCCAGGGCCTAGCCGGCGCCCATCCACTGCCGAGCCTAGCAGACTACTCTGCCAGGTTTGGTGAGCCCATGGGAAGGGGTCCTACGTCTCTTGGGACCTTTGGCAGGCCCCAGGTGCTAGGCTCAGGCTGCAAGCTGCCCTCGGGCTACAGTTTCAGCTAGGAGGCCAGTGAAGCCAGTGTCTGGCTGAAGAAGCTGTTCAATTTTGTTGTCATCTTCTGAGAGATGCTTGTGAGCCACGCTTTGTCTGGTCCCTCACCCAGACCTGTTGCCTTAGGTGACTCAGAGGCATGAAGCCCCGACAACAGCTCCTGGAATCATTCTGGACATAAGCCTCTTTGTGCAGTGGCTCAAGGAGGAGTAAATGATGTGATCATGTTCTAAATTATATTGGCTGAATAATAGCTTGAAGCTGAACATCCGCCAAAAGTATTGGAGAATAAGATTTCCCTCACATCTTAAACATAAATGGTTTAGGTCTGGCCCCCTGCACTAAGTAGGTATGTTACACCCCTGTGCGCAGCGACAGTCTAGATGTGCCTGTGTCCCTGTGCAAGCGATTACGCAGAGACTATTGCCATACCCCAAAAAATGCAGGCTTTTCAAGGGCTGTCTGCGTTTTTTTTTCCACCATATGTCTGCGATATAACGGAGTTGAAAACTCGATCCATCTTGTTTCCGGAAATTTCATTAAACATTGCTCGGTTTGGTCATACGCTACACTTCAGAGATAGACTCGTGTTCAGTGCTTTCAAAATGACATATCGCAAGTTCAGGACTAAGTAAAAGGTATACAGGACGTTAATTTAACATTTTATCTTGTTTCTGGTGAAATTTCATTGAAATCTGTCAATGCGAAATGTGATATTTTTTGACCCGAATGAGATATCTTTTGCCCAAATGCTCACTGCCTGCCGTGGTTTTTGCCGTGTCGCGGCAGCGCAACATGTAATTATGTGATTAATTGATTATGTAATGTAATTTCAGATAATTCAAATTAAGATATATCTTTTTTTAGAATGCTTCAATCAGTAATTACTGAAAATGTCATGCAATTATCTTTATTTTAAGAAAGTTATGGGCATTTATGTTATTTGTTTCAAGATCATTGAAAACAATAGGGGTCAATATGGAAATTTGAGTAAAATTACCACAACTTCCTTAAAACTTAATATATGAGATTGAATAAGGTATCAAATACAGGCTAGATTTATAACATCTCAAATTTTTGTAACATACCTACAATAAGATTCGTCCCAAACACGGCTAATCACACTGACTGGTGCTGATGCTGGAGCCCGTAAGTTTCAGTCAATCATGTCTTTCCAGAAGAAAGAAGTCGGGGTATCAAAAAATTCAAGAAAGAGAAAAAGGCAAACTGAGGGAAAACAACTGCTCACTAATTTCTTTCAAAAGAAAGGTAAGCAACTTGCTAACACTGTTTAAGAGTGGTTTAAGCTAATATTGGTACATTGTTTAGATTGAACTAGGACTGTCAACGTTACACGTTAACGCATGCGATTAATTTCAAATGGATAACGCGTTCATTTTTTAAAAATCGCGATTAATCTCATTTCAGTTTCACTCTCGCTACTGGCTGAAATCAATCACAAATGCGGTCAAACATACTACTGGTGATGGTGAAATGCATTGAGACTCATTTGATCCAGTTCTATAACAAGACAAGCTAACATAGCTAGCTACATTATGATAGTTAGCTGGTAAATTGAGCAGAATCTAGCCTGTAGCCTGTTTCATTGTATATTATAAGCAGGTTAAGAGGCTAATAGCAATCCTGTATGCTTCATGCTTGTAGAAGGGCCTGTCCTGTAGCAGAGAGTGAGCAGGAAGAAGATGTGATCGAGGCAGAGAGTGAGCAGGGAGAAGAGGCAGAGAGTAGCAGTAGGGCTAGTGAAGAGGATGATGGGAGGTGAAGAGAGCAAGGAAAATGAAGGTTGCTCTGAGGGTAGTGAGAAGGATGAGGAGAAGACAGAGGAGGAAGTGAAAAAGTGAGGGGAATGCAGAAGGGTATTTGCCAGAGGACCCGGAGAATCTTACTAATCTTACTAATTATTTGTTTAAATGTGGTATAAGCAGTTAATTAGCGATTACCCTAATAACCACTACAGATTCATGTGTATAGTTGTTGATTCAATCAAAAAAAATTCTAAAGATGCGTGAGAGTCATGGATCAAGAGGGAAGGGGGCCCACAAGACTGCATATGTATAGGGCCCAGAATTGTGTGCTACGCCCCTGCTTATCGTCACACGGATACAGTGTGTTTACACTAGAGGCAGTGAAGGCTTACAACTATTTTCTTAGTGGGAAAGTCATAGATATATGCTCATATACTGAGAATGACTATTGTATTGTCTATGGTGAAGTTGGAGCAGATCAAACTCTGTCTAAAAAGTACTCTGCATGGTTCATCGCTAAGAAGGAAAGGGTGGTTGTCAGTGGACACTACATGCATGGCTGGGTGAGCTAGCTAGTTAGGTTGTTTGGTCAATTAATACATGTAGTGGCCTACTAGTAATGATACGATATGCAGTCCATAGTGAACTAAAGTCAGAAATGTTATGCGTTACATTTTTAGGTTAGGGTGAGGTATGTAGCCATGTCGCTGCTATTCTTGTTGCAGTGGAGCAATGTTTCCAAAAGGGTTTAAATGCTCCATCTGTGACATCTGAGCCCTGTACCTGGTTGCGCACAAAACAAAATAATACGTTTAAGTTTGCTACAATCGTGAGCTTCATTGAAAAAATGGTAGCCAGACGCCAGTCTGAATGACAGCAAGAGTATTGTTCTAATTGCATTTTCGCCGGAGTAGCCTAACGTTATCGGGGCATGTAACCATGGCTAATAATTTGCAATAACTTGTTCAATACACGTTGACATTAACAGATTTTAAACAACACCACAGACATGAGCAGAGCTAGCTAATTGTTTACTATGAGTACATATTTTGCATGAAAAAAAAGATATAGACATTCAAAACACAACCTTATGTTTGAAACAGTAACTTTACTGCTAGCGGTATTCGTCACTTAACAAGCTGTTAGATGACCTATGTGTATAAGCTTAAATGAGCACTGTGTACAAGTAAAATTGTTTAAGTTACATTCCATATAAATTTACCAGTGATGAAATGGGTGCTACAGATCCTGGAGTTGCAAGTAGGTATCCAGCCATTTCATTTTACTGCAGCAATCCAAGTGTTTCATTGTGCTTTGTCGTTTGGGAAGCGATACACTTTAATTTCTGAAAGCAAGTTTGTGCCTGGCCTAAGGGAGCACCCAACAACCGAACAACACGGTACTAATTTTAACTTTGACATATTAGCGTTAAGCCAGTTGTTGCTACAACAGAAATATAGTCCAGTTTGCCTTTGTTCTGAGCATCACATGCAACGCTGCTCAAACCCTGTAGATGCTGCATTAGTGCAACAGAAACTGATCGCCCGCCACAAGAGTAAAATGTTGCCATCACAGCCACTCGGGTCCTCTTCAGCAGAGTTGTTAAACAACTAAGAGCCTCTGTTGCAGGACAGACAGGGGCTCGCGATATGCAAAATGTCCAATCATTCTCGGCTTCCCTGTGGGATCATAGTTCTGAGCCAAATGCATCTGAAGCAATCCCTGCAGGGCTGGTGGGAGATTCATGTGAGGGGTTAGCTTATCTGGACGGTGTTCAGTGTAAATGCTTAATAGACACAGGGGCTGTGTTCGAAACCGCTCCCTATTCACTATATAGTGCACAATATAGTGTGTACGCCATTTTGTAGTGTGCGACAAATTCTAAACTGTTAATTTCGTTCACTATATAGTGAATGAGAAAATACCCACAATTCACCGTGATTTGTAGTGAACAGCGAATGTACCCTACAATTTCTCCCGTGTACCACAATGCAATGCGGTCGTGTCATACCGTCATACATACGCCTCTGTTTATGCCTCAAGAACAAAGTTGAGCCAACAGCAGTAAAACAGAAACAGGAATCATGGTGGTAACGTTAGCTAACTGCTTTAGCCACCGATAGCTACCGTTATTATTGCTATGGGAGTTGGTGCTAGTCGTGAGCTCGTGAGTTATCCTAACGTTATTTTCTCCACACGAGCTAGTTAGCTCACGACTTCCATAACGGTAGCTATTGGTGGCTAAAGCAGTGGCTAGCAGACAGCACCACAGTTGACAAAACCACACTTGCACATCATTAGGATTTCAACAATTTATTTGGGATTTAACATTCAAAACTGAACATGCAAACCTGATACCACCTGAGTACATTTCAACAGCTGTCATGAGTGCTCGGTTTGTTTACGCGATACTGGGCGCATCCGCCTACGTCACCTGAATATCCGGCACTTTTCTTTTGACGCAAATTACGTTCAGTTGTAGTATCCGAAAACAGTTTGTCGTTTACTACATAGTACACTATATAGTAAACACTATATAGGGAATTGGGAATAGGGAACGAGTGAGCGGTTTCGAACACAGCCAGGGTCTCAGGTTACCTGCTTATCAGAGTCATTTTATCGTCAGAACTTAGGCCACAGGGAATTGTATTCTGTTAATGAGCTGTTACATATTGAGGGTGCAGCAGGGCAAGTAGTCCCCTATTTGGGCTATGTTGAAGTTGAATTACAGTTTCCGATGAACAAGTGTGGTACAGGATCCAAGTTTAATGTGTTAGTTCTTATCTGCCCAGATCAACCTTACAATAGTAATATGCCATTTTTGGTGGGGATGAATGTACTGAAAATTCTTGTGAAGGATTGTCAAGAAAAGAGTGGTGGTAGAGACTGGTAGCAGTTACAAATGCAACCTGAGTGGGTGGTGGCTTATTCTAGTTATCTTGCGAGGCAAAGCAATTATCAAGGCAATGTAAACGCAATGCAAGTCAGGCTCCAATCTCAGTCACCTATTTCTCTTGCTAGTAATGAAGTGAAAGAATTAAAGGGAATTTTTCACATTACGGCCAGTACAAAGGGTTTCCAAGCACTACTAACTGAACCTGAAACGTATTCTTGCCCTGGAGGTTTAGTGGTATATAATCAACTATTACAGGTGACTCCCAGGTCCCATCAAAAAGTTAAACTTATGGTTCAGAATATCTCGGGACATGAGATTACACTTCAACCAAAGCGCATTGTAGCCGAGTGCATGGAGGTAACTTGGGTGAGAGCGTTAGGCTGTAAGGATCCAGCCCAAGGTGGACTTTCTCTAAACAAATATCCTGCCACTTCTGTGCACATAAACACGCCTGTGAAAGGAAGGGAGTTAGAGTCAGTGGATTTTAATGCAATGATGGCAGGCTCCCCAGTGCCTGAGGCCTTTAAAGAGCATATGGTATCTAGACTTATCGGGGAGGCGAAGCAGGCGTTTTCCTCTCATGACTTGGATGTTGGACACATTCCTGGTGTGTCACACAAAATTGAACTTACTGAGCAGTCACCTTTTAAAGAAAGAACACGACGTGTTTCACCAGCAGATTTCAAGATCTTAGAAACCATCTTCATGAATTGTTGTCCACTGGGATAATTGAAGAGTCAAGTAGCCCATATGCCTCCGCTATAGTGTTGGTCCGTAAAAAGAATGGGACACTTAGGATGGTAGTGGATTACAGGCGACTGAACAAGGTCACAAATAGGGATGCTTATCCACTTCCTCGTATAGAGGAGACATTTTCATTGCTCTCTGGCTCGAAGTGGTTTTCTGTATTAGACCTTAAAAGCGGTTATTATCAAATCGAAGTAGATAAAGACGACAGACCCAAAACTGCTTTTACCACGCCATTTGGTAATTGGCAGTTTAGAATGATGCCTCAAGGCCTTACTAATTCACCGGCTACTTTTCAGCGCACTATGGAGAAGGTAATGGCTGGGATAAACCTTCAAGAGGTTATTGCATTTCTAGATGATTTAATAATTTTTTCATACACAAAAGAACAACACGAGGAACGCTTTATGAAAGTACTGCAGAGGATTTCAGAGTGTGACTTAAAGCTTTCCCCCGCTAAATGCAAACTTTTTCAAAAATCTGTCAATTATTTGGGGCACATTATCTCAGAGGAAGGCATACAACCTGATCCAACGAAGGTAGAAGCTATTCTGAGTTGGCCGAGACCTAGCACCCTGAAGGAGTTGAGGTCATTTTTAGGGTTTTGTGGGTATTATCGCAGATTTGTTGAGCATTACTCTGCCATAGTTAAGCCATTGAATGATTTGCTGAAGATATACCCTACCTCCCATAAGGACAAGGGAAGACAAAGGTTGGCAGCTGGGACTCAACAGTTTGGGGAGAGGTGGACCACCTCCTGTCAAAAGGCTTTTAATTACATAATTGTCAAACTTACCAGCACATCGGTGCCAATTGGCAACTTCCTTACATTTTACATACAGATGCTAGTGTGACTGGGTTAGGAGCGGCTCTGTATCAAGTTCAGGAGGGAAAGATGAGAGTGGTGGCATATGCTAGTCACGGCTTAAGCAGGAGTGAGTATTCTCACTGATAACAATCCATTAACATACTGTAGCGCAACCAAGGGTGTGGGGTTTCCACTCCGCCAATAATTGATAACTTAATCAATATACAACGATAAAAATGGAGACAGTTGAAAATCAAAACAGATTTATTAATTACAGCGGAGGTTTCCTTGGAAGGAAATGCGCTCCCGTGGCAGGGAAACACGGCTTGCAACCAATGTCACTGGAAATATAACAATGTCCACAAACTTTCGCTCTCGTTGTTGTTTTCTCCGTGATCCAATTCCGTTGTCTTTGTCCGTTCCGGGGTAATTCCTTTGTCGTGGTCGTTTATCCAAAAAGAATCCGTCCGATTGCCACAAAATAATAATCACAAACAAAACTCTCTAACTCTCTCTATCTCTCTCTATCTCTCTCCAAACTCTCGCCCACCTACTCTCGTACCTACTCCCAACAGCGCACCTGTGTAAGAGCGCTCTTTTTATTATTTCGTAATTGCGTTTACGCACATCAGCTGTGGAATTAGACCCGGGGTTCCCAACACGGCGCGGGGGTGGAGCCAGCGTGCCGAAAGGTATTTCCCCTCTATAATGACGCCATAGAAAGCGCCTACTCGGGCACTACACACCCTCCCCCTCAGCTCCAACTCGGAGGGGGGAGCGGCCTGGCACCACAGGGCTTCTCTCCGCGAGAGGGCGTCCGCATTGCCATGGTTGATGCCGGACCTGTGGAGCACATCAAAATTAAATGGCTGTAAGAAACCAGCGGGTCACTCTTGCGTTACTCTCGCGATTCTTTGACATCCAAACAAGCGGGGCATGATCTGTTACTAGCGTGAATTTCCTCCCTAACAGATAATAACGGAGTGTCTCCAGTGCCCATTTGATAGCGAGGCACTCTTTTTCCACCGTCGAGTACCTCGTCTCTCTTGGCAGAAGCTTACGGCTTATGTACATCACAGGGTGTTCCTCACCCCCATGTACTTGAGACAGGACCGCCCCTATTCCAGTCTCAGAGGCATCAGTCTGGACCAGCAGGGGCTTTTGGAAGTTGGGAGTGACCAGCACCGGTCCGGAACAGAGCGCCGCCTTGAGGTTCTGGAATGCGGCCTCCTCGGTCTTGGTCCACTCCACCTGTCGTGGCAACTTTTTCCGGGTCAGGTCGGTCAACGGGCTAGCCAGGGATGCAAAGTTGGGGATAAATCGCCTGTAATAACTGGCCAGCCCGATGAATGTACGCACCTGTTTCTGGGTCGTGGGGCGGGGCCAATTCTGGATTGATTCAATCTTGGCCGCTTGGGGCTTGACCAACCCTCGGCCAATGGTGTATCAGGGAACTCGGCCTCCTGTAGCCCAAGGTGGCACTTCCGGGGGTTTGCTGTCAGCCCCGCCCCTCTTAGTGCATGCAGTACCTCTTGCATCTGCTTGAGTGTCCCCCAGTCTTCTCCATGGATGACGATGTCGTCCAAGTACGCGGCGGCATACTTTCGATGGGGCCGCAGTATTTGATCCATCATCCGCTGGAAGGTGGGAGGGGCCCCGTGTAACCCGAACGGCAGTTTCCGGTACTGATATAGGCCATCCGGGGTAGCGAACGCCGTCTTCTCCCGGGACTCCCGTGTCAGGGGCACCTGCCAGTACCCCTTCGTCAGGTCCAGTGTGCTGATGTATCTGGCTGTCCCGAGCCGCTCGATCAGCTCATCCACCCTAGGTATGGGATATGCATCAAATTTTGAAATTGCATTCAGTTTTCTAAAATCGTTACAGAACCTGATCGTTCCATCAGGCTTGGGGACCAGGACTATGGGGCTGCACCACTCACTACGGGACTCCTCAATGATCCCGGCCGCAAACATTGCCTGCACTTCGTGGCGCACTGCTTCACGCCGCGCCTCTGGAATGCGGTATGGCCGCTGGGTTACCTTGACTCCCGGGGGAGTGACGATGTGGTGTTCAATGACTTCAGTCTCCCCCGGGTCCATCGAGAAGACATCTCTATGGCGGCCCACCAGCTCCCGTAGCTCCTGTCGTTGGGCCGTGCTCAGTTGCTCCCCTAGCGGAACCTCGTCCGCCTGGCTGGCTGTAAAACACTGCTGTGGTCCGCCCTCTGGGACCTGGTCGCTGGCATGCCACTTTTTCAAAAGGTTAACATGGTACAGCTGGGTTTTCTTGCGACGGTCGGGTTGACTTACCCTATAATTAACCTCGCCCACTTTCTCTAGGACCTCATACGGTCCTTTCCAGCGGGCGAGGAACTTGCACTCGGATGTGGGGATCAGTACCTGCACCTGATCCCCAGGCTGAAATTCACGGAGCTGTGCCCCGCGATTGTAGACGCGCTGCTGCGCCTCCTGTGCCTCCTTCATATGCTCGCGGACGATGGGCCACAGGGTGGCCATCCGCTCTCTCATCTCGGTCACGTGTTCTACTACAGTTCGGTGGGGGGATGGCTGGGCCTCCCAGGATTCCTTGGCCAGGTCCAGCATGCCCCGTGGCCGTCGGCCATATAGCAGCTAGAAGGGGGAGAAGCCCGTAGATGCCTGTGGTACCTCTCTGACTGAGAACATCAGAAAGGGGAGTAGCTGGTCCCAGTTTCGGCCATCCGCCTCCATTACCTTCCGCCACATGCTCTTTAGGGTTCGGTTGAACCTTTCCACAAGACCATCAGTCTGGGGGTGGTACACTGACGTACGTATCTGCCTGATCTCCAGTAACTGGCATAGGTCTCGCATCACCTTGCTCATAAAGGGGGTTCCCTGGTCCATCAGGATCTCGTCCGGTATGCCGACCCGGGAGAACAGCAGCATCAGTTCTCGTGCGATGCCCTTGGTGGCCATCGTGCGCAGGGGAATGGCTTCGGGGTACCGTGTGGCGTAGTCCAAGATGACCAGGATGTATTGGAACCCCTTGCTGCTTTTTGGGAGGGGCCCGACGAGATCCAACGCGATCCGGCTAAAGGGAACAGATATTATGGGCAACGGGATTAAAGGGCTCTTATACTTGGGCTTGGGCGCCACCCTCTGGCATTCCCGGCACTCTCGGCAGAATTTCTCAACTGCGCGTTTTATCCCCGGCCAATAGAAGTGTGCCTTGATCCGGTCGGAGGTCTTCTCGACCCCCAAGTGTGCCCCCAGAACATGCGCATGCGCTAACTGTAAAACAGTGTTTACCATGGAGTGTGGCACTAACAGCTGCTCTATCTCTCGTCCTTCACTCATGACCACCTGGTATAGGAGCCGCTGTTTAATGGCAAAATGAGGGTAAGTTTTGTTGCTTACCCCCTCCATGAGTGTCCCCTCAACCACCGTGACGTGTTGTAAAGCGTGTCTCAGGTTCTGATCCTCCAGTTGGGCCGTCCCGAACCGTCCCGTCAAGGCCGGGGACTTGGGCGCCTCCTCGTGGCCCATCGGGAACAATTCCGCCCATATCGGCTCTTCCTCCATTGGGGTTGCCTCGGCAGTGCTGGCCTCTGCCGGCCCCTCTGCTGATGGCTGTGGGTCCGCTCCCTGGAATCCGCACAGTATGGCGGCCTCGACCGCTTCGGATTCGGACCCCACCTCTGATGAGGGCGGTGGATCCGTGCCCTGAACTTCGCACAGTGGGGGGCCTTGGGTTGCCCTTGCTGCTTCCCTTTTTCGGCCATGTCTCATCTTTCGCCGCCTTCCCTCTTCCCCCCGCATCCCTGTCCAGAGCTGGGGAAAGATTGGGCAGTCCCGTCCCAGTAGCACCGGAGCCGGCAGGTTTTCGACAACTCCGGCCTTTCCGATGTATTGCCCCTTTGTCGCTTGTACCAGCAAGAGAGTCACTGGGTAATCTTTGCTCTCCCCATGGATGCAGGAAATGGCCATCATCTCGGGTTGAAGTTCCGCCCGGGCGTACTCGAGGCGGACCAGGGTCACCATGCTCCCGGAGTCGAGCAGGGCTGTGGTGTCTTTGCCGTTGGCCCTCACCGGCGTCAGAGGCGATGGGCAACCCTCAGTGGCCCAGCAGGACAGCAGCAACCCGCAGGGTTTTGCGGGTGGGGCGTCGGTGGCAGATGCGGTCCGCATCACCACGTCCCGTCGGGGACAATTCCAGGATATATGTCTCTCCACAGTCAAAACACGCCCGGCGGTCTTCAGTCATGAAGGGGCGTCACCTTGGCGGGCTGGGCGGTGCCCGGTTACCTTTTCTGACTCTCGTCTCGGGCCTCCCGTCCGGTTTTGGTCTTTCCTGTGTTCGGACCGAGGCTTCAGGTTTCTCCAGTTCGGGACTGGGAGGTTGGCTGCTGCGCAGGACCTCTACAGCGGCTTGGTATCCCTCTACCAGCTCCACCAGTCCGTTGGTGCTCTGGGGGTTCGCCTGGCTTGCCAACTTCTTGGCTTCAAACGGTAGGGAGCGCAAAAATTTGTCTACGACAAACCGTTCCATTGGCGTTAGGGCGGCACCAAAGACCAGACTGCCAAAACTGTTGCCAGTGTGTTGTGGTAGAATTGTATAAGCCACTATGGATTCCCAAAGAGAATCCACAGCGATCAAGGAGCGAACTTTGAGTCTGAGATTGTAAAAGAGTTGTGTAGGATTACTGGGGTCAAATCAAGGACAACGCCTTATCATCCAAGAGCAAACCCTGTAGAACGTTTTAATATAACTTTGTTAGATATGTTAGGGACTCTCAGTGACAAAAAGAAAGAGAATTGGCGTAAATATGTCCGTCCATTAGTGCACGCTTACAATTGTTCAAGGAATGACGTGACTGGAGAATCGCCTTTCCTTCTCATGTTTGGCAAGGAGCCCCGTTTACCCATTGACATATGTTTCGGAATCAGTCCAGCGGGACCAGTGGCGTAACCAGGACCTAAAAAATACCGAGGTCATGAGTCTCGGCGGGGGCTGGGGGGTTAGGGCGGGGGTATGCTCCCCCTTTTAAAAATTGATAACGTTTATTTAATTGAGGATGCATTTTAGGGTGTAAATGCTATACATGCCTCTAGATTAGGCTTAAATTTGACACAATATTAAAGAAGCACTCATACTGTACCACTCCAAAATGAATTGTGTTCTCACTAAAGTATGATATTTTTCATTGAATGAAAACCTTTATTTTAGCAGGGAGACAAACTGAGACTTAATGTACGTCTCTTTTACAGCTGTGATTAAATTTACTCAGTGGCCATTTTAATAGAAACACCTGCCCTTTCCATGAAATAGACTAATCTGTCAGGGACAGCATGATATTCCTTACTCTTTCTGTCCCTTTGCCTCTTGTCTTTCTTCCCTTGTCCCTGTCCTGTCCTGTCTCTGTCCTTCTCCTGTCTCCCCTGCCAAACAGTTCATACAGCAAAGAATGTTTTAGTATTATTTAAATTAATTATTTATAGTACAAATGGTAAGAAAAGTCACCAAATCAGATAAAGGCAGTCAGACTTAAAATTTATTGATAGCTCACTAGGAATAAAAAAAAAAAAATAGCAACTGCAGTATTGTATTAGAAACCTCTGTACCTGCTCTTTTGTCTCTCTCAGTCTCTACTTCTTCAACCCTCCTTTTTGCTGGTCCTCCAAAACTTATTTTTGTCTGCAGGAGTCTCTTTCTTTCTGACCTGGTTTTCAATTTGTGAACAAGAATGAAAAAACTTTAATTTCGCATCATGAGAGAAAACGGAGCAGTCTGTCATACTAGTCACTGGTACTTTAGCACTGGTTATGCTCTTGATGCTTGTTTAGTAGGGATATGTTATGATTGCTGGTGACTAGCAGTTCTCTTGGCTACCTACTGTACGTTAAATGCACTTATTGTAAGTCACATTGGATAAAAGCATCTGCTAAATGACTGTAATGTAATGTAGTCAGCTTGTGACCCTAGGCTAATTTATGTAGTTACAGTACATGGTCAGTGAGCTAGCATCTCGATCTATTTACTTACTCAGACTATAATATTGGCCAAAGTAAATGAAAGTAATACACATTTCCCCATGGCCATGACAAGACAACACAACTCACAGCTGTCTTACCCATTACTTGCACGTATTTTTCGTTTGGGGGGGAAATTACCACTCAGGCTAGTCCAAACTGTTAGAGGCAGCTAGCTAGCGTTTTTAGCATTCTAGCTATGCATAGAAACTCATTTCTACTCATAGTAGGCTGCAGTACTAGGCTACGTTACGATAGCTTCCTATCAAAATGATCATCTCCCACGCACTTTATAGTTAAGAGATTATAACATCTAACACTTCTAAACACACACTTACATCTTTCTGTCTCAGCAGCATTACAAAACCAGCACCAGTTTGATGTGACGATTGCTCTGTGCAGTAGTTTTTGTTGCTCCGCTCGTAAACAATGTCTGTTGCTAAGGTGACCAAATATCACGGGTGCGTTGCCGTTGACGGTTGATCTGTGTGCCGTCCTGCTGTTGAAAGTATTCATTTTTAGACTAGCCTACTATCACCAATATACCGGATAATTCAAGAAATGTGTTTACGAGTCTCTTTGGATGAAAAATGGAAACTGACAAAAAAAAAATTATAAAAAAAAAAAAAAAAAATTTAAAATTATATACAAAAAAAATACCGAGGTCATGACCTCGGTGTTCTCAATGCTAGTTACGGCGGTGAGCGGGACATAGCGAGAAAACACACTCTCAATATGTGAGAGACTTGAAGAGAAAGTTGAAGTTCGCCTATGAACTGGCATCGCAAATGGCGGAAAAGCGACAATTTATGAATAAAAGGAGATGGGATCATAAGGTAATTGCCTCTCCTATTGAAGTTGGTGATAGGGTTTTAGTGCGCAATGTCAACATTCGCAAAAAGCACAAAATTGCAGATAAATGGGAATCCACTGTTTATTTGGTAGTGAAGCGGTTGAGTGAAGACATACCGGTGTATGTTGTGAGACCTGAGATGGGTGAGGGACGCGAGCGGACCTTGCATAGAGATCTCTTGCTTCCGTGTGGGTTTCTTCCAGTGTCTCTAGAGACAGAAGAGGAAGACGAGGCTGTGTTGAGGCAGACCCGGAGCGGTGGACCCAGTGTGGAAATGGACATGGAGGATTCCGGTCTAGTGAGGGGGGCAGGAACGATCTTGGAGGATCCTACCATGTATTGATGCACATCTTGTAAGTCGCTCTGGATAAGAGCGTCTGCTAAATGCTTAAAATGTAAAATGTAAATGTAGTTCAGCATCTTTGAATCCAGATGCACCTGAATTTGTGGCTATGGAAAGTGAATCTTTGGATTACATAAGTGATCAAGCCATTGAGGGTGACATGTCCGTAGAGGAAAGGAATGAAGGTGCACATGGTAGTCATGTTGATGAAGGAGAGACATCTGATGCAGCTGTGTCTCCAGAGCAAGAGACAATTCTGCCCCACAGGTGTCATCGGGAGCGCCGTCTTCCAAAAATACTGGAGGTTTATGATCTAGGGGGAAAATCGAATGTACACTGTCAGTGTGTCACAGCATCAGTGTCAAGTGCAGGTTTAGAACAGCTTTTTAAAATACTGCAGGAATTGAGTCTTATGTTTCGGGAGCAATACAATCTCCTCAGGCAATGTATAGGATGAACCTTTGGTTAAGTATCTTATTGGTCAGGTTATGTCCCTTCAATTAGAGGTCGAGGACGACCTGTTTTAAGTAGGGGAGAATGTAACCCCCCCCTATTATATAGAAGTGGTTCGGTCCAATTTTCTGCTTAGTTGGTACGGTCCTATTAAAAGGGCGGGAAGGAAAAGGTAAATGATAAAGGTCAGGGGTGGGCGGGTTTTCATCGTAGTATATCCCGCGAAGCTGGCAGTCTTCAGTGTATTCTGACTGCGAGCAAGAGCTGAAGTGATTCCTTTTCTATATCAGGTAACCAAGTGTAGGCATTGGGACCTGGGTTAATATGCTAACTTAAACTCTCAGGAAGTAAAGGATGAAGTATTGTTATTCATGGATATACTTGCAACTTTGGGTGAGATGCTGGTTTACGGCTGAGTTTTTATCACGCCATGTGTAGCTAGCATTAGCCGCCAAACACAAACGTAATCTCTTGATACACTGTGGGTTTTTAATAAATGTTCACCTAGGTTGAAGTACCTCGGAAATGTTGTAATACATGTTTAGTTGGGTTGAGGTACTTCGGAAGTGTATTACAAATGCCATACAGGCAGGCCCGCGTTAACCTAATGGGCAACATGGGCTGCAGCCCAGGGCCCCGGCCACTAGGGGGCCACGGACCCGGGAATAGCAGTTTACTTTAGGCCTTCATTTAATTTTTGAATTCGGGTTTATGGTGTTTTGACTGTTACTGTACATTTTGGTCCACTTCCCCACTTGTAGTAGTCCACGTTGTCACAACAATCAGTGTCAGTGAGAGTGTGTTTATGGCTAGCTTACTTCACAATGATGTCTCACGAGGCTATTCGAAAATATGATAGCGGTGCTTTAACCCTCTGAGGTCCGTGCTAAGCTTTTAGACGTTTTTTGATTTTGGCATGGTCTGATATTTATCTCAATTTCATCAATTTAACACGCACTTACTCCAAAGTGTTTAATATTTTTATTTGAAGGACAATCACAGCTACATTTGTATGCCATCAATAGTTTGGTCAGTATCATATGCAGCTTGTAAATAGATCTACAAACACACAAGTTAAAAATAGTTATTTTTTCTGCTGTCACAAAAGTTGTGAAAGCACACACTAAACTATAGTGACGAATTGTTTTGCCAATGTGCGTTTGTTCATCAAGGTCTTGGTTATGTAAGGGTGTGAAAATGTTTTAGCACATATGAGATCTAAATAGCTAAAACCTGTTTTTATCAGAACTGGTCACATTTATTTCAGGCTGTGGGAGGGCTATATGCTAATTTACTGAATATTCATGATCCACACCTGAAAGATCATGGTCAAAGGCCATCAGACAAAGACATCTTGCAGAGTAGCCTACGCATTTCTTGCGACTAACAGAAGCCAGTTTGACAACATCCAAAGTCTGTTTGGCATTGGGCACAGGCACATGATCAAAAGTTTAAGATATTCATCTTTACGTCTGTAGGAAAACTAAAGCAAAGTCCGTGTCTCACGAAGACACGGAAAGACATAAACAAGACAAAACAAAATAACCAACGATCAGGAACAAACAAAACGTATCAAAAATCTCGGAATAAACTAAACGCTGGGAATCTAAACCACAATAAGCACACAAACAAGTTCTCGAGAGGCAAGAAACATTAATCACAATAGGTATTATCAAGCTAAGCTAGATAATGTCCAAGCGCCAAAACAGAATGCCAGCTGGTTAAATATCCTCCCGTTAATTATTCGCAGCAGTCCGCAATGATTCTGATTTTTTCGTATAGCGTCACAAGACGCGAATTCATATATTTTTTCACGAGTATTTGAAAATATGGTAAATAAAATAAATATCAGCATACACCGTCTGTTGCTGGCAGCTCGCAACCGTAAACACAGACAAGATCCGATATAATGTCGGGACATTGTTTACGCTGCAATTTAACACACGGAATTCATATATTGAATATATATACGAGTATTTGATAACATGGCAGATCAAATATAGTTACTTACTCTTCGTCAGTTATTGTCTTAAATGCTTTCCATCGATGCTCTCAAACACTGCAGCGCAGAAAATCTTTCCATCTTGAATAAAATTGTATGTCTGTATAAAATCTTGCTTCAAATTGTCGGGACAGTTTGTGTTTGTTTACGCCGGCGTTTTCACACATGGCCCCACGCCCCTCCCCACACCTCCCGAAACTCGCACCTAGTTACCATGTCAATAGAAGGGGGACGGTACTAAAAGGTAAAAACAGAGTAAAAACAAGGTTTACTTTTGGTCTAATTAACCTAATTTAAAAATCCCATTTGATTTGCCAGTGCTCAAATCGGAAAGTCGCGATTCTAAGGTTTCTGTCAATGTTTTTGTCGCGTGTGTATGATAAAATATCGCGAAAGTTAGAAATAGTAATATACTTTTATTGCTGCTGGGAGCGGCGCCGCTCCGTCGACCTCAGGGGGTTAAAGAGAAAACAAGCTGAGCAAAAAAAGGAGAGAAATGAAGAAACTCTCCGAAAAATCCCAAAGCTTACATCCTTCTTCAAAAAGAATGTAGATGATCCCCAGAACCAGGATAGTAGCCCTACTCCCGACGTGGGAACCGGCACCTCAAGTTCAACAGTGCTCAGAGAGGCACGCGAGCCTACCTTGCCATCGCCTTTAGCTGAAACCGACTCATCTTCAGAGGTAACGTTAACCCCTTCAAATGAAGAGCCATTGCCAACCACTGATGTTGCATGTTGGGGTCCTACTACAGAGGGGCTGCGCAGTTACTGGGTTAACAAAGGAGTGAAAGCATCCCTATTGTGCCAGAATAAAGAAATGTCCTTTACAGCATCTGAGCACATGTATAAAAACCATAGAAGATGCTTGAGTAAAACCTCGCTCACGCGTTCCCTGCATAATGGCGAACGTGTACCGAGAGATTGGCTAGTTTATTCTCCTTCAACTGGGAATGTTTACTGTTTCTATTGCCAGCTTTTTGGAGAGAGTACTTCTTTTTCTCTCACTCCGGTTTTCCGACTGGAAGCATGCCTCTGCCCGTGTGGAGGAGCACGAGTCAAGCCAGCCGTATAGACAGGCAGTGCTAACCTGGCTAGCACGGACCCAGGCCCATGGAATCGACTCTGAACTCAGGGAGCAATGCAAAGAGGAGGAGAGCTATTGGCGAGAGGTTCTTAGGCGAGTGGTTGCTGTTATTCAGTTTCGCAGAGCGTGGTCTTTCGTTCCGGGAGATAAAGAGACATTCGGGTCACCACACAATGGGAATTACCTTGGGATACTAGAACTTCTTAGCAAGTTTGACCCTTTCCTTTCAGAACACATAAAGAAATATGGGAACAAGGGGAGGGGCACAACCTCCTATCTCTTGAATACAATATGCGACGAGTTTGTAGCACTGATGGGACAGCGAGTACAAGCTGAGATAATTCTTCAAGTGCAGAGATCCAAGTATTTTCTATAGTTGTTGATTCTACCCCTGATTTGGCACACATAGACCAGCTCACATTTGTAGTCCGTTACGTTTCAGATCAAGGTCAGGTATTTGAGAGGTTTTTGAAATTTCTTCCTATATTTAGTCACACGGGCGACTCGCTTTTGAATCAGTGTCAGAGATTCTTAGTGAGACTAACCTAGACATAAACAATATCAGGGGACAGTGTTATGACAACGCATCTAACATGTCGGGTGTCTACAAAGGTTTGAGGGCTCGCATCCAGCAGGTGAACCCCTTGGCTGACTGGATCCCCTGCGCTGCCCACTCGCTCAATATAGTCGGAATGAGCAGCGTTGACTGCTGCAACGAGGCAAGTTCATTTTTCAGGTTCATGCAATCGTGCTATAATTTTTTTTTCGGGATCCCTAGACGATGGAAAGTGCTTATGGAAGGACTTGAACCAAATGAAAACAGTCGGTTAGAAACATTAAAGGGACTGTCCGACACACGGTGGGCCTCCCATGCACAGGCTACCAAAGCCCTTTCCGTAAACTACCGAAATATACTGAACGTCTTGATAAATCTGTCATCAGACGAAACTCAGAGCGCTGTCACTAAAGATGAAGCACGATCTCTTGCCAAGAAAATGAGTCGACTTGAGACAGCATTTTTGTGCATATTTTGGAAGAAAATCCTTCAGAGGATTCAGACGACCAGCACGATTCTTCAAACAGCTGATTTGGATCTGATGACGGCGGTAGCCATGCTCCGGTCATTGACCGATTTAGTCGGAGATTTACGTAATAATTTTGGAGAGTTTGAGATGTCAGCCAAACACATCTCTGCTACACAGGATTACAGGTCGGAAACAACTCGCCAAGTGAAAAGGAAAAGGAGAGCAGACGAATCCAATACCCCAGATCACATCCTCACTGGCAGTGAGAAGTTTTGTTGTGAGGTGTTTTTTGTCATTATTGACAATCTGGTGAGCATGCTGCGTCAAAGATGTAATGCATATGAAGAGACCTGTAGCTACTTCGGATTCTTAACTACTCTCAAGAAAATGTCCACAGAGGAGATGCGCACGGCCTGCCGCAATCTCGTACACAAGTACAGCACAGACCTGCAGGATGAACTTGAGGATGAACTTGTTCAGTTTGTCGCGTTCTGTAGCAACATGAGTGACCTCTCGCCTAGAACTTTAATGAAGACATTAAAAGAGAATCAACTCCAAAGTGCCTTCCCTAACGTTGATATTGCTTTGAGAATTTATTTGACCCTCCCAGTATCAAATGCTAGCGGTGAGAGATCCTTTTCAAGCTGGCACTGATCAAAAATCGCCTGAGGACTATTATGACTGAAAACAGATTGAACTATTTGTCTGTGATGTCAATCGAGCACGACCTCCTGCGCCAGATCGATTTCAAGGATCTAATTCAGGACTTTGCATCAAAGAAAAGTAGAAGGGTCCTATAGGTGAGTAACATTAAATCATTTATATCAATGCATGTTTTGTTGGTGCTAGTGGTTGAACGGTAAGTGTATTGTTTTGTGCATTGTCATTTGTGGTCAAATGTCTAATTTGTAGGCCTACTTTGTACACTAGGCTACTACTCCCTTTCATTATCCTGCCATGCTGGGCAAGGTTGGTCATGACTTGAACTTGAACTCATGCGTTCGTATTTGTCGAATTTGCGGCATGTCTTTATCGTTGCCAGGCCTGGTCGCGTCAATGTACTTTTACTTTTCCAGTTGAAAATCGTGGACATAGGGCCCCGGGAGGTGTGTTAGCCCTGGGCCCCGGGGAGGCTTAACGCAGCCCTGCATACAGGTGGTGAGTAAGAGAGTAATGGGTTGTTAACTTCAAACGTAACATGTATAGTACAGTAGCAGCTAAACTGGGGATTTCATTGTAGCATATCCCGAATTAGTTGGCAGTCTTCAGTGTATTCTGACTGCGAGCAAGAGCTGAAGTGGTTCCTTTTCTATATCAGCCTCTTTGCATCAAGGTTGCATCATCCAGCCATTTCGCTCCTCGATTGGACCATCCCGCCATTCACTCCTTGGACGGGAATGAAGAGCACTCTGCATCCTGAGGAAATCAGCCATCTTCGACAGAGTATCGCCCGCAACGGGTGAACTTGGGAACTGTAAGCCACGAAGTGTTTTCCAGGATTTTAACGTAGGACTGTTCCAGTTACGGGCCCCGACGAAAGGTTTTCCCGTTTTATTATTTTGTTCATTTGGGAGTTGTGCACAACTGGGGTTGCAGCGCTGTTGTGAGGTTCATGTCTGTATTTACTAATATGTATCAGGTAATTCGAGTCATCTTAATGATGGTAAATATTCTTGTTCTACGCTTAGGTTTTTAAATACAATATAATTATATAAATTGAAACCGTCTTGTGTCTTGCCTTGATTGATTCACAAACACACAGTCCTCTAATATATCTGACCCTGAGGTTAAATTCTACTCGTAGCAAAGAAGGGTTACATTTGCACCCTTATAAACACAACTAGCTACATAAATAATTAGTCGGGGGCAGAGGTGTACTTGGGATGCTTTCTTTAGTAATGATTTCAATCACCACACACAGCGTGTATTAATACGCGCACTAACATAGGCGCAACATAGGGGGTATACCTACACTAGTAAAGTAGCCTACCTGCAATGTGCCATACATTACGATTTGTATACCGTTTGATCGCAAAATCACTTCCAATGAAACAGGTGTAACGGCATTTAGCGCATGGTGCATTTGATTATGTATTCCTATTTATTAACTTACTTTCACGAGTGCTGTCTATTCTATATTTAAGTGTGACGTATGTGGTGTTTACTTCAGTATTTTCGGTGTGGGTGTGACATTCATTTGCGTTGGGATATGCATGCCATCATATAATTATTAATGTATTATCTAGCGGGTTGGGTATGCTCTTTGTCCTCATCCCAGGGTTATTGTTTCAGGTGTATGCGGCCCTATAAAGAAGCTCCGCAACTTCCTATCGAGAGTCGGATTGGACAAGGCACGGCAAATGGCGGTCCTTGATACCGCTATTCTTGGCAAGTGGCTTCGTTTTTCATGTATACTACTTTCGTCTACTCGTATTGAACCTCTAATGTGGTAAAACGGTACAATCCTAACGTTGCCAGCGCCGGCTGCAAAATTGCCGTGTTATATCTGAAGTAGGCTACCTGTGCCGTGCCAAGTTTTATCCAGCCACTTATTTATTTGCATCTTCTAATTGATGTACTGCTTATGTTTTAAGGATCCTTTTATGTGCACTTTTACTCTTGTATGCATTAGTGTTTTAGCCATCTCTTGTAATGGTCTCTTTATTGTACAGATTATTGTAGATAAACTACAAAAGAACTTGTAAATATTGAGGGCTTCCGCCTCTAGAATTGTGAGTGGTTGTCGGCTACAGTAGTGCCCCCTGCAGTTTTGGAGGTGAATGCCTACAACCATTTACACTGGCACTGGAGGATAGTGAGGACTTAATATTAAGTGTAATTTCTATTAAATCGTATCGTAGTCTTCAACGAAACCAGTTTAACTGATTAAGATGAAAGGGTAGAGGAAAGAAAATGGATCACATTAGCAATCGCCGATCACTTCAAATTCATTTTACTTACGGTATCCAACTGATTATCCCAGCCGTTATCCAAGAATAGATGAGCATACGGGGAAATTGCAGTTTAAGAAGAGTTTTATTTGTATTATTTATATTTTATATTACGCACGTGGCCTCTGCTACGGAATGCTCACATGGAATCACGTTACTTACAATTATACTCCACACAAAGGCTAATATCGGTATGCGACATCACCAGAGTTTATTTAATAAACCGCTCTCGTTCACAGCCGGTAATAAAAATAAAGGTAAAAATCTCGTATGTAAATTAAACGTATAAATGAGTATTCTTAGATGACCTAAACTAACCAATCTGATTGTCCCCTCCTGGTTCGAAAATCATTGAGTTCCGCGAAGGGTTCTGTGCCTCTGTTTCTCCAAGGGGTGGTGTTTTACACTGATTTCGAGGGCTCCTTCGCCCTCTACCAATCTTATCGTCAATTCAGATTGCATGCAAATCAGTAGCGTCATTCGTGTGAAGGAAAAAACGAGTGAAAGGGTGAGAGGATTGGCAGTGGTGGACATTCTTCTTATGGGAAAGAATTTATCGGTTCTCTGGCCGGCGTGCAACAAAGTAGCTAGTTTCTCAGATGCACGGAATTTAGCTTAGCTGCTGCAGCAGAGATTCAATGCTGTGTGTGGGGAAGTTGATAAAGTGTTCCATACAAAGCTGGTCATTTTTTTGTGGCTGCATTTTAACTCTATTATTGGGACTTTAAAAAGAAGGAGAACCCGACATCTCACTATTTTTTCTGGACCATGGGCACCGGACACAAGCGGAACACAAACTTGTACGGGTGGGCAACGGTAGTACTCGGGATATTGTACCAGCGTTGCTGTTACGGAATTTGCCCTGAGAATGAGCTGGAGAAGCGGGAGGAATCGGCAAATGTAGTTTTGACTGGGACTGTGGAAGAAATCATGAACATGGACCCGGTGAACAATACCTACTCTTGCAAGGTAAGACCACCGTGATAAAAAAAAAACGGATGGTTCATGAGGTAGATGGCCACACAAGAGCCATGAAATTAACACAGGCAGAAGCACATATTTTGTGCATAGATCTTACGTTTAGGGTGATCAGTACATTTGTGTTTATACAAACTACCTCCATGCTATGCGTGGAGCTTTACACCTGTCTACAAACTGTTCCGATGCTCTTCCTACCACTGCCGTGTCGGTGGGCTGTCTGGTTTTAATAGCTGGGCGTATGCATTTCAAGCAACATGACATTGCACACACGGCAAGTTGCTGAAAAGTTTAACTATTCTATGTACGCTTCGGAAGGAAGAACAAAAACACTAATTTAAACAATAATATAGTTTGGACAGAGGACTCGCCAAATATGTTTAAACAACTTACTTTTAACACATTACCGGCTTTGCTGAAGTTAGCAAGCTCTTGTGGAATTCATACTAATTTTGAATGAATACAACAAACGTCTTTTATTTTCTTGCATGGTTTGATATTCCTGCTGGCACAAATTCCGTGCTAATAGCGAGCAGCGTGCTGTCAACATAACCTTATTCCTCCACACGCGGCAAGTGTGTGGACACGAACGAAAATCGAGATTAAGCAGAAAGTAGACCCCACAAAAACGTGTGTGCAGGTGGAAAATGTCGAAGCCGTTCCTTGAATAAAGCAAAAGTATTTCGTTTCTGTTAGTTAGCAAACGTGCTGCGCTTGGGCTGCAGTTTCAAATCTGACAACATAAAAGGGAAAGAGAACCCTATTTTTCAAAAGGTGTCATTGTGATTAGGTTTGCAATATCACTCCTACTGCTCGGCGTCCACACGTCCTATCGATGATAAATACCACTCACATTAATATTCAACGTGATAAACTGCACATGATTGACATTCCTATTCTGTATTTGACTTTACTTCATATTTTAAGATATGCCAGACGCCAGAAATGCCACACAACTTAATTCACTTGTTGCTGCGCTACATTTGGTTAGGGCCTTTTTGTAGCAGATTGAATACTGTACAAACCATTCAGTAGTTGTAGCACTGGTATTGTTGTAGTAGCTACTGTTATTACTGATATTTAACTGCGTCAGTCCGCGTCCCCTTTTCCACTGTAAAGCTTGAAAGGACCAGGTGAACGTGAGGTGGAGCTAAAGTTGGTTGACCTTGTGCAGCATATCATCCTTTTCACAACATTGTGCCCTATTTTCGTGCCGGCGCTAAACGGCGTTATGCCCTAGCGCAGGCGAATTGCCAGTTTCGTCTGTCACAAACGGAATATTTCCCGTCTCTGCCGAGTTTGGCCATTTCGTGGTGCGCAATGAAGGCGTTTGCGCGACTATGGGTTGGGCAGTGCAGTGCAATAGGGGGTGTGACAATGAAAACAGTCAGTCAGTTTGGTGTCAAATAATGAGTTTGGGTTAACGTCCAACTAGACCACCTCTTAGTGCAAACGCTGGTGCTCTGTGCAATTTGGTGACTTTATTGATGCGCACATATGAACATAAGGTTATCTGAAATCACATGAGAATGTTTTGTGAATATTGTGAATTTCCCCCCACGTTGAGGCCAATCGTCCAATCCATGGGTAACTTGCAAGTGTAATCAATTAAGCTAAAAACTATTTCACCACAGCTTGTGGTTATTCAATGCATGGACATGAAAGACTGAAGCCAGCAGGCGATTCAGTTCAGTAAGATACACCTGCTAAATAAATATATGTTTGTATGTACATTGTTTTTCTTATGCGAAAGGGTTTTATTCTTTCCATTTGCACTACAGAAAATGCGATAGGCGATATTCGAAGGCGATACCGTGAGCGATACCCTTGGTTCGGTAGTCTGTGTTTGCCAGATGGCTATCAGTTCGGCTGTACATGCAGTTTCTTCCAGTCTTGTCCAACATGCAAATTAGTTTATTACTTTTCCTACAACCGACAGCCAACAGAGAACTAAACAGGATTTTTATACGCAATGTGTATTCCCTGGGGTGTGCACACGTGCAGTTGCGCGCACCATCTGATCATGGTATCATTTATGTGAATCGGAAGGGGGTCCACTCCATTAATATCCAGGTGGTTTGTGATGCACACTCCAGGGTGACACATGTAGGCCTACTGCATGACGAACATGTCTTGTTTCTGAGTGTCTGTTCTGTTGTTTTTTGTACTTTGTTTTTTTTCCATTATTCATTATTCTTTATTCAGTATTTAATTTTCATCATTCTGTCACGTTCTGGTCCCTGTCTGTCATTGTTCCTGTTATTTCGAGATCCACTCCTTGTCTTGTCATGCACTTCGGGAAGTTCTACATTTCGGGTTTTCTCCGTCTTCGCTTATTATCTCGTTTTCTTCCTTCTTACTTTCTATATTGCACTTTGTATATATTAGTTAAATGTATATAGTACTAACCAACTAATCTACTAACATTAGGGATTTAGATTAAGTTACTAACACTACTAATCACTAATTATCTCACGCTTCTGACTATCGCTGTCATTCTCTCTCATTATCCTATCCCTGTTAGCTTTTCACTTTTCTTTTCATTCGCACGCAGCTTCTCTCTTTGCGTTCCTCCCCTTCTAACTATGCACGTGTCTGCCTGATCTCCCAGGTCGTTTATTGTCTATGTGTTTGTATTTTTCCCAGTCTGTGTCTTGCGTTTCCCCTCATTATTGGATTAACGATTCCCAATGTTTACACCTGTGTTCCTACCTCTCTCTCCTCCCAGTCACACCTGATTCCTATTGTATTGCCCTTTCCTGTTTGTATATCAGTTCCGTGTTTATGTTCCTTCCCCGTCAGAACGTTGATCTTTATTCCCTGAGCCAATTCTTCGTAAGCCAGAGTTTATAGTATTTCCTGAAACACCCCTTCTGTTACCACTCCGAGCCTGCCTGTCGATTTTGTTTGTTTGCCTATCTGCCTTCCTGTTTAGACCTTTTGGACTGTTTTTGTGACTTCTCTCTGCATTGTGATTTTGTACCTTCGCTATATCTGACTCCTGGTTTTGACCCCTGCTTCCCATTAAACGATTATTTTGCCTTATCCCGATTTGTGTCTGGGTCCTTATCCCAAGCGTCACAGAACATAAATGAAACAGGCCTAGTTGCAGTTGTGAGTTTATTTATTGCTTTCCATTTAACAATTACATTAAGTTAGAAGAAAATACAAGTTTTGTTAAAGTTGGAAAGCCTACAAATACGGAAAAAAGAGATGGTAAAATAAAACACTTTCTTTTAACTTGTATTATGTTTCAATGTTTACCCAATGAATAAGTGTTTCGGACAGAAATGACCAGTGCTATACAAGTCACCTCAAAATTGTATGATATACATATTTAACCTCCTCAAAAACGAATTATTTGAAATGATCATGTCACTGACTATTATTACAAACTTGACCAGATATTTCATTTTTTTGTCCATATAGGACAGGTTTCCCTTGATATTACACCACTCGGTTTTCATTACAAAGCACACAAAATGCACTAATTATTCAGTAAACTGGCCATGATGGTCATAATGTGCTTTTGAAAAAAATTGCTGGCATGTTTTTAGTATCTTATACATGTAATGTTTGTCTAGCATTTGATGAGGGGCAGATTTGGCACAATAACATCCATTATGACCTGTAACTCACATCAACGGATTGAGGGACTACAATGAATCAGAAGATGATTCATTGTAGTCCGAATTACACTACCGGTCAAAAGTTTTAGAACACCCCCATTTTCCAGTTTTTACAGAAGTTTAAACAGTTCAAGTCCAGTGAATAACCTGAAATGGTACAAAGGTAAGCGGTAAACTGCCAGAGATTTTTTTTTTTTAAGTTTAGGTTACCAAAAACTGAAAAATAATGTAAAATTCAGAGTTGTAAGAAAAGGCACTTTTCAGGGAACAAGTAATGGGTTAACGTGGGTTAACAGTCACTCTGTGCAAGTCGCCAACTCTGGATCCAGCAAAAGAGCCCCAGACCATCACGCTTCCTCCTCCATGTTTGACAGTTGGTGTCACACACTGAGGAACCATCCTTTCGCCTACTCAACGGCATACAAAAAACCTGGGTGATGAACCGAAGATTTCAAATTTTGATTCATGGTCCATAAGACCTTCTTCCAGTCTTCAGTAGTCCACTGGCGGTGCTTCATGGCCCAAGCAAGCCTCTTTTTATTATTTTGTCATCTTAGCAATGGCTTTCTTACTGCCACTCGACCTGTCAAACCTGCAGCTCGCAGTCTTCTCTTTACAGTTGAAACTGAGACTTTCTTACTTCGACCAGTGTTAAGCTGTTGTCCTGTGAGCCGCCTATCACGCAAGCTGTTGACTCTCAGAAACTTCTGATTTTGTTGTGGCTTTGGGTCTGCCAGACCTCTTCCTGTTAGAGTTTCCTCCAATTTCCAAGTGCCTTTTGATGGTGTAGGAAACTACTCACTGCCATAAAATGTATGTAATTTTTAGGTTTTTGGTAACCTAAACTTAAAAAAAAAAACCTCTGGCAGTTTACTGCTTACCTTTGTACCATTTCAGGTTATTCACTGGACTTGAACTGCTTAAGTTTCAATAAAAACTGGAAAAAGGGGGTGTTCTAAAACTTTTGACCGGTAGTGTATGTTCAACATTGTCCTCAGTTTCAGACACTTCCTCCTCTATTTCACTGTTATTATCACTGTCTAAGAGTACAGCAAGGGCTTCACTGGCTGTACATGAGTCTTCTGCTCATGTTCCTCTTCTGACAATTGCTTCTGAGTGATTGAGTGAGTAAATGGTGAGTGGGACCTTTTTTATGTCAGTGTTGCCCCTCTCAGACAGCAACAGAGTGGATTCCCACAACTTAGATCTGCATCTGTCTCATGTTATGTCTATGAGGCATTGGTAAGCTTTTTGAAGATAAAATATATTTATAAACATGCCTTTAGTTCAAATAAAAGTAAGAAAAAATATTTGCATCTATTTGGGATAGATGTGTGTGTGTGTGTGCGTGCGTGCGTGCGTGTGTTGTGTGTGTGTGAAAGAGAGTGAGAAAAACAAAGTGTCCCTCTTATTTATACTAGCTGCTAGTTCATAAAGGCCTATTCTCCTTTGTGGCCAAAAATGGCCGAAGCATCAAAATGGGGTGCAAAGTGTTTATAGAAATAAACAAAAACATCTAGATGTCAATATTCTGTATAGAAGTTCATGACCCCAAATTAGACAGTCACCTGGCCTCAGGCTACACAAGGCTAAACAAGTATGTTAACCAGCCTTTTTGTGATGATAAACACCTAAATTCGGGTCAAATCTGTCCAACATAAAATCCATCCATCCATCCATCCATCCATTATCTAAGCCGCTTATTCCTGGTCAGGGTCGCGGGGGGGGGGCTGGAGCCTATCCCAGCATGCGTTTCGGGCGAGAGGCAGGAATACACCCTGGACAGGTCGCCAATCCATCGCAGGGCACACACACCATTCACTCACACACTCATACCTACGGGCAATTTAGACTCTCCAATTAGCCTAACGTGCATGTCTTTGGACTGTGGGAGGAAACCGAGTACCCGGAAACCCACGCGGACACGGGGAGAACATGCAAACTCCGCACAGAAAGGCCCCCGGCCTGGATTCGAACCCGAGACCTTCTTGCTGTGAGGCGACAGTGCTATCCACTGCACCATAACATAAAATATAAATATAAACTAAAATCCTGAAAATAACAAATTAATGTGCGCCTTGTTTTCCCCCTCTGATTAGCGCGCCAACTTTTGAGAAGCGTTCCTGGCGCAGCCACGTAAAACTGTCATGTCAGGGAATTGCCAATTTGCTATAGCGTTAGCGCACTAGTATTTAAAGGGATAGAAAATAGGTGTTCTGATTGGCTATTATGAAACCAAACCCCCACCACACCCACATGTATTTTGTAAAAGTTAATCCAACCTCTTTTACAACTGCGCCGGAGGTGCGCAATCGTCCTAAATCACGAAATTGCGTTAGACACGCCCTAAAGCGCCACTGTCTTCGCTTTGCGTCTGCGTTACCGACACCATCCTAATTCACCAAAATAGGGCCCATTATCTGTGAACATGGGCAATGCTGCTTCCACACTAGTTCTTCCTTCCTCTTGACACTCTAATAGGCAGAGCTGACACAGGTCAGCATGACAAAGAAAGGTTGAGAAAAACTACCTGCAGCCTGAATTAAGTGAGTCGCCTGGTTCCAACTCTGCAGAGGAAAAGGAGAAAGGAGGTCTCTGTGTTATTTAACAGATAAGGAGGCAGACATTTCTCCTTTCTTTAGGAAGGGATTTCATTTTCACAGACTGTGACCCCACCCCAAATCTGGTCTCGCTCCACGAGTTCCCAGGTCAGGTGTATCAGACACCCGGTCCATATGTAATCCTGATTTACAGTAATCTGCAGGTTAAACTACTGATACAAAGGTTATTTTACTCATCACTTCTATAACACCCCATCAGTAACTGAGTCAAGGTAATTTACTCTTTCTCTTGTCACAACCAAGGCAATGCAACTTCCACACTCCCCTCTTTGATGCTTTTTGGGAGCCTGGTTTTCCATGTTTCTACTCAAAGCTGACTGAGGGATTGTGAAATTGGCCTTGTCAATTACATGTCCCATGTCCCTGGCTGGGTGCAGAGCATTCTGTGTAAAATTCCTTGCCTAAGGGACAGTAGCAGTGTGGGAATGCCCCAGTCTGTGATTAGGATCTGCAACCATCAAGGACATGTGCACCAGAGCTCAAACCATGTATGCCTTTCTGCAGGTACAATTCTGTCTTAAGGACAAAGGAGCAGCTCCTGTCCTTTAGGGCTGACAGGTTCTGGCACGTTTTCTATATTGTTTTCAATTACCAACTGATTAAGACTGGGAAAGAGCATGTGATCTGACTCATCCAAATGTAATGATTGAGACCTACTTTGGAATGCAAGGCAAAGACCAGGTGCCCCTAAGGGCTGTTAAGGTATTGTGTGTTTTTCTGGAGGAGCTAATCTCACTTGCTCCTTTCCCTCTGTCTTATGAAAGGTGAGGGTGTGGCGCTACCTTAAGGGTAAAGCAGAGGTGAACGGCGAGGCTCTGCTGGATGGCGGGAACAAGGTGATGATCGGGGGCTTCGGCGACCCAGGGATCTGTGACAACCAGGTGGCCACGGGGGACACGCGCATCTTCTTTGTCAACCTGGCACCAGAGTACATGTGGCCGGCCCACAGGAATGAGCTGATGCTGAACTCCAGCTTGATGCGGATTACCTTGCGAAACCTGGAGGAGGTGGAGCACTGTGTGGAAGGTAGGCACAGCCTCTCTCCTCTAAGTCACTGGCGTGCTCTGAATACTCTGAATGACGTTGAATATCCTGGCTCTCCCTCGTCACTTCATATGGTCATCTCAGGCATTCTGCTGTTTCACCACACCTCAATTTATGAGTCCGACTTTGAGGTGCAGGGACCTTTTGTGTGGTTGTGTGTCCTGCAGGATGCTGGAAGAGGTACACCAGGCCAACCGTTACCATATTTTTTTGTTTGCTGGTGTCTGTCTTTGGCGTGGTTGTCTCCTCCATGGAGCTCCTCCATGGCTTCCAGACACTTCATGGACTGTTCCAGTTTGGTATGCAAAGATGGCAGTGCAGAATCTAGAATTATTGGCAGGGGTTTTAAAATGTTTTGTTTGTTTTTGTTTTTGTAATTGGTGTAAAGGGGCATTGACACAGAGTGAGGTTTAAGCAAGGATGGTAGAAGCATGTCATGGCTTGTCTTTAAGCTTGATTTACATGAAGCCCTTACCCCTCTGGACATATTTTTGCAGCGACAAGATGCATAAAAGCACTTATGTAAACACAGACAAATATAGCGAATGTTTTCATTTTTATACGATTAAAAAAATGTGTGCTACAGATGTAAAAAATAGGAGGTATTAAATGTGATCTTGGTAAATTGCAATTCATTGGAGGACCAACCCCGAATAATAAATATACGATACACTTTATTTGTCCCCTTGGGGAAACTTGCCTATATACATATATATATATTGTGACACACTCGAAGGTGGATAGAGTGTTCACTTGACTGAAAATTATAAAGTCACTGTCCACAACCAAATAAATGTAATTCAACAATTTATTTTCTGTTTGTTGGAAGCAAGAGCAAGAGGTTAGTTGTAATGCAACAGTCCAATCCACAGTACAATAGAATTGTCGATATCCGTGAGCAGGGTTCGGCACACGAAGACGGATTCTCAGACAGTCCAGGATTGGGCTAGGCGGAGGGAAGTCAGGCAGGCGAGGGTCAAACACGGGGCGGGATCTCAGACAGTCCAGGGCAATGGCACACAGCAGCTTCCTCCTTTCAAACAAAATCATACACAGTGCGTTAATTGTTAATAATAATTTTTCTCTCTCTCTCTCTCTCTCTCTCTCTCTCTCTCTCTCTCTCTCTCTCTCCCTCTCTCCGTGAATCAGGAACAGGTGTTGTTAATCTCACCAATTTCTGAGGAAATCCATATATGGGCATTGGCTTGATTGTCAATTTAGACGGTGGTAACGCAGGAACTCCATGTATGGGCATAGAGGTAAACACAGAAATCCAAGTAAATTAATTGGACAATATTGCACTGTCATAATGGCGAGAAAAAGGCAATTAACAAAGGAAGACAGACAGACCATTATAACCCTTAAAAGTGTAGGTCTTATCTTTAGAGAAATTGCAAAGAAGGCCAAGGTGTCAGTTGGTACAGTTTCCTACACTATCAAAAGGCACTTGGAAACTGGAGGAAACTCTGACAGGAAGAGGTCTGGCAGACCCAAAGCCACAACAAAAAAAAGTTTCTGAGAGTCAACAGCTTGTGTGATAGGCGGCTCACGGGACAACAGCTTCAAGCACAGCTTAACACTGGTCGAAGTAAGGAAGTCTCAGTTTCAACTGTGAAGAGAAGACTTTGAGCTGCAGGTTTGACAGGTCGAGTGGCAGTAAGAAAGCCATTGCTAAGATGGCAAAATAATAAAAAGAGGCTTGCCTGGCCCATGAAGCACTGCCAGTGGACTACTGAAGACTGGAATTAGAAATCTTCAGTTCATCATGCAGGGTTTTTGTATGCTGTCAAGTAGGTGAAAGGATGGTTCCTCAGTGTGTGACACCAACTGTCAAATACGGAGGAGGAAGCGTGATGGTCCGGGGCTCTTTTGCTGGATCCAGAGTCGGTGACTTGCACAGAGTGACCCTGAACCAAAAGGGCTACCACAGCATTTTGCAGCGCCATACAATACCCTCTGGTCTATGCCCAGTTGGTCAGGGGTTCATCCTACAGCAAGATGCTGACCCAAAACATGCCTCCAGGCTATGTCAGAACTGTCTTGGAAGAAAATAACAAGATGGAATGGCCAGCACAGTCTCCAGACTTAAACCCCATCAAGCTGGCTTGGGATGAACTGGACAGAAGGGTGAAAGCAAAGCAACCTACAAGTGGCACACATTTGTGGGAACTTCTGCAACAGTGTTGAAGAACTTTCCGAACAATATTTGATTTCCATTGTAGAAAGAATGCCATGAGTGCATTAGCGTTATATCTGCAAAAGGTGGCTACTTTGATGAGTTTTATCTCCAATTGTTTATTTGTTCTATGCTTTAATTTCAGAGTACATTGAGACATTAAACTGCGTAAATTTTAAAAAAAAATGCAAAAATGGAAGTGTTCTAAAACGTTTGACCGGTAGTGTGTGTATATATATATATATGTATGTGTAAATAAAGCCAAATATGACAGATTATATAGCCTAGTGTGAAGTCACTGTATGGTAACCTGTCAAAGGGCAAGTATCTTAGAAAAGTTGCTTGTCCTTCCTAAAAGTTACTTGTCCATGGTCTATTCACCTTCCAATTTTCCTGGAAAGTGCGATCTCTGCTCTCTGAATCATATTTTCCCTGATCTTCTTTGGTTTTAGCCTTTTTAGTGGCGGGTGGACTTGCACCCTCAATAAATCTCCACATCTTTGAAAATGCGATCAGTACGTCGTATGCAGCCCAAAGATAGACACGACGGTTAACGTTATTTATTTTCTACACGGATATTTATGTTTGACTTGTGCAGCGTGTGCTCATGGGACTGTGTAGCAGTGAAGCTCTGACGGGTACCCGCAGGTGGCATTAGTGACTAGTGTTATGACTGTACAGTATATCATAATGTACACTCTAGTCGGGATTCGAATGAGAGAGATTTTCCCATTTCCAACTAGTGTGGTATGGCAGCTAATGTAATAGCTAGCTAATAATTCCTAGATTTAACCAAGCAGGGATGTGAGAATGATGTGCTTGGACTGTAGGACTGTAGATGAGAAATCACTGCAGGAAAATCACTGCAGGAAAATCACAGCGATTCTTCAGCCTGGCGGGAGGGCTCGCTGAACTGAATATAGGCCGTAACTAGCTAGCTAGTGTTCACGGATATTGCTTCCTAATTCAAGGCTTGGCAAGTGATAAATGCATGATCACTTATTAAGCCGTGTGTTAGCAAACAACTAGCAACAACAGATATCGATATCCAATGTCCGTGAACGCTAACGTTAGCTAGCTAACTAATTCGCTGGTTCTCGCTGTTGTGTCTATGTGCCGAGATCCACTAACTTGTTTGACTGCTGGAACAAAAACAAACGCGGTGAGCACAGACTGCATGCAAGTGACAATGTGCCGCTTTTCCCATTTGTAACTTCTGAAATATTTTTGGATATCCGTGCATGACATGTTTGTTACCATGTGAGTGTAAAACAGAAATAGTTCCAGTTAGCTAATTAAAAATAATAAAATCCTAAATTTACAGTCATCAGCAGTACGATCAGGACGATAGGATGACTGCTAATCCGGGCCCCTGAACTAATGTTATGGGGATAGCTGTGTTCTGCTTTTGTGAATTTGAGCTGGAATGTTTACAATGTCAATGTTACTAATGTCACCGCAGCAGTCGTATTCTTTTTTGTCACTTCAGATCACTCCTATCTTCACAGTTCTGTTGTGCGATGGAAAAACTACACAGGGTCTCGATCCGGGAAGGGGTTAGTTATGAATTTGGATGGTTGCCGTACCGTACTGTATTGTATTGTGTGGTGGAAAAATGCAGAAGGAATGGAGTTTCTCAGTTGCTGGTTCTCTGTGTGTGGAGGTGCGTGTTTCTGTGGTGATATGAACTGGATTTGTTAGTTGTTTTTTTTTCCAGCAGCCCTCTTTTCCCTTGCCGTTGGTATTCCTAGAAGAAACGATGAGGGTCCGCTTCCATTTACCAGGCAAGCATATGGCTGTGTGGGAGTGATTGGGCAATTACCCAAGACCAGGAAAATGGAAAAAGGATTTGATCACACTTTTTCAGAAACGGGAAGCTGCATTTTTAAACGTGTATGCTTTTATGTATCATTGAAATGGGGGTAGATACCTTGTATTTCAGCAAGTGGGCGGATGTGTGCCCATCTTGTCAGTGGTGATGTGTTGTGGGCCATGAAGAACATATCTTGTGTCCTTGCTTTTATCCGAATCAGAGGCTAGTTGATAGGAGGAGGAAACGGCTATTTAGATGCCTACTTTAGAAGAAGGCACAGCTTTGTCTGTCTCAACTATGAAGCCTTAAAATAGTTTTCAAATTGCTTCCTGAATCAGGACAAGAGTCCTATTTTATACAGCTTCTGCACCATAATGTTAAAAGCTCAAAAGGCAATTTAAGCAGCATTGCATTAGAGTAAGCTATAGTTAACAGTTTTACCATTTATTACATTATGTTTTTAAACTATATCAAATCCGTACTGGAAACCTTTAGATTAATGAGGACAATGGCATTCTCAGATAAATCTGGATTTGCACTATCTGCGTAATGATTTCTCCCCACAGTGTCAATGAGCAAAGCTGCTGGCTGCTTGGCAAGCTTCTGTTGCTTGACAATGCTTTCAGTCATTCAGAGTCCGACTCCACCAAATATTCTGGCTTCAGATTAGGGTTGACCCCATTTAGTCGACTGGTTGATTGTTTGGTCGATGGGCTGTTGGTCGACCGAGATTTGTCGAGCAGTCGCGTGAAAAAAACCAAAACAAATAAAAATTCTCCACGCAGCATGAGACACCTAGATTGGCGCCACAGTTCGGAGCGCTTATCAGTAGAATAATCCATTCTGGATGCTGCGGGTATGGCAGTGACAGTCCTTCACTCTTAACATAGCTATATATGTTCTCTTTAAATTATATTAGGCAGTTAAGGTAATAGTAATGTTGTGAATAATTCAGAAAAACGAATAAAAGTAACATTTTCTAATAAATGTGTTTTGGTAATTGTATGGTTTATATATTTATAACTAACATGCGTAACACCCCCTTTCATGTAGCCTATATTGTATCCTTCTTGTTTTAGGCACGCGAATGTGCATTTTAATTGTAGCCTAAGATTTGCCTATAGTTAAGATCAGTGATATAGGCATACTTTAATTACTCATTTCGATATAACCTAAGAGCATAATGTCAAAGAAAAAATGGCAGCATTTCATTTTAATCGCGGCCGATCCAAAAAAAGTGTAATGTAAACTTTCCAAGGCATAAAACGAGGAGCAGCCTTTTGCCAAAAAAATGTGGACAAGCTAGTGTTCCTGTGCCATAACATGAAACGACTGGGGAAGTAGGCCATCGGATGGTCTCCGACTCGAGTAAGTTATTTTCCATAGGCTATAGCCACTTTATGTTCAGCTTTAGGCTACAATTTAAGACATTAGGCTATGTGTGATCATTCGTTTGCTAGCCTATTTTTTTGCAAAATAGATCCCAATGAGACCAACCTGGTTAATTAAATAAAACATAGCCTATGCATTAGAATGTGTTATGGTTGTGGTCAAATAAAAGCGTCAGCCTATTATGTGGCCATACCGCAACTTCACAAGCGCAACGGCAGAATCTCCATAAAGTCATTAGCCTATTGTTACTCATTTGTGTCATTCACTTAAGAAAGTTATAAAACATGAGACAAGCGCAGTGTGCATATAGTTGTATTTATTAAAAGAAATATGGTGTGTCACATATTTTTTTTAAAGTTTTGACCAATCGGAAAAAACGGACGACTGTTGGTCGACCAAGATTTGTTTTAGTTGGGGACAGCCCTACTTCAGATACCTGTGGGATGGCATCCAAAATGCAGGACCCTCTCTGGAAGATCCTGGCCAAAATATAGGCCCTCAGTTAAGGGTGTTTTCTTGCTGACACATGCTGCTGTCTTTTGGTAGCTATTGTAATGTCTGTAGTTTGTATGCTGCAAGCTGCATCAAGCTCAATTTAGTGAAATTCTTTACTTCTAACCTTTGCCTTTGGTTTGGCTCTAATTGATAGTGTCATAAACATGTTTTTGTTGCTTTGCTGGTTCTTTATTTAAACCATTTGTTTTCCCTTTATTTGAACTTTTGCCCAATTTGGACTGTTCAGTGTAGCTTGCTTGCCCCCCTGAAGGCACATTTTGCTAGCTACCGCTTCTTTCACTCTAAAGTTCACCAGGTGAGCTATAGTTGTCAAACTGAAACTGAAACACTCCCTCTCTAGCTGACACTACAGTTGCCCTGTGGGACCTTCAGCTACAGTCGGCACCAAAGCAATCAGTGCACCACTGCTCGAAGTCTTGCACTGATGATGATAAAACTTTGAAAAACCCAGAGTCTGATCCCTGTTGAGGCTAATTAGTGTGTAGCCGTTGTGTTGCTGAATGCCTTTGGGGTATGTTGAAATGACTTTCAGTTTTGGTGCAGCAGTCTTGGTGTTTAGTTTAAAATTAGTTTCTTTCTCCACTTGTGTGATATATTAACTTCAAAGAAACGTAAAAACCGCACATGAAAAGGTTTAGAAAGAGACAGAATTTGGATTTTGGCAGGTTACAGTGAGAATGCTGGCCACCCAAGCCCTGTTTTTGACATCCACCTTGATTGGAATAGAAAGCGGATTTCAACGAACAAACTCACTAATCAGTATGTTTTGCTCGAAAGCCTTTTAAAATCTATTTCATAAAAATATTTTTTCTAATGTTCACTCACGGGAGCCATTGTGCAGCTCTGTGTCTTTAATCTAACACTAACTTTTATTTCATGTACCAGAGAGAATGCAATGGTTGTGCGTCTCATCAAGGATAATGCTTTTACTGAGAGGATGTACAGTATGTGTGTTTGTCCTGACGGGTCATCAGTACCCAGTTAGGGAATGACTGTGCAGTTGCAATCCAGTTTGAGCGCTGAAAGTCTGAGCATCCCAGCATCCCAGCCCAGACAGGTTTGTTGAAGTTGCTCTGGGCACAGGGTAGGTTTTGCTGCTCACAAACCGCATTCTCAGTTTAGCTGAAGCCTGTGTTTTTCATGCTTTTTACGTTTTGCTTACACTTCATGAAAATGTTGCATAGGTCTGTCCAAGGATTTATTCTAACGGAAGTGGCTCCTTTTAGCTAGTCTTGCTGTTCGTTTGAATGAACAAATTGGCTTTCTGTGCTTTTAACAATGAATCTCAAACAGGAAATATGTTTGGCTGGACTTGGCAAGTTCTCATTAAATTGCCCTTAAAAGGCTGTCTTAAAGGCCTTGGTGTATCCAACTACCTTACTCTTCACCCACCACCCCCCACCCCCACCCCCACCGGCATCATCTTCTCATAGTGCTGCCTTGGGTGCTTTTTAATAATGTGTTCTGTAAGAAACTATGGAGATGTTTCAGATAAGGCTTAGAGCAATATCCTATTCTCTGTTTACCCAACACCACTGGCAGCAGCTGGAACCTGTAGCCGAGGCCTCACGCTTGTTTACTGTGCCGGTGGAGGAGGACTTGGTGGGGGGTTGCGCTGGAAAACATGACCATACCTGCGGCCTGCCCGTCCGGGCCTCTTCACCCTCCTTTCAGCTTATTGAGATGTTGAGGAGAAAAATAGGAATGCCAGACAGAAGGATGAGAACAACATTGTTTAGTAGGGACAGGGGAGTGATGGGTGGGGTGGGGTGGGGTGGGGTGGGGGGTGGGGGGGGGCGGGGGCGGGGGGGGCGGGGGCGGGGCTGGGGCGTGGGGGAAGACATCTTTTGTATCCTTTCTGTTTGTGAAAAGTTCAGGGAAAAAGTGAAAGGCAGACTCTGTACAGGTGTGGACCGGAATGCTAAGGCAGTTTTTTTTGGCACGGTGTCCTGGGAGCATGACCAAGGTGCTGGAAAAAGGTAGCTTGGGGGAGGGGATGCATTACTGCTCTATCAAAGTCAAAGTCAAAGTGTTTTATTTATCAAGTGCACAGTATAACACAAGGTCATTCTGAACAATGAAATTCTTGGGACATGGCAAGCAACAACTAAGTATTAACCAATAGAAGAAATATACATAAATATACAAAACAGAAAAACAGTCAAATTAAACATTTGTAGCAGTTCCAGAACCAGTAAAAAGGTGTGCCTCCAGCTACTCGAATCTGCACACCGGATAATTTAGATAATGCTTATGGGGTGAGTGGAGCATCTGGTCGTGGTAAAATATTCCCCATTCTGTACTATTATTAATTTTCTCATCATTTTCTCTTGATGATTTTGTTTGTCACTGGAGGCCCTTTCACTATGGTACTCTGGCCTCAAATACCAGAAAGCAGAGAGTGAAAAATGTTGTAATAATGTGCAACAATGCCCACGTAAGGAATTCAAATTCCCGGTTCCCAATCTCACACGCCTAATTTTAATTTTTAATTGTAATTTCTATGAAGGTATCAAGAGAAACTGCAATATTAAACACACAATCCAAGAGCATTGTCTCAGTGCAAATGATCTAGTCTGAGTTTGCTCACGAATGAGCAGCTAAGAGACCCGTGCTGACTTTAGCATGCTCGGTTGTTAGCGTGAGGAAATGGAGAAGGGGCCAACCTAATGAAAAGGAGCGATGAGGAAATGAAGGGGGTGGGGCCAGGTTCTGACTGGAGGGGAAGATGCTATCGCTCCTGGGCCTATAACTGCCTCCACTGAGAACCATTTTATTCCATCACCGCCATGCCATGCTACTTGTTAGTGGGGGGCTGAAAAAGGCAGGACATTGGCCCACTTTTCATACTTTTAGAAATGTTTTCTAAAAGTATGCTTTCGCACTCTGACTGTAACGCTGTTCGATGTTTGGGTTGCTATTCTAGCGGAAGGTAGTAGGGGTGTTCAGTGCTGTCGATGGGTGTTTTTGTGTAGTCCTGAAGAGGCATGCATGGAACGTTAGCTTTGGGGGGGAGGGGGGCTTTTGCAGGTAATTTCGAACACCTCAAATTTTCCACCACAGCAATGCAACTCTTTGTCCCATGGGGAAAAAGAGTGGTATGACTGTTGCGGGACCGTCGAAGGTTAGCCTCCCTGAGTGAACTTCTGTACATAACCATGCAAAAGGAATGCTTTCTAGTTTGATCAATTTATGGTAAAACAATTTGAGGGTTGTGAGAAATCACACACTGTTTGGTTCACCCTTGCTTGTTGTCTAAATGTGCATGTCCCTTAAACTGCTTTGTGATGCTACAATCTGGATTTTGATGCAGTGGTTGGAAAAATGATGATGTGGCACATTTGGTTACATATTTGCAAGCACAAGCCTACAAATTCTCTCTTGTATGGCTAGAAAATCAGCAGCACTTGAGGGTTCCCAAATGAAAGAAGGGAATCATTTGTTTGGTACCATGGAAACCACAAACCCAGAGTGTTCTCATGAGGTGCGGTTTTTGTTGCTCATTCAGGGGCTTGTCAGAAGAGAGATGGTTGAAGGTGGTTTAAAACCTTTTTCCTCATGATGGTGGAGAGTCATGCGTGTCTAAAACAAACTGTTTGTTGGGTGCGCAAACAATGACATTGCTCCAACCAGAGTGATGGAGCCTTGAGGTGCTGCATCTGTTTGCTGAACTGTCCAAAGCACATTTCATATGTCAGAAACCAGTCAAGAACACTGGGACTTAGTGCCTCATTATTTCCAGGGAGACAGAGCCAGCTAGAATATTGGAATGAGGAGGGATGTGAAGGAAGATGAAAATATGTTTTGAGAGTGAGAGGAAGGTTCTGGGGAAGGTGACAAATGTTTGATGCATAATGTTTGCAAACTCGGTAAAGGATAATCTAGCTAGCCAGCTACTATCTCTTGCTGTCAATATAAGTGCGTGCATTCAAATGGCTTCATGTCATTGTTGGTCTGACTGGACAAATACCAGCTCAATATAAATCCATTTCTGAAAGAAATGTCTTTGAAAGTCTCACCTCCAATATGTTCATCGGTACACAGTCCAGCTGTCAGCCACACTGATTTGTATCACCCCTTGTTTACGGCCTCCAGGCCTGCTGTGATAACGTGAACGTGAGAACTGGCGCGACAAACATTCCGCTGGTTCCAATCTGAATCATCTGCAGTTCGATCAGATGCAGATGATTCCCGAGCCAGCAGAATGTTGGTCGCTGGCTTGGTCAAATGATGATTGAAGGTGGGGTGCTTGTGATTGTCCACTCTGGCCTGTCTTCTACACAGGCAATTAACTCCCTTCTGCAGATGCAAAATCCATATTGAAAATTCAAAGCCAGAATAATGACCACACAGTTGAATCTTGGACAGTGCCTTTTCTGATAGAAATGCCTTCCAGAAACCAAAGGATTAAAAACTGTAGTGTGACAACCCTCCTGCACCTGTGTGCATCACTCTTTCTACTCAGGGTATGGACTGACTGCTGTGCAAATTCAACAGGCTGAATGGATCCCCAACTTGATGAGCTTCAGACTAGTGCTTTCCCAGTTCTAGAGACCATGTGAATGAGAAAAGAGGGAGAGTGAGATGATGGGAGTGTGGAAAAGAGACGAAAAGGAGACACTGACAGTAAGTTGGAGAAACACTACCTAGGTGGCTACCTTTCTAGATGGAGTCTTTCTTTTTTAAATGAAAAATCTGTTTTTTAATGAAATTAATGGAAAGAGGTTGCTATGCCTGGAATTGCGAAGTCGGGCTCCAGATTGAGAAGAGATCTTTTTTTTTTGATTGATTGAGAGCATTCCCAGCTCCTTCTCTCTCCTCTTTTCCCTTCGTCTGCCCCGGCTTTTCTCCTTCCCTGGTTCCCGGCTCCATGCAACCCGCAGCGTGGCCAGGAGGGGAAAAAAAAGTTCAGCTACTGATGGATGAGATATCTACCCTGTGACTCTGACTCGGGGGCATATTTGTGTGGAGTGCTGGCATACCCAGACGTGCCAGGAATCCTGTTGCACGTTGTTACGACCGAACGATATCAACCCTAATCCTAAGGACATAAGTACAGCCAACTGTAAAAGGGTAGGATGAAGGTGGGTGTTGAATGCTCTGGGTATGCATTCCACATCAGTGCCCATTACCGGGCACTGCAGGACAAGACTGCTAAAACGGAGGTGGGGGCGGGTGCTTCCTGGTAACTGTGATTCCACATGAATTACTCAGACCATTTCGTTCAGAAAGGAGAACTGTGACTATAAGGAGACCTGAATATTAGACATGGTCACGACAGTCGGCGAGGAATGCGTAAGCATTCACAAAGAGAGGAACAAGGGGAGGGGGGGGTGGATTCTTTTTATGTGGCAGGGCGGGGCTGCTTTGTTCATCGGGCCTGGGCAAGAGGTCTCAGTAGCGAATCTCCGGGATTCCAGACACCAAGGCGGGGGGAGCAGAGATGAAGGCACAGTGGCTTTGTGATATGGAGGATGCGGGTGGTGCAGCTTTTAGAAACGGGTCCGGTTCTGGAAAAATCCACCTTTGTCTGTGACGGCTCTTTTCTTTGTCCCTTTTCTAGAGAGTAAACAGTTGTTGCAGTTGTCTAAACCAGATGTGGTAACATCAAAGTCATCCTAGCCCCTCTGCTTGACACTGAATATTACGATCTGTATTTGGGAGGCACTGACCAGGGGGTGTAGTTGTATATCAGTCACTGTGTAGAAACCTGTTATTTGAAATATGTCAAGCTTTAGTCCGATGTATTTGTTCAGTGATAGCCATGTGATGAACTACTATCTAGCTACCCTCCACACACCAGAGGACTCCATTTGATATGAATTTGAGTCCTGTGTATATTATGCTTGCCTCAGATTTTGAAGATAATACCCAACCTTTCTGTATTCATCAAAAATTCATTAATGCGTTATGGCAGCCAACATTTTATGCCCCCTGTAGATGTATTCTCTTTTTCCAGACTGTTGCCTAGCACCCCGACTTTACATCTGACAATTCATTATTTTTTACAGTGCCTGTTCCAGCGTCAGGGACCAGTGGATTATGTCTCTGTGCAAGTAATAGGAAAAGAAAAACGGTAATTAAAAGGTAGCATTATAAATGTCAGCACACGATGGAAAACCAGGAGCCTGTGGGAGTTTTTTAAATCTTTTTTTTCTGCCCCCCTTTGCTCTGTGGAAGACGCAAACAACACACCAGATGAGGTTTTGCCGCACTGAAGTGAAAAACTGAAAACTTCTCAAGCATTTACTTCAGAGAAAGGTTGTGCGAGCAGACACCTGTGTAATTACTCTTTAATTGGTAGTGTAGAGAAGCGAAAATGCATTTAACATGGAATGGTGATTGAGTCTTGAAACAGTGAAACACAAGGCACTGAAAGGGAGAGTGGGAAAGGGTGTCCTTGCTGGCACCTGATGTTTCCCTCTGGTCAAGGGGTCATCTTGGGGCCTTCACTAGGAATCTGCCATCTCCTGCCTCAGGTTGCTGTGCAGGAGCCTGAGTAGTTGGTGAGTAGTAAAATATAGAGTGCATGTTAATTAAGGCACACTTACTTCCTCCTGTTTCCCCTCATGCTGTGATGGGTAAGCAGGAAGAATCCAATTATATGGCCAAATCCATCCCATACCCCCCTCTCCCCTAACTCCAGTCCCGAGGTGCACTTAGCTGCTGTTGGTAAATATTTAAGCGGAACCTGCTGTGCTGCTTTCCTGTTCTTGCCCCCCCTCTCTCTCTCTCTCTCTCTCTTTATCTCATGTGGCACTCTTGCTGGAGACATCCTCATCTCACCATTTCTGATCACTCTGCATGGCGATGTGTTCGGCTTTTTTATTTAAACTGAACCGGGCAGCGAGCTGGGGGAAATGAGCGAGGCATACACGTACACGTCTTTCAGCTTCATCCTCATCCCACTATCATCAGGTTTTTTTCTAGTTTTGGAATTCCCTCTAGAAAACACTCTCTCTTCAGCTCTTTGTAATCATTTAATTGTAAAAATGCACACAGCAAATCCATTACCATTGATTGATTGACCCTCCCACAGTGGCTGGGTAGAATAGCGGGTGCACCGGAGGCTGAGTTGACAGCGCCCGTGTGGCACCTATGACGGGGCGACGCCTTGTTCCCACACACTCCCAGGGGGCTGCGGTCCTTCCAGGCCAAACACATCCATAATCATACAAGAATTTGTAGCCGTATACATGCGGGCATAATAACACCCCCCCCAAAGAGGGAATTCGCCTCCTTAAAACCGTGCCCTGAGCATCCAATCACAGGATGTGTCCAAATCACCAGTGAAGGTAAATGTGTAGGTTCAGGGCATGCCGGCTGCTGGTGTTTAGACCAGTCCACTTCCCCCAACCCAACCTTGTGGTCTTGGGCAGAGACATTGGCCAGAAACTTGTGGTATGGAGCATTCTCCGGGGCTGCCTTTGGCACTTTTCAGGACTCCTCTGATCAAATGTCTGCCAAACACTGCCAGCAGGTATCCTCAGAACCAGAAGATGTGGTATGCATTTTGATATATGTCTTGTGTTAGTGGGAGTTTACACTGTGTATAAAAACACAAAGTTCAGAATAGCAATTCAATGCATGTCTGCTTGTGGTACACCCGTTTAAGTCCTGTGAAACCCACTCTGAAGAGCAGCGGTCCACTCTGTCACATGACAGTGCATCAAGGTGCACAGGGCCTGGCTTTGGAAGGGGTGGCCACTCGCCGTTGAGCTGAGGAATGCGACACCGCCCCTCTGAAGCCCCCCCGCCACTTGAGCCCAGATAAAGGTCCTCACTTGGTGTTGTTTCAGCAAACAATGGTGGGGAAGCGATAGCTTTCAGAGTCAACGAGAGGGCTCTGGCAACCAACCAGACATTGACATGCCACACGCACGTACCTGCACACACACACACTCTTAAAGCCATGGGCTGAGTCCCAGAATAAATCCATTAATTTATCAGAGAAGAAATCTGACCACTCATCCTCTTTCATTTATACTCTACATCTATTACATTCTGTTAGGACAGTTTTGTGAAGTACTTTGTTCTTCCGTCCCTGCTGATAATGCCTGTTAATCGGGCTGTCCCCGACTAAAACAAATCTTGGTCGACCAACAGTCGTCCGTTTTTTCCGATTGGTCGAAACTTAAAATTTTTGTTTTGTTTTAATAAATACAACTATATGCACACTGCGCTTGTCTCAACTTTCTTAAGTGAATGACACAAATGAGTAACAATAGGCTAAGGCGGGAGGCGAGTTGAGCCCTGGCACCTCTTATTTTACTAATTAAGCACTGACCACAACCATAACACATTCTAATGCGTAGGTTATATTTTATTTAATTAACCAGGTTGGTCTCATTGAGATTTAAAATCTCTTTTGCCTAAAAATTGTTTAACAAACGAATGATCACACATAGCCTAATGTCTTAAATTGTAGCCTAAAGCTGAACATAGTGGCTATAGCCTATCGAAAATAACTTACTCGAGTCGGAGACCATCCGATGGCCTACTTCCCCAGTCGTTTCATGTTATGGCACAGGAACACTAGCTTGTCCACATTTTTATCGTTTTATTAACGATAAACCCTGCCTTGGAAAACGTGCTTGCAAAGTTTACATTACATTACATTTTTTTGGATCGTCCGCGACGAAAACGAAATGCTGCCATACTCCAGATTTTTTTCTTTTACATTATGTTCTTAGGTTATATCGAAATGAGTAATTAAAGTATGCCTATATCACTAATCTTAACTGTAGGCAAATCCTAGGCTACAATTAAAATGCACATTCACGTGCCTAAAACAAGAAGGATACAATATAGGCTACATGAAAGGGGGTGCTACGCATGTTAGTACCATACAATTAGCAAAACACATTTATTATAAAATGTTAATTTTATTAGTTTTGCAGAATTATTCACAACATTATTACCTTAACTGCCTAACATAATTTAAAGAGAACATGTATAGGCCTAGCTATGTTAAGAGTGAAGGACTGTCACTGCCATCCCCACAGCATCCAGAATGGATTATTCTACTGACAAGCGCTCCGAACTGTGGCGCGAATCTAGGTGTCTCATGCTGCGTGGATCATTTTTTAACTTTTTTTTTTTTTTTTCGCAACTGCTTGACCAAAACAAATCTCGGTCGACCAACAGCCCATCGACCAAACAATCGACCAGTTGACTAAATGGGGTCAGCCCTACCTGTTAACCTGTGGTATTTTCTTCCTCTCTTCCCTGACATTGTGTAAGAGCCTTTACAATAATGGGTATTGGCAGTGCTTGCCTTGTGATGGAGATAAACTAGTCCAGAGAAACCTGGAGAGTATATTTTTGAGGAGGGTATTTTAATTTTTTTTTTTTTTTCCTCAGTGTGTTTACTGATTTCTTTGTTACTGAACTATTATTGGGAAAGGCCAGAATACACTTGGTAGTAGTTGTGCTGTGTAGTTTGCTGACAAAAGTAAGAATAGCAACATGCCAGCACTCCATGGAGAAAATGAAGGGTGGGCCCTCTGCGATCAACGAAAACTTTCTCACATGCCTGCCATCCCATTTTCACAGAGCTCTGAAGCGTAAGCAGCCCTTGAGCTCCTGTTTGCTGTCAGATGGGGTTTGAATTCTGTATGGGACTGTAATGTGTCCTGTCTGTGCCATTCTAAGATGCATTGTGGATTTTGCTTCATGGCATGGCATGGCACTTTTTGGGGAAGGGGGGGGCTCCTGGCTCGTGGCCTGCCCACTTCCCGGCTTGTGTCCATGCTGTTATTGTCCATTCAGAAAGGGAAGCGTTTCACGGCCAGACCCAGGATTGGTCGCACTGGCCTGCCCTAGGAATTGCTATACTGCTCTCTCCAGAGTTCAGAGGTCACCCTTTAATGCGTTCCTGTGTTTTCTTTTCCACACTCACTCAGCCACTGACCACATTTCCTCCCACGTATCATAGTAGCCACTTGGGGGTGGGGTCATGGAGGTCTGCAGGTGGAATTCAACTCTTTCTAACAGAGAATCTTAAATTCAGCTCTTAAATGGGAAGTGTTGTAAGCGTTTAACAGAAGCCACTTTCTTGGGGGCTCAGAGCCTGAGGGGGACACCGTTCTCATTTTTCTGAACTTGCTTGCGTTTGGTTCTCACACAGAGGAAAACCAGGGACGTCTCAGAGGAGGGAAGCCAATCTGTGATTCCAGCTATATGCAGTGTCTCAGCCTTGAGATTGGATGAAAAAAGGCCTGAGGAGGGACAGCTAATCAAAGGCCCCAGACTGCAGTGTTATCAAACCTCCAAACTTGCATAATTGGCCCTTGTGGAAAACAACAGTTGATTATGTGTTGCATTGTAACATGTCAATGTGTGCCCATTATTTCAAATATAACTAGAATTATTATTATTCTTTTTTAAATGTTTCTCCCATATTAGAATGCCCAGTCATATTCCTAAGCCATGCTTGCTGCAAACTGCACTGTTCATTCGGGGGAGGGCAATCATGCACGTCTCTCCTCTGAAACGTGATGTCTGCCGCTGCTTTTTTTCACACCGCAGTTAAGCTTGCTCAGACATGAGTCAAAGGAAGTCACTTCATGTGCAGCTTTATACAAAATGTTGGTGCCGATTGACCAGCTGGGGTCGCTGGACATCCCAACCGACTGAATCCCTCCCTCCCAGGGCGACGTTGCCACCAATTGGGCGTTATCCTGCGTGGCTGCTGGCCACAGTTGGCACTGGAAAGGTCTGGATTCGATAGCAGACCATGGGGCTCATCCACACACTAGAACAGTGCCTTAACAGGATGAGCCACCCAGCAGCTCCCTTTAACTTGAATTATTATTATTGCCATATTCATGTTTTGAACATTTCATGAAGTATATTGTATAACTCATAAGCCCCTTTTACACAGGACTGGGAACCCATGTTTTTCCTGAGTTTGCCTATGGACTTGCAATCCCGGGATTGGGATGGTGTTGTCTAAATGGGTGGAACCCAGAAAATTCCAGTTCACAGTCTGGAATAAACAGGCCAGAAGTGGAAAAGTCTGGGATTAAAATTCAGTGTTCTAAGTGGCTATATAGTGCAAACGAAATATGCTTTTGGTACACATTTCGGTAAGTACCACATTTTTATATCTCTTTTCCGTGAGGGGAGCTCAGTGTTAAGCAGCTCAGGGCAGCTTTCAGATGAAATTGAATGCAGAAATTGGAATCAGAATGATCAAGTCTCAGGCCCTCTGACCAGGGGTTGACCAGTATCTGAATCTGCGGTTAGGTTTCAGGATGGACCCTTCACATCTGATTGGTCTGTTCTTCTGTGTCTAGGCTGAATGTCTGTCTGTTTCTGCATCTGTTGAATACTTGCCATATTTCAGCGGGGGAAGGAATTTCTGAGATGCAGCCGTACGACAAGGAACAAGTCGAAACACAGGGCAGCTTTGATTCGCTGGCTTGAAGAAGAAAGGAAAGAAAAGGATGAGCGGAGACCACAAGGGGACAATGATCCCCCGCTTTGTCAATTGTCTCATTTTCACAGCTTTTCCTTTTTAGTGTGTGTTAAATGTCAAACCTTTTTTGAAATCTCAAATACCTTTTTATTTAGCAAATGTCTAGCACACAACACAGGTTGGTCTGCTCCCTGCAAGGTTGTAGTAGATTTTCTGCAGTAGACTTTTGCTCTTTAATTAAATCCACTAGGGCTGTCCCCGACTAAAACAAATCTTGGTCGACCAACAGTTGTCTGTTTTTTCCGATTGGTCGATTGGTCGCAATGCAGTCCACAATAGCATCGGTTATCTCTCTTTCTTTTTTCTGAGATAGCGGCGGGCTTCAGGTCCAATCTGGTTTGTGTTAAACCTGAAGTTGCAGCGGGACTGCTCGCGATGTACTGGGGATGCACCTATAAAATAGTTTCAAATTAAGTATAAATAACTCTGTATGCATTACTTCGTTTATATATAACAACTCAATCTGAAATGTTCACCCTATAAAGCACATAAAATACGTTTATTTACGGAAAGAATATAAAGTAGGCTAGCTTACCGTTTTCAAGTGGTAGATCATGTTCGTTGTTGAACTGTGGTAAGCGAAGCGTTGCTTGAAAAGTTTACATTCACTTTTTTTGGATCGTCTGCGACTAAAACGAAATGCTGCCATATTCCAGATTTTTTCTTTTACATTATGTTCTTAGGTTATATTGAAATGAGTAATTAAAGTATGCCTATATCACTAATCTTAACTGTAGGCAAATCTTCGGCTACAATTAAAATGCACATTCGTGTGCCTAAAACAAGGATACAATATAGGCTACATGAAAGGGGGTGTTATACGCATGTTAGTTATAAATATATAAACCATACAATTAGCAAAACACATTTATTATAAAATGTTAGTTTTATTAGTTTTGTTGAATTATTCACAACATTACTATTACCTTAACTGCCTAATATAATTTAAAGAGAACATGTATAGGCCTAGCTATGTTAAGAGTGAAGGACTGTCACTGCCATACCCGCAGCATCCAGAATGGATTATTCTACTGACAAGCGCGCCAAACTGGCGCGAATCTAGGTGTCTCATGCTGCATGGAGATTTTTATTTATTTACATTTATTTTAAAAAATTCACGCGACTGCTCAACAAAAACAAATCTCGGTTGACCAACAGCCAATCGACCAGTCGACTAAATGGGGTCAGCCCTAAAATCCACTTTTTTTATTTTATTTATCATGGTAAACTATTGTGCTTCTCACTATTTTTGATTTATTTAAAAACAACTGGGTTTAGTGACCACCTGTCATGGATATTCAGGTTTAAAGGTCCTAAACAGTCAAAATCATGTTTTTCATCAAATAGGATATTAGGATGTTTGGGTGAAATCAGATAAAAGTGGGATGTTGAAAGCTTGAAAACTGACTGTTGCAGGTATGTCAATAAAGCTGGGTCAGGCTCCTCCTTTGTGTTAAAAATAATTCTGGTGTTCCCATCCTACTGGCTGACATAGGAGTATCTGTGACATCAGAAAAGTGAGCTCATTTTAATACACCAATGACGGAATACAATAAATCATCCCCCTGTAAGCGTCATCACTTTGTACAGGAGGCGATACGTGTTCGTATTGTTTATGGTGCTGACAACACTTAGTTTGTGGGTTTGATTCCCATTGGGACCACATGTACTGAAAAATGTATGCTAATTATTTAAGTCACTTTGGATAAGTGTCTGCTCAATGGCATATAATATATACAGTGGGGAAAATAAGTATTTAGTCAGCCACCAATTGTGCAAGTTCTCCCACTTAAAAAGATGAGAGAGGCCTGTCATTTTCATCATAGGTATACCTCAACTATGAGAGACAAAATGAGAAAAAGAAATCCAGAAAATCACATTGTCTGATTTTTAAAGAATTTATTTGCAAATTATGGTGGAAAATAAGTATTTGGTCACCTACAAACAAGCAAGATTTCTGGCTCTCACAGACCTGTAACTTCTTCTTTAAGAGGCTCCTCTGTCCTCCACTCGTTACCGGTATTAATGGAACCTGTTTGAACTAGTTATCAGTATAAAAGACACCTGTCCACAACCTCAAACAGTCACACTCCAAACTCCACTATGGCCAAGACCAAAGAGCTGTCAAAGGACACCAGAAACAAAATTGTAGACCTGCACCGGGCTGGGAAGACTGAATCTGCAATAGGTAAGCAGCTTGGTGTGAAGAAATCAACTGTGGGAGCAATTATTAGAAAATGGAAGACATACAAGACCACTGGTAATCTCCCTCGATCTGGGGCTCCACGCAAGATCTCACCCCGTGGGGTCAAAATGATCACAAGAACGGTGAGCAAAAATCCCAGAACCACACGGGGGACCTAGTGAATGACCTGCAGAGAGCTGGGACCAAAGTAACAAAGGCTACCATCAGTAACACACTACGCCGCCAGGGACTCAAATCCTGCAGTGCCAGACGTGTCCCCCTGCTTAAGCCAGTACATGTCCAGGCCCGTCTGAGGTTTGCTAGAGAGCATTTGGATGATCCAGAAGAGGATTGGGAGAATGTCATGTGGTCAGATGAAACCAAAATATAACTTTTTGGTAGAAACTCAACTTCTCGTGTTTGGAGGAGAAAGAATGCTGAGTTGCATCCAAAGAACACCATACCTACTGTGAAGCATGGGGGTGGAAACATCATGCTTTGGGGCTGTTTTTCATAAAGGGACCAGGACGACTGATCCGTGTAAAGGAAAGAATGAATGGGGCCATGTATCGTGAGATTTTGAGTGAAAACCTCCTTCCATCAGCAAGGGCATTGAAGATGAAACGTGGCTGGGTCTTTCAGCATGACAATGATCCCAAACACACCGCCCGGGCAACGAAGGAGTGGCTTCGTAAGAAGCATTTCAAGGTCCTGGAGTGGCCTAGCCAGTCTCCAGATCTCAACCCCATAGAAAATCTTTGGAGGGCGTTGAAAGTCCGTGCTGCCCAGCGACAGCCCCAAAACATCACTGCTCTAGAGGAGATCTGCATGGAGGAATGGGCCAACATACCAGCAACAGTGTGTGGAAACCTTGTGAAGACTTACAGAAAATGTTTGACCTCTGTCATTGCCAACAAAGGGTATATAACAAAGTATTGAGATGAACTTTTGTTATTGACCAAATACTTATTTTCCACCATAATTTGCAAATAAATTCTTTAAAAATCAGACAATGTGATTTTCTGGATTTTTTTTTCTCATTTTGTCTCTCATAGTTGAGGTATACCTATGATGAAAATTACAGGCCTCTCTCATATTTTTAAGTGGGAGAACTTGCACAATTGGTGGCTGACTAAATACTTATTTTCCCCACTGTATATAATACAGCAAAAGGTGTAAAACCTCAATGTGTTGTGCCTGGATGTCAGAAAGCAAATATGACCTTACACATTTTATTAAAAATAGGTGTGAGTAATGAATGAAGTGTATGAAGGTTTCGTGCACTCACATCTACGATTTCAAAAACACAGGACTTGTTACATTTACATTACATTTTAAGCATTTAGCAGACGTTCTTATCCAGAGCGACTTACAAGATGTGCATTAATACATGGTAAGAACAATACTAGTTCGCACAAGAGATCAGTGCAGTAATACAACGATAGACATCGTTTTAGGCAGCTGCATACTGTACCTGTAACACTGGGAAGGAAAAGGTTAGTAAATGTTTTTAAATGAGGAGTAAGCAGGGATACATATACAAAAAGTATTGAACAAGTAGGCAGTGGTGATGATAATTGGCTAGACGTACAGAATTCAGTGGTAGTGGAGTCTGAAAAGGTGGATTTTAACATTCAGTTTACCAGAGGAGGTGTAGCGGAGGGGTCTGGCTGGGGCATAGGGTGTGATGAGTGTCTGGAGGTAAGGGGGAGCAGTTCCTCTAGTCGCTTGAAAAGCAAGCACCAGTTATTTGAATCTGATGTGTGCTGCAATGGGGAGCCAGTGCAGAGAGGAGAGTAGAGGGGTGACATGAGTCAATAGGTGAGTCAAATAAGGCATGCTCTTGAATTTGAGCTCCCTGCCCACTCAGCCTGCCTTACAACCTTGCTTATAGTCAGAGATGAGAGATCTAGCTGCTATTCGGAGCATTTTAATCAGGAAAAAAGTATTAAGGATTTTTTGGCATAGTCTAAGGTAATTTACATGTGAAACACAATGCCTGTGCAGGACCTTTAAATATTGGGCATCAAAATGGGTCAAGAATTTCAGTAGAAAAGTAGGCCCATTTTAAATTGTCCAGGGCATCAAATGTAAAACGAATCTATGTAGTGGAGGAATTTATGCAATTTTTCCAATGGCAATCCCTCAAACTTGAAAGTGTGCAAATGCTTTAAACAGGTGGCCACTCAGAATGTGATCGAATGTGGGGTGTGCGTGTGCATTTGTGTGAAGTTTCAACTGACCTGCTTTGGCTGACTCTACCTGAGATGAGCCAGAGCTGTTTCCACAGCAAACTTGCTCAGGCCAGACTGTACAGAGTATTTGCCAGAGGTTTGACTAGAGCCCATGCAAGTCAAACAAAAGCAGGCATGCTAACCATGTGTAAAATACTATAACCAGATAGCGCCTTAAATAATGCTTACTTCAATATTTGAGTAGCAGGGCATAGAAAGGTTAATTTTTTAAAGACAAGCCAGTTAATTATCAATCTGTTTGTTTAAACCAGCCCCCTTGCTTGTGTTGAGTAGGATACCAGCAGGATCTTGGGAGTAGAAAAACATGGTTCATGGTTCAGACAGCTGTATAAAAACACACTTTGTTCCTCACCCACCCAAACACTCACACATCTGCTTCAGGGGAAAAGCAACTTTAGATTAAGGGCAGAGAATCCATAGGTTGGAGATGCAATTTTTTAATTATGAATGCTTCTTATGTGTAAATGAATCCTTGGTTTATGGTTGGAGACACAGCCATGTGAGAGAGTGATGGGGGAAACACTTAACCAAGCCTTCCTATGGAGCATATTGTGTGTGAACATGCCACTTTCCGAATGACATGGCTTTTTACAACGAGGAAAACAACATGGGGAGATTTTATATGAGGACTCTCTTTACACTCTTGTGTTTACAACTCCACTTTTTTCTGGTAAAAAGACCTGGGCCCGTATTCACAAATAATTTTATCTTACCACTAGGAGTACTTCTAAATCGCACTAAAACCTTTTAGTTAAGAGTCCCACCTTAAAACCTATTCACAAAGCTCCTAAGTCAAACTCTTACTAAGCAATTCCTAGAATTGTGAAACTAAGAGTGAGGGCGGGGTTGACGTCGTTGCTAGGGATGACGTTGTTTCTCATGAACGAGCTTACTCAGAATGCGCACAGTGATTGGCTGATATAGAGGATGGGTCATCATAGAGAAATACCGTATTGACCCGAATATAAGACTGGGTTTTTTTTCCTAGAAAAAAGTCTGAAAAAGTCGCATCGTCTTATATTCGGGTCAATATGGTAGTTTTTCTGCCGCTGTTTTTACAGTAACAATTCCCTAAATTTCGATGCAGAGCTACAGTGAAGAGATAGACAACCATGTATGTTTTGGTTTGCTTTGTTTTTCATACTAAATGCCTTTCTGGGAGGCATGTTTTTAGAAACGCGACCGAATTAAATAGAATTGAAACATTAGCGATCTTTTATTTTTTTATGGCATAAGACCACCCTAGTTACATCGCCTAAGGCGTACTGAATCTAAAAATGTATTTTGTGAAATTTTCGAATAAAGATATAGTGAAATAACTTGCATTGAAAAACTGAAATTATCATTCATTCGAAACGCGCCTTTGGTCCCCGTTATTATTTTGCTGATCCGAAAAATGATCCGATGCACCCCTATTATATTCTAATAAAGATTCTAAAATACAAATGTAGGCTACGTGTCACTGATTTAACATGAAACCAAGAATACTGACTAGTCAATTGGTTACATGTCTGCATCTCGTAAACAATCTGAGGGTATCTATATATAGGCCTAATATATATAATATTATATATATAATACCCTCGCGATTGAGGAGGTACCTTTTTATGAGCTCTATATCATTCAATATCTCCAGTGTTGACGCGATTGCGACAACGATTGCCGGCCTCAGGAGATTTTCGGATCGCCGTGAGTAGGTATTTAGCGACTTAGAAGTCCTCTTGGCTGCTTCTAACTTCTCCTGGACTTAGGAGCTGTTTTTAGCTCTCAAACCCTTTGTGAAATACTCTTATCCCAAAAATGTAGGACTCCTAAATTTATGAGTGACACGCCCATTATTTTTGGGACTTGCTCCTAAATTCCGGAGTTACGACCAACTTTTACCCTTAAAATTCTTTGGGAATACGGGCCCTGGTCTGTATTATTCTATGAGATAACCTTACTTCATTAAAATGTACATCTGACCTTTAAAATACACGCCGGCCGACAAGTGTGTAAAAAGTTTAAGGCTTGTGTCAGCCAGCACTGCTGTGTAAGGAGACACTGAAGCCACATTGCACCAGCCTGTATCTTCCCTCCAATCTTCTGGCACACTGTAGCTAAACCAAACATTGGCATTTTGGCAATTTAGCACCAATTCGCCTGCATTTGTCCTAGTAGTGAAGGCAGAAGAAATGCTGCCTCTCATTAGATGTGAACGATGGCCATAAAACTGCATGGAATTTTACCTCGTTCAGTGGCACGTGACACCCTCACACTACAAATGGCAAATAAGAAGAGCCAATGGCCGCCGCTGATAAACGCTTAATGATGTGCTTATGTTCGCCACGGTAACTGTCCTATGTTAGCCTGTCCTCAGAATTTAAATCATTTTTGTTGCATTTTTAAATAATGGGTGTTCATAAAAAGAATCATAAGGCAATACATCTCATTCATTTTGTTCCCAGGGTGGCAGGGAGAATGGAGGAATGTGCTGTCCTAGGTAACCATATGGGGGGAGTTCACAAAGCTAGAGCAGCTTTTTTTGACGGGGAGTGTATGTTCCTCAGGCCTCTCTGGACTGTAGACTCAAGGTCACTATGTGTCACTGTGGGTAAGAGCCAATCTTTTCCTTCCCTACAGCAACAATGTTGACGTTAGGCCCTGCCAGAAGATCAAAGCCGTTCAGAACTGTCACTTGGCCTGATGTCAGCATGTCAGCATGACTGATTTTTTTGTCCTTCCCTTTCCCTTTGTAGTAACGAGCAAACGTAAAATTGACTCATTAAGAAAAATGACAACTAAAAGGCATCTGGTGTGCACACTGGCATATAAAATTAAGTTTAGCGGTTTATTGTGTTTCTGTATGGCCACCCTTGATTTAGGCATTGGCGAGTTTTGTCTCTTCGTCATTTATTGAATTCTAGAATTTGCACCAGGAAGGAATATGTGAAAGCTGGAATGTGTCTGCAGTTCCTTAAAAAACAAACAAAAGAAACAAAACCGGAAACTGTCCCTCCTACCAAAAAGCGCAAGTTTTTCCTTTTTTGACCAAATCGGAAAACTCATACCAACTCCCTCACAGCAGCCTGCAAACTTCTACACTGATTTAACGCACTGGTTGAATGCAGGGGAATCTTGATTGGGCACGTTAACATTAAGACAATGAAGGACGCTTGAAGAATTCTCTCTGATTTCATATGTTTTAATTTCAGGCTGTAAGGCAACAAAAGGTGACAATTTTGAGACAGAGTGTAGACTTTAAAGGGCCATTATGTGTCTGGAAGGAGGAACAGGAAAATACATGTACAACATGTTCGTTTAGTTTAGTTTGTATCTTTTCATCACAGCCACATATATTAAAATGTGTTTATTAACAATATTAACTGCGTTTCATTGATGCACTTGTGATGCTCCGGATAGGGTGACCAGATGTCCCTGCATTTTGACCTGTGCGGGATGTTGGATGTTGTCCCGCACATTTTTTTAATCCATTATGTTATTATTTTATTAAGTAATATCCTTTACCGCGCTCAAAAATATAATCATCATAAAACAAGCACTTCATAGACACTGACTGACAAGTTGCTGTCAGCACCCACGTACAAGGTACACCCATGGTCAAAAGTTTTGAGAATGACACAAATATTAATTTTCACAAAGTCTGCTGCCTCAGTTTTTATGATGGCAATTTGCATATACTCCAGAATGTTATGAAGAGTGATCAGATGAATTGCAATTAATTGCAAAGTCCCTCTTTGCCATGAAAATGAACTTAATCCCCAAAAACATTTACACTGCATTTCAGCCCTGCCACAAAGGAATAGCTGACATCATGTCAGTGATTCTCTCGTTAACACAGGTGAGAGTGTTGATGAGGACAAGGCTGGAGATCACTCTGTCATGATGATTGAGTTAGAATAACAGACTGGAAGCTTTAAAAGGAGGGTGGTGCTTGAAATAATTGTTCTTCCTCTGTTAACCATGGTTACCTGCAAGGAACACACGCAGTCATCATTGCTTTGCACAAAAGGGCTTCACAGGCAAGGATAGTGCTGCTAGTAAGATTGCACCTACAAACCATTTATCGGATCATCAAGAACTTCAAGGAGAGAGGTTAAATTGTTGTGAAGAAGGCTTCAGGGCGCCCAAGAAAGTCCAGCAAGCGCCAGGACCGTCTCCTAAAGTTGATTCAGCTGTGGGATCGGGGCACCACCAGTGCAGAGCTTGCTCAGGAATGGCAGCAGGCAGGTGTGAGTGCATCTGCACGCACAGTGAGGCGAAGACTTTTGGAGGATGGCCTGGTGTCAAGAAGGGCAGCAAAGAAGCCACTTCTCTCAGGAAAAACATCAGGGACAGACTGATATTCTGCAAAAGGTACAAGGATTGGACTGCTGAGGACTGGGGTAAAGTCATTTTCTCTGATGAATCCCCTTTACGATTATTTGGGCCATCCGGAAAAAAGCTTGTCCGGAGAAGAAAAGGTGAGCGCTACCATCAGTCCTGTGTCATGCCAACAGTAAAGCATCCTGAGACCATTCATGTGAGGGGTTGCTTCTCAGCCAAGGGAGTGGGCTCACTCACAATTTTGCCTAAGAACACAGCCATGAATAAAGAATGGTACCAAAACATCCTCCGAGAGCAACTTCTCCCAACCATCCAAGAACAGTTTGGTGACGAACAATGCCTTTTCCAGCATGATGGAGCACCTTGCCATAAGGCAAAAGTGATAACTAAGTGGCTCGGGGAACAAAACATCGAAATTTTGGGTCCATGGCCAGGAAACTCCCCAGACCTTAATCCCATTGAGAACTTGTGGTCAATCCTCAAGTGGCGGGTGGACAAACAAAAACCCACAAATTCTGACAAACTCCAAGCATTGATTATGCAAGAATGGGCTGCCATCAGTCCGGATGTGGCCCAGAAGTTAATTGACAGCATGCCAGGGTGAATTCTTGAAAAAGAAGGGCCAACACTGCAAATATTGACTCTTTGCATAAACTTAATGTAATTGTCAATAAAAGCCTTTGACACTTGTGAAATGCTTGTAATTATACTTCAGTATACCATAGTAACATCTGACAAAAAGATCTAAAAACACTGAAGCAGCAAACTTTGTGAAAACCAATACTTGTGTCATTCTCAAAACTTTTGGCTACGGCTGTAGTGTGCTCTCACCTCACACCTCGCCCTTCTGTTAAACAGTCTATTTGGATAGATAGTTCGTTCAGTGCAACCAATAACAATTTCTTTAGAAGGAATGAAAGTTTAGCACAAACCATTGTGACTTTTACACCAATTCCCATGAGCAATAAAGCCTTTGAAAGTGTACTCACTTAGTTTACATCAATCAATAAATCAATCAATCTTTATTTTTATATAGCGCCATTTACAAACAGGTTGTCACACAGCGCTTCACAATTGGCATTTTCCAGAGGGAATAAAAAAAACAGAAAACCATTGGAACCAATGTGGGAGACTGGAAAATGATTCCCTGACCCCTTAAAAGGCGGTCGAGATGAACTACATGACACTACATGACACTGCTCAAAAATGATGAAACAGAACAATAAACAATAGAAACAATGGTCTGCACAAACAAGCATGCAACACGTTTCAACATGTGTCTTCTGCTGGCAGCAGGTTTTTGAATAGTATTATGTCATTTTGTGACCTAGAGCTTATTCAATGAGGAAAGAATATTAGGATAAAAATAAAGAATAGAAACAGTTAACTTGGGAGAAGGCCACAGAGCGTCTGAAAGTAAAATGATTCATGATTCATTCTCTACCCTGCTGACTGCATACGTACAGTAAGATAATTGTTCAAATTCAGAACTGTGTTTTTATACTGACTGCTACCTGATGACAAATTAGTCAATAGAAATCCTGTGTGCTTTCATATCATTTTTATTTCAAGTTCTAGTAGGCTTTGTATGCTATTTAGAATATGTACAGTAGACTCTGTTTTTATTCATACCCTTGATAAAGATGAACATTAGAGATTGTATAAAATGAACTATTCAGAAAATTACATTCTTTAAAAATAATGCATTTGCACAAACCACAATTGAATGCTTTTTTTGACAAATGATCATTTGAAAAATCAAGAATCACAAATATTCACACCCCTGTTATCAGTACTGATATCAGTATCGGTGGTTCCTCCCTTGGCCATTATAACAGCAAATAGTCACCTTCTGTAGTGTCGTACAAGGTTATAGAACTTCTTGGGGGGATCCTCAACCATTCTTCCATGCAGAATTGTTCTAGTTCCTTCACATTCTTGGGATGACGTTTGTAGACTGCTTTTTTTTTGTTGTTCAAACCAGAAATGTTCAATTGGATTCAGGTCTGGAGACTGAGATGGCCACATCAGGACCTTGATCTTCCGCTCTGTCAACCATTTCTTAGTTGCTTTGGACGTATGTTTGGAATCATTGTCCTGTTGGAAGGTCCATCTGCGGCCAAGGTTTTTGGACAAAATGTGTCTTGGTACATGCTGGAGTTCATGGTTTCACCTATTTTAATAAGGGCCCCAGGGCCTGTGGATGCAAAACAACCCCAAGGCATTAAAGATCCACCACCATGTTTCACCGTAGGCATGAGGTGCTTTTCAACATTAGTTGCATTCTTTGGACGCCAAACATCACGCTGATGTTCATGTCCAAAAAGCTAGATTGTTTTTTTTCATCTGACCACAAGACACGGGTTCCAATTGTAGTTTAGGTGTAGTTTCACAAATTCAGTATGTCTTTTTCAGTGAATTGTCTTCAAAAGAGGCTTCCTTGCAACTCTGCCATAAAGGTCATTGTCATGGAGGCGTCGTCGAATGGTAGCCTTAGACACCTTGTAACCCCAAGATGTCAGGTTGTTTTGGAGATCTTGAACTGTGCCCCTTGGACTTCTTTTTGCCTCTCAAACCATCCGTCTCACCACACGTGGGGGCAAGATAGACTTGCGTCTTCTACCTGACAGGTTAGCCACTGCTCCAGTGGCCTTAAACATCCTAATAATTGACACAACAGGGGAAAGCGATAACTTTAACTATTTAGTGTTTTTTTTGTAGTCATCTCCTGATCTGTAGAGGTCAATCACCTTTTGTCTGATGCTTTCAGGGAATTATTTGCCTTTTATCATGATGATGACTGACCACAGTATTTCAAATGTGTGGTCCCTCCTCACACATTTTAAATACTGTGGGAAACCTCCTCATACCCTAGGGAAACAGGAAACCATTGTAGGCCATTATAGTTCCATAACCTTCCATAATAAGTTGCATATTTATGAAGATTTGTTTTTGTTAGATTACATTTAAAAGAATGGTTAGGGGTGTGAATAATTGTGATCCAGATGTTTTCTTGGAAAAAAATATTATGAATAAAACAAAATATGTTTTTCTGAACAATTGTATTACTATTGTAGGTTTGGAATTTTCAGATTTTTTTCAGCATAAAATATACCTCAGCACTTTTTGTATCTCTTTGTTCATCTTTATCAAAGGTATGAATAAAAACGGAGTCTACTGTATTTCAAATTTAGACTTGAAATTCAGACTTGAAATGCTGTCTGTAGATACAGGTATTCCTGAAAATAAAATGTATGACATGAACCAGGGTACTTTGCAAAAACATTTCTGATTATTTGTTTTGCATCGCTGGGACAGAAACTAGCACCTCTGAAAGCATAATACAAAACGGGAATTGTGAAATACCAAGGCGATATCAACGTTAATAAAATACTGCCTGGTTCCAATAGTTCTTAAAATTCTTACGCAAAGAGGAGAGTCACAATTAGGGCATGCTTTAGTAATTGGACGGAATACTTAATACTTAATTTACAAAATCTCCACCTGTTTTCTCTCACACACACACACACACACACACACACACACACACACACACATATATACACACATACAATCACACACGCACAGCACAGACTTATGTACTCACACATTCTCCCACACATACATTCACATTCACACATACACACATACAATCACACACGCACACACTTATGTACTCACACATTCTCCCACACACAAATTCACATGCACACATGCATGCACTCACACACGCAAAGGATTAATTGTGCTGCTCGCCATAACTGTTTATGCTTTGCCCCAGGTGTGCTGCTTGGCTGGCAGGTTTCCATTTAAAGTAGTGGGATCAGCTGGATCCTGGCCGGAGAGATTCAGCCGTGCCTCCGGAAGGGACCCCGGATTAACCCAGGATTCCTCTCGCACAGGAGACTTGGCGGCTCTGATCTGAAGGGAAAGTTATTGCCCACATATAATATGGGGACCTAGTCATGGCCATCGATGATCAAACCTGCAAATGCTGGCATGTGCAAACAGGCAGGCCTTCAAACTGGACCCGCTTTCCCAGTGTTTGCAGAAGTCAGACAGTGCCGACAGTGGGCACCCCAAGAGGGTCACAGCAGAGTCCTGGCGTTTGGAGTGTGACGGGAGTGGAGAGGGGTTCCCTCACTTTAACACTCAAGTGAGCTTGGCTTTTTACTGGCAAACACTACTACTACTGCAGAGATTTAGCTGAGATATCTTAGCCTTAGGCTTAATGTTCTCAACCAGCTTGAAGAAAATTATTAAAGCTCTTTTATAAGTATTTCTCACTGCGTTATTTTGAAAGAATATTCATGATGTAGTATATTTCTGTGATGTAGTAAAATGTGATGCTAATTTCGGTAGAATAAAAGTGTAAAAACGTTTATTTATTTATTTATTTGTTAAAATTATTAATAAGGTCCCATGAGTTAACCGCCAATGAATAAATTAACAAAACATTAACATTTTTTAATGTCATTACAATTAATAAATTGCATCTTAAAGTGGCCTTATGCTACAAAGCCTCTGCAAGGGGCTAGTAATGTTTACTTTAGAACAGGCACAGCAATACATGTTAATAGTTTATAAATTTATGAATTAATGGGAACTTATGGGGTTTTAAAATCACAGAAACTCCCCCAAATGTAAAGTTGGTTTTAGAACCTCAGTGGAATTCAGTCTGGGAAAATGCAGGATATATCTCCAGCAGGTAATGAGAGCACACGCTCTCCTTTCCTGGTGTCTGTTCACCCTGCGGGTTAATGAGTGGAATTTATGCGCAAAGGTAAGGAGGGTCCCTCGTATAGTGTCTTTATTGCCCTGCTCCCTGTTGGCCTGACTCCTCCTCTCCAAACCGTAAAGCCGCACCCAGGTCTCTGTGGACTGGGAAGCAATGCTTGTGGAACTGCTGCTCTGTGATCTCTGTGAATTTTTGTTTGGGTCTGTTCTGGTTTCCTCTTCTTGAACAACCCCCCGAATAAATGTTTTTCCACAGTGCTTTATTTGAATTTAAAACACATACGAAAATTTGGGTGGAGCTATGATTGCATGCTGCGTTCCTTGTAGCAGAATTGGCCGATGTATGAATCATTTATGGGGGCGACAGAGCCCGCGATGTCTGCCCTTGGCCTCAGGCACTCAGGTCTAGAGAGACGTTCCATTTCCCTTTTCGTTTACCCCATTTTTAATTACAGAGTATGTGTTTTATCCCAGGCATAACAAAGTCCCAGTGACTGGGTCCCTGTGGGTGAGTGCTCTCATCACTTTACAGTAATCTCATTACCGTGACATCCAATGAGTGGCGAGAACGTGATCGCTGTAAAAATAGGGGAAGAGTCCTGACGCCATGCCAGGGGATTGGGCCCTTGTATTTGGACATGAACTGATTGCTGTTTGACTTATTATTATGACTCATCATGACATACAGTAGAAAAGTGTAAGTGCACAAGGACTAAAGCACACACAGAATTGTTTGGTATTGCAGTTTGAAGGACTATCTGTTAAAATGGTTACTGGTTTTCCTAACAGGGTTTTGCCACAGTTTTAGTGATACCTGTATGTAATGGAGAAATAGGCACTTAGGTAATGAAATGCTCACAGCTGACACAAGGACACATGATAGTCATTGAAGGGAAGAGGAGAGAGGAAGAGAGATTTGGAGAGAAGGAGAGACAGAGGAGAGCAGAAGAAGGAGAAGACTAAATGAAGGAGTGAGAATGTGTGGGAGAGAACATGAGATGAGAGATGAGAGAGAAAGAGGAAGGTGGCCGCTGTTTGCCAGTCTGGATGTCTGAGTCTACTGTCAGAGGAGAGGTTACCTACTGGAGGTACAGTTCACTTCCACAACACAAGGGGAATTCTCTAAAGAGAAGCCATTTGTTTATTTTTGTTAGTTCTTTTGAAAAAGATGCTCTCTCCTTCTCCATTTCATTACCCCGTCTCTCACTTTCCCTCTATTGCTCTTACTCTTTCATCCACTCTGCCATCCACAAAGCCTCCACACCTGTCCCGGTCTCTAGGTCACCAGGTCCACCAGATCACGGAGGCAGGGATATGAATCAGCAAATCTGCTTGCCCAGGGGCCTGATGTCATCTTCTGGTCACTTAGAAGTAATTTCCTGTTATTTATATGTGCTTGGGCATGCAGTGCACATACTTGGGGTCAAGAGTTGTCATGGATCAGTTGCCTCCTATGTAGTGGAACAAAGTATGCAATGATCTGATACACAGTTATAGAACGTTGACGACATTAGTGAAGTCACTAGTGTTGTTCCTACTACGTGACTACATGACTCTGCCGTGCAGTTTTTCATAGATTGTCATGGTCCAGGCATCTATGTGATTGCCTCTATGCTAACATCTCTGAAATAAAAACATTGATCAGTTGTCTCCTTTCAGTAATGACCTCCTTTCAGTTTTCCCCACACATCAGCCAAGTTTAATTTCAGCAATGGGCTGGAACGCCAGCGTTTCTCCTCTAGTTTCCACACGCCAAAAGCCAGCGAGCCACGTGGGTAGCGGCTGAGGTTTGGAGCTGTCCACCTTCCTGCGCGCATTCACGAGTCCATGCTCTGATGGTAGTTTTGGACCCGTTCCACCAGACTGTCTCGTGCTGCGCCGAGTGCATGCCAAGCTCTGCTGAGGAACAGGTGTTCAATGAATAACATTATGGATTGTTGGAGGTCCTCCCTTTTTGCTCTGGTGCAAAACATTTCTTAATTATTGATTTTATATATATATATATATATATATATATATACTGTATATATAAACACACGGTGGGTATAAAAAGTATTCACCCCCTTTGGCATTTTTTCACATTTAATTTTTCTTCATGGAAACAAAATGGGTTTAATTGGGATTTCTTGCCACTGACGTCCTCAGTTTCATGGGTTAAGAGTTTAATAAGAGTGTCCCAATTAATATATCTGTCTGTGGGGTGGCGGATGGCATAGCGGTCTAACGCGCCATACTTTGGTGTGGCGTGCGCTGCCTGTCAGGGACGTGGTTTGAAACCCGCATCTCTACCAGACCGGCCCTGGTCGCCAGCCCCGATCGGAGGCGGCATTTGGCTGTCCGCCTCCGGGGGAGGGGGGAGAGTGAGCCGGCACGAGTCCATCGAGGAGAAGGTAAAAGTCCGTCGTGGAAGAATTTCCGTCTCAGAAGTGGCTTTACCTGGTGTGGTGTAAATGGTAATGTTAAAACACATCTTAAGAGGATTTAATTGATTTTATGTTTATTGAAGGAAAAAACAAACACTTGTAAAAAACCCCTGCAAGTCTCTGGATTTGAATCTTGCTTTGGATGATCCCCCCCAGTTGGAACATGTCATAAGCAGGAAAGGAGATGGTTGACTCCTGACAAACGGTTTCAAGAGCTTTCACAGTGCCCTAATTTCTTACTTCTCATCCCTTTCAGTGATGAGGGAGTCCATTGACCATGGATCATGTATTTTGGCCATGGATCCTGAATGAGTGAAGTCCATTTTGGCCATGGATCCTGAATCCTGAAGTTCATTTTCAACATGAATGGCCCTCTCAGAAGGAGTGTTTGGGCCATGAATTATTCATTCTGCGATGGAGCACGCTCCACAGTGCTGGCACATTCCCCGAGCAGTGCCGTGCAATCAGTAAATATGCTGCTCCTCTGCAGCCTGTGGAACCCCCCTAAAACAGTGTTGACCTCTGGGTTTTGACTGTCCCCATTTTTCACAATTTCAGGTGGTTCTGGGTTTGTGCCTTTTTTGTGTTAACTGGTTTTAAACCATGCTGCTTCAATGGAAAAAGTCGGGCCATGAAACCTAGCCGAAACAGGCATCGCATTAGTCAAGCTCACAAAGAAAGGCCCTCCATTTCACCTCTTTATTTTTAAACGTTCACTCTAAGCCTGGGCAGTGGAGTTGTTTTTGTTTTTTGTCAAACTTCAAACGTGACAGCAGCCGCTTGGCTTGTCATCTCCACGCTAAATGGGTACCTGCATTGTGGAGGGCTTAGGGATATGTCAAGGTGTGGACACAGGTGTGTAATTCAGTATAAAAGGAAGGAAAAGAAAGAGACAAAAGAAATCCGCTGAAAAGATCAGCTTTGAGTTTTGAAAGTGGGAAGATTTTGTGTGCGTGTGTGTATATGTGTGTGTGTCCAGTGTCTCCCATCATTGTCACACACAAAGGCCACTGAGCACTGACTGGAAAAAGAGCATGTGCATTTGAGTGAAAATTGAGAGGGAAACAAAGAAGAAGCTTGAATGAGAGGAAAAAAGGAAGAACGGTCACTGAAAGAGAGGAACGCTTTTGGCTGCGACTGGAGGAAGCGACCCTAGAAACAGTGTCCCTCACTGACTGACTGACTATCGCTCAGCACACTGACTCACTCACTGAATCACTGAGACTCGCTCAGCACACTGACTCACTGAATCACTGACAGACTCGCTCAGCACACTGTCTGATTGTCTGACTGTCTGACTGACTGACTGACTGACTGACTGAGACTCGCTCAGCACACTGACCCACTCACTGACTGACTGAGACTCACTCAGCACACTGACTCGCCCATTACCTGTTCCCTGAAAGGGGCCTTTTTTAATAACTCTGAAATTGACATTATTTTTCAGTTTTTGGTAACCTAAACTTTTTTTTATTTTTATTTTTATTTTTATAAACCTCTGGCAGTTTACCACAGGTTATTCACTGGACTTGTACTGCTTAAATTTCAGTAAAAACTGGAAAATTGGGGGTGTTCTAAAACTTTTGACCGGTAATGTATATAAAAAACATTTCCGTTTATTTAGTTTTACATACGGTATAAATCATTCCTGTTTAGTCTGCCTTCACCACCATTACTCTAATTGGTGGTTCACACATATAAAATAATTGTCCAGCATGGAAGAAAAGTTGTTTTGTCATGGACCCCATTAAGCCAGGCATGTTGTAGCTCATGCCAACTTTGCTTTCTTTCCCCCAAAAAAAGAAAGAAAACCCAACAACAGCTGGCATGAAGCCACTTGTCTGGAGCTACTGGAATGAGAGGGAGAGATGGTGGTATCTGGCAGATTAAATCCTGAGCAATTTACTGAGGATTTGAGAGAGCGCTTTGCCAACCTGCTCATTGTTGAGCAGTGTTTGGCCACTGTCCCCTCTCATATGTAAATTGCCCATACATTTTTGTCCTCAGCGTGAACCTATCATGGAAAAACTGAATGGCTCTCAAGTGGTTTTGGACAAGCTAGTTTGATGCTGCTGAAGTTTTAAGGGAAATGTTGTTCCCTTTCATTGTTGTGGCTGTTTAAGTACGGCTTATGTGTAGATTGCCATACACTCTCAGTTAATGTGCATCACTGATTGTGGTTTGGAAAAGCAGACTCACTGACTCAGTGTTTACCATTCAGTTGGTCACTTCTTTGGATTGCCTTGATGAACTTTGATATGGGAAACTGGCACTGTGGAAGTCGACTCATACTCAGTGCTAATGATTTACTACCTGTTTACTACAATAACCCTTGACAGCGAGGGAGCGGTAGTGGGCTCAAGGATGGAACACAGAGGAAGAGGGACCTGCCTTTTCCTTGATCATGTATTACAATCCAACCAATGATTAGCCCAAGCAGAGTTTATCTAGCAGGAAATCTGAAGAAGTGGCTAATGTACGGGGCTTCACAACACCCTGCGAATAGCCACAGAACAGGGCCTGTAAATGTCTATTCACCAGCTTGTCATCTGAAACCTGCCTGGAAAAGTTTAGACCATTGTATTAAACCTCTGTGGACCATTACTGGCGGAATGAGCATTTTGTTAGGGTTTAACAAAAGTGATCCAGGAACAACCAAGCCATACAGTGTTCACGTAACTGAAAATAATTGAGCTGGCTGCCTTATTGTAAAGCAGGCCATGTCAACAGAGCCCCCAGCACCCTGAAATGTGCAACTCAACACCGTATATGAAAACAGCACATCTGCTCTGTAAAATGGCATAGCGGTTGCTCTGGTGTGTTCAAGGCTGTGTCCTTAACAAGCCTCCCCTCCGAATGGATTGATTTCTGAATGCTGGTGCTGCTGGCAGAAGCAGAAGCAGACATATTTTCCATTCTCAGGTCCCTTTTTTCCCTTCAGCTTTAAGAGATGTTTTTTTTCCAATTTTTTGTTTTGATTTTTATTGTTGTTTGTTTTCTTATGTCATGTAGATATACTGACAGAAATAAGAATCCCAGAAATGCAGGGGAAAAGATAAACACATCAACATCCTTTTATGATTTTCATCTGCTTTCAGAGTAAATGGCAACAACAAAATGTAAAAAGTGGGCATAGTTTTGGAAAAGCATAAAAATAGTTTAAAAAAACTAAAAAAAACATTAGACTGAATCTGACATGAGTCAGGTCCATACATATTTGGACATTGACAAAGTTATTGTTATTTTAGCTGTCTACCACAGCATATTGGAGTTTAAATTATATAATGAATATGAGCTCAAAGTGCAGACTTTAATTTGAGGGTATTTACATCCAAATTGGGTGAACGGTGTAGGAATTACAGCACTTTTTATATGTGGTCCCCCCCCTTTTTAAGGGACCAAAAGTAATTGGACAATTGGCTGCTCAGCTGTTCCATGGCCAGGTGCATGTTATTCCCTCACTATTACATTTACAAGTAAGCAGATAAAAGGTTTACAGTTGATTAGAGTTGATTTCAAGTGTGGCATTTGCATTTGGAATCTGTTGCTGTTAACTCTCAATATGAAGTCCAAAGAGCTGTCACTGCCAGTGAAGCAAGCCATCATTAGGCTGAAAAATCAAGAAAGAATGCACTGGTGAGCTCAGGAACACAAAAAGGCCTGGAAGACCACGGAAAACAACTGTGGTGGATGGCAGAATAATGATTTCCCTGGTGAAGAAAAACCCCTTCATAACAGTTGACCAGATCAAGAACATCCTCCAGGAGGTAGGCGTATCTGTGTCAAAGTCAACAATCAAGAGAAGACTTCACCAGAGTAAATACAGAGGGTTTACCACAAGATGTAAACCATTGGCAAGCCTCAAAAACAGGAAGACCAGATTAGAGTTTGCCAAAAAACATCTAAAAACCTGTACAGTTCTGGAACAACATTCCGATGGACAGATGAGACAAAGATCAACTTGTACCAGAATGATGGGAAGAGAAGAGTATGGAGAACGGAAAGAACTGCTCATGATCCGAAGCATACCACCTCATCTGTGAAGGTAGTGTTATGGCGTGGGCATGTATGGCTGCCAATGGAGCTGTATTGTATTTATTGATGATGTGACTGCTGACAAAAGCAGCAGGATGAATTCTGAAGTGTATAGGGCTATATTATCTGCTCAGACTCAGCCAAATGCTTCAAAACTCATTGGAGGCGCTTCACAGTGCAGAAGCATACTGCGAAAGCAACCCAATACTTTTTTAAGGCAAAGAAGTGGAATGTTCTGCAATGGCCAAGTCAATCACTTGACCTGAATCCAATTGAGCATGCATTTCACTTGCTGAAGGCAAAACTGAAGGCAAAACGCCCCAAGAACAAGCAGGAACTGAAGACAGGGGCAGTAAAGGCCTTACAGAGTATCACCAGGGATGAAACCCAGTGTCTGATGATGTCTATGGGTTCCAGACATCAGGCAGTCATTGACTGCAAAGGATTTGCAACCAAGTATTAAAAATGACAATTTAATGTTAGTTTGTCCAATTACTTTTGAGCCCCTAAAATTGGGGGGGCTATGTATAAAAATGGTTGTAATTCCTACAAGGTTCATACAACATTTTTGCCAAAACCGTTAAATTAAAGCTGAAAGTCTACACATATTGATTGTTTCATTTCAAATCCATTGTGCTGGCGTACAGAGCCAAAATGATGAAAATTGTGTCACTCTGCAAATACATATGGACCTGACTGTATCTTAAAATTATATTATTGTATATTAGTTAATGTAACACAAGGATATATTTTAAATATAAGAACTGGATGTTGTTCAAGTTTTAACAACTCTGGTGGAGTTTTTAGTAAGTTGACTACAATAAAAGCTATTATTATTTTGATCTTGGGTGCCAAGTCAACAGAATATTGTTTTTTCAGCTGATATTTGTAATTTTTCAATTTTAATTATTGTTGTTCTCCTGGCTGTTCTCAATGTAATGTACATGAGCCAGATGGTTCATCCAGGGTGAGAAATTGTTTATGTTCCAAGCAAAGCGACAAAGTGTACTCAGCAAGGCAGAGGAAACAGGGTGATAGCAGATCTTTCTCTTACTGTATAGAGGCAGGATGTATGCACATGTGGAATGCGACTACAGACATTGCGAGCCCCTGTCATCCATTCACCTTTTGTTACAGCTTGTGAGCCAAAGCACTCTGAAACACTTAATATCCCTGTCAAGCTCCCCGACTCCCGCTATTTATTCATCCCTCTCCCTGTGGATGCCCGCCGCCCACAGTGGTGCTGTTGTAATGAAATGCACACTTAAACCATAACGTCGGGGTGCCGTTGCCACACACACCGAGCCAGCAGGGAATTTAATTGAGTGTAAATTTTACAGAAGGTAGCGGAAGATCCTCGTCCAAACCCCCGCCCCCCCCCACGAGCTGTCCTTTAACTGGTGCCCGGTAGCCAAGCGACACCCTGGCAGGAAACCCAACCGTGCGTTTCTGACCCAAGCTTCAAAGGACTCTGCTTTTGGCAGCTGCCGTGTGATTGAGGCTCCATCCTGCTGCTGATCCGGGAGGAATGCATTTTTTGGGGGGGTGGGGGCATTGAGCCCCATGGGAGCTTGCTGTTGGTGATTTTCCTCTATGAGCTGAGAAGGAACGGAGTGTCGGGTCTCGGTCTGGTGCCCTGAGCCGTATTCAGTATCCAATTGTTGGTGGAAGCCGTCCTGGCCTGATGAACTTGTCTAGGACTGGCTGCTAGTAATGGGAACCAGATTCCATATGGGCCTAATTTCCAAAAGTGCTGCACGTTAGAGCTTTTTATGTTGTGGCTAATAAAACTGGCCGGAACATCTGTTGGTTTGTTTTTTCCTTCTATTGGTTTATTTTGGCTTTGGTAATGGGTAAATGGCTTTTTGGATCAAAAACGTTATACTACATTTGGCTTTTTACTGTACATGTACATTTTAAAAGCTGCAGTATTGTGTGTATCGAGCTCTAGGGTGGCTTTACTCATCCTGTTTTGTATTTTTTTGTTAATTAAATTGTCAGAACCCACATTTTAAGTTGTTTTTATCTTTAAATAGCTCAGAGCACTGGGGAGATAAGAGTGGGGCAGGATGAGCGCAGATTAGATTCTCTGCTCTCACTTCCCTCTGTTGCATGCGTTTTTTCCCTGGGATTGGATCAGAGACCCAGGTCCTACATCCTGCAGTCTGGCATGCCTCCTCTCACTGTGGGAAGCTGTTAGAGACTCTTCCCATAAGCCTCTGTTCATTTCGCTCTTCATTCCATTCTGCCCTGTTGTTTCCAAAATAATAAGGCCTCGAGCACAAGGAATGCACAATCTGTGCTTTTTACCACCTGTACATACAAGACTCATCAGTGACGATTTCATTCACAGGTTTTCAAAAATTATACTTTGGCTCATCGCATTTACATCGCATACCGTGTAAATAGTATTAACTACTATGAATTATGAATACATAATATTGACTGTTACTACAAGATAATTTGTGGGGATCCACATTATCTGGAACCTGGTAAACTATAATTAGTTTCCATTCATGATTATGATATCCACACGGTATTGTCATGTCAAATTTGGTCCTCAGCTGGTGGTGAAGTTGATCATGATGATAATGATTGATGACAGTTGAGAAAGGTGGACTCGCAACAAAAAAGAAATCCAGGAGCTGCTAAATACTAATTCTACCCCCTTGATACGTGCAAAATAAGAAACTGAACCAGGGTCAGTTCATATGTTCTTCCTGGCCCCTGTACTACTGTGTGAAAAGGGGAGGCTATGCCCCGATTTACAGCAGAGTGGAATTTCCCTGTTGGACACGAAATGTGCCGGTCACTACTCCGCAACCATGTCGGATGCAAGTCAAAGTGATTGACGTAAGTTGTTTGAAATGAGTGCTGTACAAGTGGCAAGCCAATGGTGTTTTTCTTTTAATGTTATTAGTTTAAAAACGTGTGTTGTTTTGTGGCAAAAATGCATGTAGGAGTTTCAGTGCCTCTCTGGCCCCAAATCAAATAAAGTAAAAAAATACTTTCTGGGGCAAGAAAGCAACAACCACTCTTCTCTTGTTGTTGTTATCTTGTATATCCAAGAGTACAATATTTTGTTTTGGATTAATTTAGACTTGGCTTTGTCTCCCAAAACATTTTATTTGTGTAATATTCCCTCTGATATAGAAAATGTACATTTTTGTGATATGCATGTTACAGGATTAAAAATGTATCTCTGCTCTGACACATATGAAAAACACTACAGGCAAAAAGTTTTAAACTCTTCTCAGATCACAATTTATTCAATGCCTTTCGGAAACAAAACCTGTAGGTTCCTTGCCATACAATTTTGTCCCCCCCCTTATCGCTGTGTAATTATAGCAAATTAAAATATATGTCAAACAACCGATTAATAAGCCTAATTCTTATCCTAAAGATTAATTACCATGAAGCAGGAGAACACTATGCTAATGATATAAAAATTTGCTCCAATTTAAGCATTTGTTTTGGGGGTAAATGACAGAGGAACATTTTTCAAGTGTTGGCTATTAGCTCCTGGCACCCAACTGTTGCTTGTCTGTGGATGAGAGTGCTTTAATTGTCGTAATTAAGGAGTGCTGGGGGGCGGTGAGAGGTGGGGCCGGTACATTATAGTACACTTTGAGTGAGTTGGTAATAATACAGAAGTTTGAGTGATTTTGCTGTATATCAGTATAGGACAATATGAGTTTGAACAATTGGCAAAAACACCAGTGTAGGGCAGGGTAGTACAGTTACAGTACTATGAGAGTTTGCTTAATGTAGTGCAGTACAGTTTGAGTGATTTATCTCTAAAACACACAGCTGGGAGGACAACAATAGATGAATACTATTAACTATTAACGATAAACTCTATTTCTGTCATTTGTCATAGGGGGAGTGGTTTGAAATGGAAAAGTCCAGTGAACACAAGGGCGGAGATCTCCTAACTCCTGATCAGGGAGCACTTAACGTTTATCACCACCCCCCTCTGTCTATGCAAAAATAACTTTTATCAGGTTAACTAGACTGGTTGCTCAAAGCAAAATGAACAGGAACCAAAGATTCTTCGCTCAGACTGCACCAAGCCCTTCGCTATAGAAGTAAAATGCGGCTGAGGAACATTGCATATGACTTTGACACCCCTACTCTTAATTCTTGGGGTGTGACAAGTTTAGGGAGGCCTGCATTTTTGTTAGTTCTGCCTCTTTGTCATCTGTGACAGGTCTGCAAGTCAGGCATGTTTGTACAATACCTGTGTCAGATGGCCCTTGTTCACAGCGTTCCTCAATGCATCCCTTTTTTATTTTCATAAAAAGAATGCCACCCCCGACATTGTGGGCAAAACATTATTACATTTCTGTCTCTCTCATTTATTTTTATACTGTTTGAAAGTTGAAACAAACCTGTATTCTTCAAATTGGTGAATGGCACATTCCCTTCTGTAACAGGGAATTCACACTGTTGCAAATAATCTGTGGCCACCATCACACATTGGTGTGGGGATTACAATTGTGTTGCATGGGTAAATTGACTTTGACTGTTGGGTTGTGGAAAGTGAAAGAACACTGCTTTGCTCCATTTGTTCCGTGGTCATCGAAATTTTGGTATGCTGCTAGCCAATCAGACAATGACAGAAGATATTTTAATCTACCTCCAAAGCACAACCCACACTCTGTATACACTGATAGGTTAAAATTAATGAAGTTAATTGGTTTCCCTTAATTTACGGCTATTGAGAGGGAGTGTCATACCAGGGACGGAGGAAAAAAAACAAAAAACAGAAGAAAAAATGTTAAACTTCAATTGACTGAACCCAGCTTTCCTTGTTATGCGTGAAGTGATGGCAGCATTGGAGAAGGAGAGCTGAGAATGTCACTCAGACATCCTGAGGTGGACTTGTCATATGGCTGTGGTCAGGGGGCCACGGTGCTGCCGGACTTGGCAACCTGCTCTCGCGTTCTGACGGTCAATGTCTCAGGCTGATCTTGTCTTATTATTGGAGATGTAAACAGGTAAACAGATGTAAAACAGCTAAAGCTGAAGGTCTCAGCCCCCTCCACCCCTCTTCCCCCTCCACCCCACAAGTACAATTCCCCACCAGCCGGAGCGAGAGTGTTATTCGATTGAACTTGATTGATTTCATAAAGGCATGGTGTAGTCTAATACAGTAGCATTTTCCAGGAGCTTGCTCGATCGTCTCATTGAGAGAGGTCAGGGAAGAATTTTTTGCAGCTCACTTTTCTGGCCCCGGGTGAGCCTGTGTTTTTTTTTTTTTTGCTTCCCTCTGGAAAATATGTAATACTTAATATTTAAAATGTAATATTGATACTGATAAATGTGCATACTATGTAAATTGCTTCATGTTCAATGTGTGCATATTTGTTGTCTATTTGCATTCAATGTGTGTGTATACGCTGTAAAGCACCTTGAGTTGCATTCATTTGTATGATAAGGCGCTATATAAATAAATAAATAAAATAATAAATAATAAATAAATGATTTCCATACATTTATGGAGTATTTTATTATTTCTGCCACAAGAGCCACAATTCACATGCCCTGGCCTTGCCCAAAGTATCAGCCAGTAATATGCCAATTTTAAAAGCTCTCTGTTCCAAAAAAGACTTCCCTTGAGATAATGGGATAGAACTGCCATCGCGCAAAATGACTTCTGTTGTTCTGCAGCCTCCAGGAAATCGATGCATTGAGTGATCTAGTCCCTTCACTGATCTCAAATCAACGGCAGGCCGTGTTGTGACCTGCAGTTTAAGTTCACCCTCCAGTCACAGGAGTTGACTGAGGCTGCTTTCCATTGGAGTCCATCTGGCTTTTCTGTGTGTCCAGAGGTCACTGTGGATTGCTCCACTTTTGTTTATTGTTGCTATTCCTGTGTAGACTGAGCGTGTAATTTTAGTCTGCAGCTCCTCTGCACCAATAGTGCATTGATGAAGTGGGTTTTTAAAAAACATTTTTGTTAAGGTTTTGTAAAGGAAATGAGGCTATTTTTAATACTACTAGCCCAGAAGAACATAACAAAAAGGGGGTTGCTTTGGAGCATGGAAAGTTTTAGAAAAACCATAATAGTGTTTGAAATAGAGGAGAATAGATTTCCCCTTTTTAAGTGCAAGAGAGAATGCACTTGCATGAGAAGTCAGCCACTTGTTCAATACTGAGAGACTTATTTTTTTATAATTTCTTTATAAGTGAAGTGTTACAAGTTATTTTATGTGCTGTAAATCCCAGAGATCAGTCCTGAGCTTGTCTGGAGAGCGCGCAAGAGAATATTTTGTCTCTTGACTTGACCTTGGTTCAAACGGTCAGTGCATCCTCTGTTGGGGGGGTCTAACTAATCTTCTCTGATGAGGAGAAGGTAGGTGGGAAGGAGATACCTGATGCCTTCCATCTGTTTAGTCTTATGATGTTTTGATCTAACTTGACACAGGACCAGTGAGGTAGTTTTTTTGTCCCCTCCTAAAGTCAACTGAAAGATTGTGGCTTTGGAGGTGGCAACAGGGAACTGTTCCAGGATGACCCCTCTCTTCTGATGGTCATGTGACTAGGGGCCTACTTGGTTCTCCAGTAGACTTCACGTGAGTCGATTTAAAAATATCCCTCCCCCACGAGCCTGCCACCCGCCTCCGTGGGACAAGCCACTACCCCGAGGCCGGCAATGAACCACTTCCTCTGAGATGGAACTTGCCTACTTATTTTGTCCACAGGGAAGTCCTCCGCCGTCCTTGGCGAGCTTGTCCCCCTTCCCCCTGGGGCAGACAGCCAATCGCCTCCTCCAATCGGGGTTCCCGGCCAGAGCCGGGCTGGCGCAGCCGAGTTTTGAACTGTGGCTGCGGTGGGAAACCTGTATTCCGGGCGAATGCTTTGACCATTAGACCGCCCAAGGCCCCTGTCATAGTCCTTTATACTGGAGAAACTACCTTGCTCAAATATACAGGAGCAGGGCCCTGCCCTGAGTGTCAGCCTTTGACCTTGAGGTCCAGAGCCAGCATGTAGTGTAGTTTTTCTGTCCATAATGGAGATATTATATGTCTTGTTCTTTGTCAATTTTGAAAATAAGGCACTGTTATTGTTATATTGCTTGTCACTGTGCCAAATATAACACATCTTTCATGGTTTTTGTGTTCTTTTATGTGTATTACTACAGTTTTCACAGCTTGTTTTCCATTTGGTTTAGCTCGATGTGCCTTTCACTTCATTTGACGTTTGAATACTTGATGGCTTTGAATATCCAAATCAAACCACACGTATTCTCCTCCAAGCACTGCATGGCATGCTGTCTGAATTTCTCTTATTATTATTTCTTGCATAAATAATGAATCACAGCAAAGAGATCTGACTTCATTCACACATTCAGGCAAGAAAACGTATACTGAATTAACTGCTATTTTTATGTAGGGTTTTCCTTGACTAGGAAGAATGAAACACATTTTCCTTCATAGTTTGAAGCTGATAACCTGAACACTGATACAAGTTATCCGATTGGATGAGCTCAAGAATGAATATTTGACCCCTTGTTTGTAATTACAGATCACTAGGGCTGACCCCATTTAGTCGTTAGATTGTTTGGTCGATGGGTTGTTGGTTGAGCAGTCGCACAAAAAATTATCCACGCAGCATGAGGCACCTAGATTCGCGCCACAGTTTGGCACGCTTGTCAGTAGAATAATCCATGCTGGATGCTGCGGGTATGGCAGTGACAGTCCTTCACTCTTAACATAGCTAGGCCTATACATGTTCTCTTTAAATTATATTAGGCAGTTAAGGTAATAGTAATGTTTTGAATAATTCTGCAAAACTAATAAAAGTAACATTTTATAATAAATGTGTTTTGCTAATTGTATGGTTTATATATTTATAACTAACATGTGTAACACCCCCTTTCATGTAGCCTATATTGTATCCTTGTTTTAGGCACGCGAATGTGCATTTTAATTGTAGCCTAAGATTTGCCTACAGTTAAGATTGGTGATATAGGCATACTATAATTACTCATTTCGATATAACCTAAGAACATAATGTCAAAGAAAAAATCTGGAGTATGGCAGCATTGGACGATCCAAAAAAAGTGGAATGTAAACTTTGCAAGCGCGTTTTCCAAGGCAGGGTTTATCGTTAATAAAACGAGGAGCAGCCAGAAAATGTGGACAAGCTAGTGTTCCTGTGCCATAACATGAAACGACTGGGGAAGTAGGCCATCGGATGGTCTCCGACTCGAGTAAGTTATTTTCGATAGGCTATAGCCACTTTATGTTAAGCTTTAGGCTACTATTTAAGACATTAGGCTATGTGTAATAATTTGTTTGTTAGCCAATTTTTTTGCAAAAGAGATTTTAAATCCCAATGAGACCAACCTGGTTAATTAAATAAAACATAGCCTATGCATTAGAATGTGTTATGGTTGTGGTCAAATAAAAGCATCAGCCTATTATGTGGCCATACCGCAACTTCACAAGCGCAACAGCAGAATCCGCAAGGGCAGCATGAAGAGGAGGCTCGGAACATTTTTTTTTTTTTTTTTCAGGTCATCTTGAACTCCGGCTCCATAAAGTCATTAGCCTATTGTTACTAATTTGTGTCATTCACTTAAGAAAGTTATAAAACATGAGACAAGCGCAGTGTGCATATAGTTGTATTTATTAAAACAAATAGGGTGTGTCATATATATATATATATATATTTTTTTAAAAGCTTTGACCAATCTGAAAAAAAAATGGACGACTGTTGGTCGACCAAGATTTGTTTTAGTCGGGGACAGTCCTACAGATCACCGTGTTCCGACTCCACTCTAGCTGAACTCTTTATTTCCTTTTTCCCCCACTGATAAGCGCTGCCGAAAGATACGGATTGTTTGGTCATGAGCCCACATGATCGGGGTCAAAGTTCAAAGGTTCTCCCTACTGCCAAGGAATGCCTCGGGTAATCCCCTAGGAAGGTGTGACTCTATTTCTGATTGCACAGCTTAATCATTAATAAGCCTCACAGTGCAAAAGCATTCGGTGTAAATGTAGTGCTTTAACAGAGTAGTGTAGTAGTCCACAGTCTGCCAGGGCAGTGAGCATGAATCGTATAGTTCCCCTGTGTTTTGCCCTTTCAAATCATACCTCCAAGATAAATGGCTTCCGGCTACAGGTTCTGATGAATGTTAGATTTGTCATTAAGCCATCTGATTGAATTATACCTTCCAAACGTTAAATTATTTCATAAACAAAGGATTATAATACGTAGCTAGAACATGACTTGCAGCAGGCATGCTTATGTTTTGGCACGGCCGGTAAACCTGTCATATTCTATTTGTCCTTTTGTCTTGCAGGGTGGGTCGTCGAGCATTGACAGCCGTACTGCTTTTCTTCCTGAGTCTCTTGCATGTTTTGGACTTTTCAGATATCACTCCTTGACTCTTGACTCTTTTTCGTTGAGTGCAAACTAGGGACAGCACAACTAGCAGTTGAGATATAGCAGTTGAGCTATAGTGTTAATAGCTACATGAAATGATGACTAGGAGGAACTGTCTATTACTTTTCCTGTTCTCCACTTTCTGTAGCTAGGATATGGTTTGAGCTTTTAGTGATAAAGAACGTGACACAATGAGGATAATAAACGTACGAATCAGGGATGGGAGCTTGTTCAAAATGTTATGTTCACAATGGAGCATAGGGCGATGTCTTGCAGGTGTAATGGCTGTGAAGCAGCTTTACAGCTCTTTGTCTTTCACAAAATTACACATGAAAGTCTTGTTTTTCTACTATAAAAAAAGATTCATTCAGTGTTGAAAATTTCAGAGCCCTTTGAACCCTTACTTTCTCCTAATTTTTGTATTTTGTTTGGATTTGGATCCACGGAGATGGGCCAATTAGATTATAAGTACGGGCATGCGCGTTCTTCACTACCTCAAGAAGCTGCAGTTCCTTTCTGATCCTCAAGGCGCTGTAGGCACTTACTCGAATGAACGTGACCAATTATACAGATCCAATTATAAAGTGCCAATTTGAACAATAACAATTTTGTTCTTTATATTTTTAATTTGCCTTTAGGCTGGCAAAAACATTTTCCTTTTGCTTTCAATTGTTTTTATAAGTTTGTGTGGTTTCAAAATTGAATTGAATTGGACTTGAGATCGTAATGCGTTGGTTGCTTAACAAGTAGCTTCAGAAAGTCCTCCATCGACCTCTTGGTGTTGGAGGACGGAACTGCAGGTTCCTGACAGAGGTGGTGAAATGCACAGGCACTGAAACACAGCAGTCTGAAAAACTCCTCCACCCGAGTGTTTAACATTTTCCTGTTCTGTCCTGTTCTATACAGTCCTGACCTGTCCTGTCCTGTCCTGTTCTATACAGTTCTGTCCTGTCCTGCCCTGTCCTGTCCCTTCATCTCATATCGCGTTATGGTTTCCCTCACTCTGGAGATGTTTAAGAGAAGGGCACTCTGCTTTATTGGGTAGACCGTGCCAGCGAGCTAAAAGGATTTATTGATTGCACTTAAGGCAAGAATTGCGCTGGATCCCAGGCAACAATTTAATTTGCTTTCCACCCAATACTGCGGCTGTCCATCAGAGCCAAGGAGAGCCTACCGGTGCACGAGTGCTGCATTAATGAAGATTGCAGTGGAACATGATTACTTTCAAGTTGAGGGCTAAGCGCTGCAGTTTTCCAGCCCAAGGCTGGCTTTTTTAAACTGGTTGAAATGCTTCTTACTGTGTTTTATTCCTGTGCCAGAACAGCCAGAGCAGAGTGGAGGTAACACACAGGCTTGTTGTGATGATGTAAGGGCAGGTAGATTATGAGAACTTTGAGGTGAGGTGTGCAGATGTGTGGCAATCAGACCTAGTGGGTTGGTCTGCCTCAATGGTCTTAGTGCATCTTAGCAAGCCATCAGACAATCCTGACCACACTAAGCTTTTTATTAATTGGTATAATGTAGCCTATTTAATACAAGGAATATACTGTATGTGGTTATTTATGTGGAGAGTTCAGTGTCTGTACAGTGTATATATATAACCAGCATATAATCTTATAATGTAGCTAGCAGTACCTAGAAATTCACAATGGGCAATTAGCATAACAAAGATGGATTCCCTGTGGGACAGGATGATACAACAGAGATAAGTTTGGATTTTCCAGCTTCAGTGTGTATCCCTCAGGGGTTGTTTAGATGTCTATATGTGTGTGTTCGTGAGCATGTGTGTGTCTGTCTGTGATTAAAGACGGTATTGGGTGTATTGTGGTGTGTCTGTGAGTAAGGGTGGTGTTAGGTGTATTTCGTGTGGTCTTTTTAGCTTCAGGTTGTTAGCTGATGGTAGAGGAGCTCTGTTGGTTCCCACCTCTCTGTTCTAATAAGAACTTTGTAGTTTAAACGCCTCAAACAGGGGAAGAGCCCTTGACCCTGTCGGCTGTCTGTCCTGCATTTGAAATGGAGAGCAATATGCTGGGAAAGTCAAGCTGCAACGTCCTTATCAACAGCCATAGTAACAGGAATCTTCAGGACGATGCAGTGTTCTGGAAGCCCTTAATTTCCCATCAGGCCCAAACTATCATTCATCATATTGAAGAAAATTACGATTACAACATTAAAAAAATGTCTGGTAGATGTGGTCGACATAAAAATTACAATATTAAACTACAACTAGAGGCCACACTGGCCGTTATGAAACCTTGCGTTCTCGTGGGTATAGTTCAATGTTAATTCAGCCGTTTTAATTTTATGGTGATTGCTCAATTCCTTAATGAAAGCGGATGATTAACAGCAAATAATTAACAGAACAGCCCCCAAGCATTTTGTCAGCATTTTAATTGTTACTTTCTTCAATATGATGAAGGAAAATTTGCGTCCCGTTGTAAATTAATGGCACCGAATTTGAGTTTTCTTCAGTTTCTGCTTTCCTAGCCTATAAAAAGTAAAAAAGGAGCAGCCTTTCAGAACAGCATCCCATGCACCCCCCTACCCCCACTCCCTCGTCTCAATACCCGAGTCCACAATTAACCATTTAATGTGTTCCTGGGGTTCTGGACAGCTGCTGATAGCTGCCCTGCAATTCCTCTCACTATTATTTTCAAGAGCACCTCAAGCTGTTGTTGAAAAATGTCCTGAATTGGCATTTACCACATCTATCTTGCTTGATAACTTTTTTGTTGTTATGAAAGGATTAAGTACATGAAAATTTACTTGAGGGAAAGAGTTTGATCTTTATAAACTGAGCACCCAGCAGGTCTATAACCCAAATTGCTGTTTTATGAATGCTAGGCATGTCCAACTAAACCACTTCTCTTGGTGTTTATTTTCTCATAGAATCACTCTGGGTGCCTTGTAGCAGAAGTCTAATGGCCTACGTGCGACCCATTGTTTTTTTAGATGCTAATTTGGCGTTAGCCATAACAACCTGCCATAGCCGGATGGCTGCGGAGAACTGGATGAGCTTGCCTCACAAATTGACCCCTAAATCCCAGCAGGATTGGGGTCAGGATAGGTGGGGAAATTGGCAAGGGAGGGGTTTTGCAGGGAGCTCTCTGTTAAGGCCTCTACATGCTCGAAGGACAACAACATGACAGCAACACGATCAGGGCTCTGCAACATCAACGCAACCTTTGCAACCTACACAGAGGGGGTTTCAGAGGATGTTTCAGAGGGTGTCGCATACCTAGCACAAAAATCAAACTCATGACTGCAGCGCAACCGTTCGCGTAGATGTTGCGCATCATTGATTGGTTGGTTAGCGAATGGAGGCGGAGCTGTCATACTCATAGTTCATAGGTCACAGTTCATCGAGCTAGTAGCTAACGATATAGATAGCTAGCATAATTTGTTCGACGCGGTATAAAATGACCCAGATTCAGGAAAGACTGGCTGAAGAAGTTTGAAGGTACAGGAGTTTCCCTGCTTTCATAAACTTTATCGAATTGATTTGCATTATTTTTATTTTTTTACCCACTCTAAATATTTTCTGTTAATGTTACAGAGATAAAGTGGGGCAGCTGAAGTTTGGGAGGATGTGAGGTAGAGGCTTAAAATCACCCTCTACCACAGGGTACACTAAAAGGCTCCCTGTTAGATGAGTTGGAGCTGGTCCTAAGTGCTGGCCCTTATGCAAACTGCCCTGTTGAAGCAGAAAGAAGTGTTATGTAAGCAGCAGAATATTCATTTGAACACAGGACTGCTTAAACCCATGAAATACAGTGACAGGCACATGCATTACCAGACTTTTATACTTCAGCAGAATCCATTTGCACTGTTTAATGCAGTACGGCTGTACGGATAATACATTCATATAGAGAATGATGCTTCTTTTAACACTTCTGTCTCTCTCTCTCTCTCTCTCTCTCTCTCTCTCTCTCTCTCTTTGTCTCTTTCTCTTTTACATGTGCTGTTCATCTCCTGCCATATGAAAGGTCCTTCATCAGGTAAGAGGCTCATATTCTATAAGCAAAGTTGCACTGGATACCTGTAGCACACTACCAGCTCTGAATGTCTGTGTCCAGGGTGTTTGGACAATCATGCCTGTATCTACATAACCTCTGAATGGCATAAATAGTATATAATATGTCACACATATTATAGTATATACAGGTAACTGCCAAAATAAAGGAAACACTGACATAAAGTGTCTTAACATGCCAGAAAAAAGCACCCCACACCATTACAGACCCACCAGAACCCTTAATTTACTCAAGTGTTTCCTATATTTTTACAGTTACCAGTATACACACAGTGGCCACTTTATTAGGTATACCTGTACACCTGCTTGTTAATGCAATTATCTAATCAGCCAATCATGTAGCAGCAACTCAATGCATAAAAGCATGCAGACATGGTCAAGATGTTCAGTTGTTGTTCAGACCAAAAATCTGAATGGGGAAGAAATGTGATCTAAGTGACTTTGACCGTGGGATGATTGTTGGTGCCAGACGGGGTGGTGTGAGTAGCTCAGAAATTGCTGATCTCATGGGATTTTCACACACAACCGTCTCTAGAGTTTACAGAGAATGGTGCAAAAAGCTAAAAACATCCAGTGAGCGGCAGTTCTGTGAGTGAAAACGGCTTGTTAATTAGACAGGTCAGAGGAGAATGGCCAGACTCATTCAAGCTGACAGGAAGGCGACAGTAACTCAAATAACCAGACAAGAGCAACAACAAGAGCATCTCTGAACGCACAACACATCAAAACTTGAAGTGGATGGGCTACAGCAGCAGAAGACCACACCGGGTTCCACTCCTGTCAGCTAAGAACAGGAAAGTGAGGTTACAGTGGGCACAGGCTCACCAAAACTGGACAGTTGAAGATTGGAAAAACGTTGCCTGGTCTGACTAATCTCGATTTCTGCTGCGACATGCAGATGGTAGGGTCAGAATTTGGCGTAAAAAACATGAATCCATGTATCCATCCTGCCTTGTGTCAACGGTTCAGGCTGGTACTGGTGGTGTAATGGTGTGGGGATTCGCAACATGAATGTGCAGCCGACAAATCTGCAGCAACTGTGTGATGCTATCATGTCAACATGGACCAGAATCTCTGAGGAATATTTCCAGCACCTTGTTGAATCCATGCCACGAAGAATTCAGGCTGTTCTGGGGGCAAGGTGTTCCAACAAGTACTAGAAAGATGTACCTAATAAAGTGGCAACTGAGTCTATTTTTATACAATATGTGTGTATATTTGTGCAAATGTGTGTGTGTTTTCAGATTGCATTTCCATACTCTTTAAACTGCTTCAGTCGCTTCCATTTCCTTCTCAATCATACCCTTGACAACTCCCTTCCTGTGTCCTGAGACCAGCTTGAGAGGGACAGATGGCAGCAGATTAGGGCATTCCAGTGCCACATGGCAGTGCTTCCAAAAACATTTAACTTTAGCATAAGGATACCGGCCAGTGAAAGCAGACAGCCGTTACAACATCCTGCCTGCGTTCTATCACTCGGACAAAGACGTCTGTCTCTGAGTTCTGGAGTGACAGTAGCTTGCTACCTTACCTTGGAGTAGCACTGAGGCAAACGGATACATCTCTCATGTAATATTAGGCCATGGGAGATTGGTGACTAGAAAGGGTTGAAGTGCGTGTGTGGTGTTGTGAGGATGGCTTCTTTGAGTTGGTCATGGGGGAGTTTGGGTATAACAGGTGTATAATAGAAAAGCCCTTCTTTCTGACGCAGCATTAATTTAAACTTTGTTTCGATTGCTTGTCATTATGTATAGAAAGAGGGGTTTCCATAGCCTGGAAACACAGCCACTGTGTCCCGGAGCCACTTTCAAATTGGTTGTTGCGAGAAAGACACTAGTAAGCTTGTGGCTTCATAATTGAGAAGCCAGAATTGTTTGCAGCAGCCGCAGAGATAGCATTTTGTCATATATATTGAAAGTGTACTAGTCAAAACAAGCTATTTGCTCCTCTTCCATTTAAAGAACAATAACTAAGGCTTTTCATCTCTTGCTAAGCCTTATCCTTCCTTGTGGAACAATTTGGCCCAACCTGGCCCCTCTCAAACATCGACATAGTGGATTTTATTGGGCTGGTTTTATCAGTGCCCTTGATGCTCAGAGTTTCTGTCCTAACCCAGGACGGTATTGGGTCCTGGCCCCAGTTGGAACACATAAAAGACTAGCCCAGGTACATGCTGCCATCAACTTCTAATACTTCAAAAGGATGGATTGCTGCCAGCAACCCGGTGGAAGACGGGTGTCCTGACCAGGAGCTTTACTTGTTCATAATGTCTCAGAAATGGCATAAGCTACAACACAATCCGACCTGCCACCTGGCTCTGACACCACTCCCATATCTTTAACAGGGGGACAGACGTTGTCCTTGGACACTAAATCTGACTGTCCTGAATATAGCAACAGGGCCCTAGAACTCACAGCTAAACTTGGTTTCTGGCCAAGTTTCCCCTTATTTCCCCTCACCTGCAGGTGCATAATCTGTGTTTTGGAAATTTGACATTTTGAAGATGGGAACGGAGTTGTTCACGGCAAGTTTGGTGTGTATTTATATTCTTGTTTCTTAAGTTTATTTTATTCCATGGTTGCCATCTCGCTACTTGTGCATGGCCTCATTAAAGCAGGGTGCTACAATTTCACAGCCAAACACTGAATCGTTTGTGGTGGGTAATATAATTTTTTATGCCTCCTTGACACTGTTTGACACTGTTTTGTTGTTTCCTTGCATTTACAAAAAATAAATTTTGTTTTAAACAACACTACGGTAAGAACTAGTAGCCTATATATTTTTTAAAAAAAGAAAGAAAAGTAGAGCAAGACAGATTTTCACCCAAAGGTGTAAGCTTGTGAAAGGATAAATTGCAGTTGATTGTTTTTTAGTTGTTTTAAAATCTCTTGGAAGGGTAGAACTAATAAAAGAGGAGGGGGAGTGGCCCTTTATGTGAAAGACAATCTTAATGTGCAGGAAATTCCAGGTATAAACTCATTAGTTTCTTGTGAGGACATCTGGATTAGATTACTGGGAGATCATGAGAATGCTATAGACCTCCAGCTTCAGACAGTAACATAAATAGTACGCTCTTTGGTAACATAAAACAAACCTGTGCTGAAGGAGAGACGATAATAATGGGCGACTTCAATTACCCCTCTATTAATTGGGAGATAGTGACAGGTCAGGGCAAATGTGAAGAGGAGTTTTTAGATATGGTCAATGACTGCTTTTTGGTACAGTCTGTTACTCAGCCTACGAGAGGAAAATCAATACTGGATCTGGTTTTGTGTAACAGTCCTGATAGAATTTGCAGCACAGAGGTAGGAGAACCACTAGGGGCAAGTGACCACAGTGCAGTTATTTTTGATATTTTTTGACAAGTTAAGACAGCCTCCTCTAGAATTTTTTATTTTAGACGAGCTGACTTTAATAAAATGAGAGAGAATTTAAGTAATATAGATTGGGTAAAACTTCTAGATTGCAGAACTGTGAATGAAAAATGGACTATATTTAAAAGGGTTATTGTATATGTACAGTGTAATTTCATCCCAAAAGTAAGGAAAAATAGGATGAAAAAACAGTCTCCGCAGTGGATGACTAAATCTTTACGGGAGATTTTGAGGCAAAAGAAGTGACTGTACAGAGTATATAAAAGGATAACTCAGAGAGAAACAAGTTAGATTATTGTAATATGCGGGCTAAGGCTAAAAAGGAAATAAGATCAGCTAAAAGGCGGTTTGAAATTAAAATTTCCCAAGATGCAAAAAGTAATCCTAAGAAGTTTTTTCGATATTGTAGTAGAAAAAGGAAAGTTAAGGAGGAGGTTAAGTGCAATAAGAATAAGGAAGGAACTTTGGTTTATAATAATAAGGATATTGCTAACACACTAAACAGTTACTTTGTTGAGAGCTTTACTAGAGAAGAGGTTATAAATATGCCTAAATGTATAGACAAGGTACAGAATATTTTGGAGGACTTTGTGATAAGGGACGTAGAAGTACTACAAAAACTACAAAAACTTAAGACAAATAAGGCAGCAGGCCCGGATGGTATATATCCCAGAGTACTCAAAAAACTTGACAGATATTTTCATTCAATCCATAATCACTGGAGAAATACCAGATGACTGGAAGCAGGGTAGTATAATTCCAATATATAAAAAGGGGGACCGTACTGACCCAGGGAACTATAGGCCTGTCGGTTTAACTTGCATCGCATGTCAAATGCTGGAATGTATTATTAGGGACAAGTTGGAATCATTCTTGAAAAATAATAGTATTTTAAGGGAGAGCCAACATGGAGGTCATGCCTAACAAACCTCCTGGACTTTTTTGAAGAGGCTACAAAGTGTGTTGACCTGAACCAGGCTTATAATATTATATATTTGGACTTTCAGAAAGCATTTTACAAGGTACCACATGAGAGGCTCATTGCTAAAATGAATTCAGTGGGAATTGCAGGTGTAGTTTCAGAGTGGGTTCATAATTGGCTGCAAGGGCAAATACAAAGAGTAACAGTAGGTGAGGCCGTATCTGACCTCGGTGCTGTGGGCAGTGGTATCCCGCAGGGATCGGTGCTGGGACCTCTGCTCTTCCTTATTTACATAAATGATCTTGATATGGACGTTAGTAGCAAAATAGTTACATTTGCAGATGATACTAAATTTGGGGGTTTGGCAAACAGTTTGGAATCGACTAAAGTAATCCAAGATGATTTAAACAAAATCCAAAAATGGGCAGATACATGGCAGATGACATTCAATATTGCTAAATGTAAAGTTATGCATGTGGGAAATAAAAACATTAGACAGGAATATTTTATGGGAGGAGAAAAGTTAGTAGGTGTTCAATTTGAAAAAGACTTAGGAATTGTAGTTGATCAAAGCCTATCTGCATCAAAGCAGTGTGCTACAGCAGTGAAAAAAGCCAACAGGATGCTGGGATACATAGCAAAAAGTATTGAGTATAAATCAAAGGAAGTTATATTAATGTTATATAATGCCTTTGTCAGACCTTACTTAGAATACTGTGTGCCGTTCTGGGCACCGCACTACAAGAAAGATATAGAAGCTCTTGAAAAAGTCCAAAGAAGGGCAACTAAATTGATACCTGGTATGAAAGGTAAAAGTTATGATGATAGACTTAAGGCACTCAATCTATTTAAGCTTAGCAAACAGAGATTTAGGGGGGATTTGATTGAGGTTTTTAAATTCCTAAAAGGGATTAACAAAGTGAAATACCAAAGATTTTTTAAGATAAGCGTGGTCAGCAGAACAAGAGGCCACAGGTAGAAATGAGTTTAAGGCAAATTCCGCACAGATTTTAGGATGTTTTTCTTTACACAGAGAGTTGTCGGATAGTAGAGGCAGAAACACTTGGGTTATTCAAGTCCAGGCTAGATATAGTACTAGATACTCTTTAGATTAGGACATGATGAGCCTAGATGGGCCGAATGGCCCGTTCTCGTCATTATGTATTCTTATGAATGTGCATCAAATTCCGCACGCACCGATTTGCTCAATAATTGTTGCAATCGCTGACAAAACAGTGATTCATAATAGATGCATTCCACTTGCAACCTTAGAGAACATTGTGCACATTTCAAGAGCTGATCACTTCAGATAGACTTAATATCTCATAGGGCCTCCCCAGCCAGGAACGCCATGCTGCAACCAGAAACAGAGGGGTGGGTGGCTGGAATGCAGACTTTGTTCCCTCTGAGAAAATGAGATTAAGGATGTGCCGTCCAGAGCAGGAATTTAAGCTTCTACCCACAGATCTCTGCGGGCACAGAACATTATTAAACACAAAGAGGCCAGTGGCTTTCCACTTGGAAGGCCTAAAGCTGCCAAGCTGTTAGAAGGTATTTAGATAAATGTGACTGCTCTTTTGCAAATTGTCAGCTTACCTGAAATTATCCTTTCCTACATGAAACCATTTCCCATTTATAATTTCAAAGTAAAAGTTTTTGTGAACCTGTAAAAAAACATGACAGGGATTGTTTAGTGTGGGTTGTCTAAATTGCAGCTCTGCCTTGGCTCATCAGACCTGGAAGGCCGGTGTTAACCTGAATACATTTAGCCCTAATCCTGCTGTTCCTTATGAAAACCGAGCTTTGTGGATGACATTTTTGAGTACTGCTGCATATCGCTGCCTGGCAGATGAAATTGGCGGACATGTCCGAGTGTTAGAGGGAGTGTGGATACCTTGAGTGCGTGCTGTGGAGGGGAGAGGGCCATTCAACGACCCTGAAGTGCGACAGCCGCCCTAAGCACCAGAAAAGATGGAGTGAATTAGTCTACGTCCTGAATTAGCTCAGATCCGTCAATTTTGGATCGACACCCACGCTCGGGCACCATCACTTCAGAGGTGTTCCCAAAGACGCGCACACGTACGGAGAATCTGAGATCTGCAGATGGAGCGTGGCTTTGAATTTGGCTCTGGTCAAAAGACACGCGTTGCACATGGATGGCTCGGGACACGTCACGGCTTGCCCCGGGAGCTGGGAGAGCAAGAGACCTGCACTGGAGAGACGTGTGCTAGCCTGCTCCGCATTCCTTCCTGGGTAGCACAGCACAGTGCAGTCCCTGACTGATGAGGGAAGGAATGTGATACAGATGTCTGGAGGAGCTTCCTTACGCCACCCCTCAGCGGAGCTGGGCCGTCCCTGCAGGATGGTACTCTGGGGGTTGGGGGGGGGTCTCTGACTCACTTTGGGTGGCCACTCGTTGCCCGTCATAAAATATAATGCCTCATGAGCATCTGCCTGTCTCCACGGAGTGTTACAGCAGCGCTTCACTGACCGATCCGTTGTTTCTGTTATGAGATCTGTACCAGCCTGTAACAGAGATCAAGAATACATCTCTGTTGTGGCATTCTCTCTCTCGTACTCTCTCTCCCCAACCCCTAGGGGTCTTTGAAAGCCACATGTTGAGTTCCACCGGTTTGTAACAACGTTGAAAATGAAACCTTCGTCTCTGAAATGGAGAAAACAGCTGTCTGAGACTTTGCCCTGAGTTTTTCCTAAGTCTTCTCTGGTTACACTCTGCCCTGTAAGATCACTCTGGAACTGTTAAAATAGTCATGATAATCCAAGTGCTTTTCCTGGCAAAATATGTGTCATTTTCCAGTATTGGACCGTTAGTGAAACCTTATTGATAGTTTTTTTCAGTACAACCAGTAAGCCCAGCAAGCTGCAACATATCATTCATGTTGTTGCAGTGTTACAGAGACTCTTGTGTTTTTTCTGTGAGTATCTTAGCCCTTGTGATAAGTGGCGATCATAGACAAGATACTGCGGCTTTGTGAGTAAACACTCTTCTTCTTCTCTGGTGCCACTTTTAAATAGGGCAGATCTAGGTAAATGATTGTGCGTGTGGGGCACAGCAAAGACAGCCATGCCGAGAGTTAACGGCTGCGCAGTGTACAGACGGTTGGCACTGCAGTCAGTGCTGGCTCACAGCGTGCAGCCAGCCTTCCCATAATCCCCTACTCCAATGGAAATGTTGATGGCCATTGTTCACTCTGGGGTGGCCTGTGCGATGGGAGCTTAGGGGAGCCCAATATTCTGGGCTGGGTAAGCTAGCCACAGCAGGAGTGTGCCTCTCCTCTCCCCATCCCCCATTCTCTCACTCTCTGTCCCCCAAATGCAATCACCTCCTCCTTTTCAGACATCTCTATTAAGTGAATTAAGCTTTGCTGTTAGGGAGGTCAGTGTCTAAATGAGAGGCTGTGATGGGCAAGGTCATTATGATGGTGAGTTGATAAGATCAGATCTGCCTCCACCATTCATAACGTGGCTTGGCCAAGCCACATTGGGTATGTGTTAAGGATGAGTCTTTCAATCAAAAGTGTATTAATTGAGTGCATGGGAAAACATGAAAAATTGCTCCAAAGACATTACTACTGCAAACTGATTCTATTCAAATGAATGATACCATTCTACTGAACAATTAACAAAAATAACAAGAGAAAATCTTTTAAAATGTAAAAGTATTTTAATTAAACAATAATGAGAAATCCAACAAACATTTCTTACCTGTAAATGTCGGTCTCCCAAGCAATTTCCCATGCATAAAAAAGCCCCTAATGTCCCAAGGTCCAAATGTTGATGGTGCCAGTGTAGACTGTGGCCAGCAAACCTGCAGGGTGGCACTTAATTGGCCTTAGTCCCAGGGAGAGCAAGTCTCAGTTGGCAGGGCACTCCCCACCTCTGTTCCCCATCGCCAGGAGTCAATCAGGTCAGACTGTGCATGCTGTCATGAAAAAATTGTCCAGCTGAGCTTGTGGATTTCAGAAAAGAGCGGACAGAAGTGGCTTCCAGCTACAGGCGTAGAATATATGTGCGCTAGTCTGTGCTCTCCCGAAATGACAGGGGATGTGGCAGCAATGAGATGGGCCTATAAATATGATCATGCTTTCCAATTGAATGTGTAAAAGAAAAATTGTGGATAAAAAGATCTGTAAAGTCTATTTAGTGTCAAACATCTGTAATGGGGTTTGAGGTAACAGTTCAAAGCATCATTAATACATAAAGACTACCATGTAAATTCTCATATTAAAATTGACAAGCCAAATGTGAGCTAAACCTTGTGACCTTCAGTATATTCTGGCCTTGAGGTAGCTTCACCAAGGAGCCAGCCAGCAACATGATAACATGGCTCCATCAAATAGGTAGACTCGTAAAACAGATGGCATGATCTTATTGATGAGATTTTATTTCATAGCGTTGCTGGCTGTAGTAGTCTGCATGCGTACTTGATTTGCCTGTGCAGGCACATTGATCTGGCGGTTTGTTTTGTCATGTTAGCTTTGCATTGTAAATCTTGCTGTACTCCTACTGTTTTGGATGCTCTATCAAGATATTTCTGTACAATGCTTTTTCAATGGAATGCATGTCAATGAACTAATGCGTTGCTATGGGTTCACACTCCAGACTTTTTCAAGTGGTTCTTTTTATTAAAGCTAAGTATTGTTCTTTTTGAATCAGTGAATGTTTATTTAAATGGAAATTTCAAACAAAATCAGTCTTTTATTTGTTGGCCTGTTCAATTTGCGTGTGTCGAGCAATCAAGCCGTGTTGTTCTATTTCCTGCTCATGCCCACCCAGTGCATGCAGGCTTGGTTGATTATAAGTTGAGATGCAATTTAAGATTAAGACTGCAAGCATTGTCTGTTTTATAAAATAACACAATGAAGAAAAAATGCTATGTGGGATTTTTTTTTAAACGCTTATATTTAAAAATGTGCAAAAATAATTTGATAACAATAACAGTGGCAACAGAGGCAGCCTCCAGGAAAAATAAAAGAAAGAAAAGCATTTTTTTTTCATTGAAGGTAGCGTATGTGTGTATGTGTTCCTCCAGGCAGCTGTTCGGAGCAGATCATTTCAGCCTGAACAGCGATATGGTGGCAAGACGCTGCGGTCGGCCCTGGCCGCGATTAGCGCCAGCTAAATTAACCCCCTTGACGTAAACCACCGATGTAAACTGCCCTGCTTCCAGCTGGCGCTACCACTGGTAATCCTAGTCTTCCACTGGATTTAATCTCCGGAGGTGTTAACAGGGAAATGGGAGTCATACGAGCTTAATCCAAATGTGTGGTGGCAATTCCTTCACATCTGCAGCGGATTATCTTATCCAGTGAAGAGCTAATGGAAGTCAATGGGGCCACGTTAAGCCTTGGTTCCAGGCTCCCCCGTCCTCTATCTTGATAGCTGCAAATGTTGTTGATGCTCCATTAATGGAGATACCTCCCTCTGACCCTCTGCTATCGGATAGACAGCCCATTGTGACGTGGAAGCAGGGATACAGTGTTGAGCAAGTAGGCAGTGGTGATAACAATTGGCTAGATGTACAGAATTCAGTGGTAGTGGGTTCTGAAAAGGTGGGTTTTGAGTCTCTTTTGGAAGGTCATTCCACCACTGAGGGGTCAGGACAGAGAACAGGCGAGACCGTGAGGAGCGGCTGTCGGGCAGCCAGAGGGATGGGACACTCCGCCTTGCCAGAGGAGGCAGAGCGGAGGGGTCTGGCTGAGGTGTAGGGTGTGATGAGTGTCTGGAGGTAAGGGGGAGCAGTTCCTCCATCCGCTTGAAAAGCAAGCACCAGTAATTTGAATCTGATGCATGCTGCGATGGGGAGCCAGTGCAGAGAGGAGAGTAGAGGGGTGACGTGGGTGAACTTAGGTTGATTGAACACCAGACGTGTGGCAGCATTCTGGACTAGTTGCAGTGGCTTGATAGCACAGGCCAGTAGGCCTGCCAGCAAGGAATTGCAGTAGTCCAGACATGAGATCACCAGGGCCTGGACCAGGAGTTGTGTGGCCTCTTGGGTGAGGAACGGTCGGATCCTCCGGATGTTGTGGAGGGAAAATCGGCAGGTCTGGGTGATTGCTGCGATGTGGGCGAGATAATACCCAAGAGCGTATATTTTCCTCACCAGGTTATATTTTTATATTATGTTAAAGGCCAATTTATGCTTTATGTGACAAGTGTCCCGCGACACGTCGCACAACTTTTCGAGTTTTGAGCATTCATACTTTCCTTGACTCGGCGGCAGCGTCGCGTTGTCTATGGAAATGATATAGAGTCTATAGGTAACCAGCTGAGCAAACTGACATTTATTTACGTCGACAAAAAACGCTAATGTTAACACCATGATACCAGGTTGCTAGCTAGCTAGATATCGATAGTTTTGCTTAACTAATGTTAACATAGATATCTTACCTGTCTCGCAACTGTTTCCACTTATATCTGCATTGCAGCTCGTCTCTGTTGAGATTTCTTGAAATCTCCCGCCATGAATTGGCCTTCTTTATGGCGTCTTAATATAATTTATTGAGGAGTTATACATTTGAGGATACCTCCTCACCAGCTTCACTAACAATTATTCAAAACCGTCCATTGCAATAACATAAAAACAACAAAACAAAGTCAGATGGAAGTAGTATTCTGTATCTCCATAGCAATGGAGTTTACCTCGTCGTTTTTAACATTTTAGGACGGCGTCTGCGACCTTTCATTTTTCTGGAGGTACGCGATACCTTCTGCGACGCTCCTCTGCAACACATTTCTGTCGTTTCTGTCGTGCGACACTTGTTCCATAAAGCATAAATTGGCCTTAAGTAACAGTCATCATCTGAGGCTTAACACTTAACAGCAGTCCCCTGATATCAGTTTCCTGTCGTCAGTGGAACGTGGCGAGCGTTTGTGGCTGGCCCTTGAAGAGGGTATTTTCTGACATTTACGCGGTAAACAGATGAGGAAAAATAAGGAGCCTGGAGCATCTGGCTTTGGAAGGTAGCGTTGTGCTTTGCATACTGAGCAGGTTTCACTTCTGTGCATGAAAGGCGTGGACTAGCTTTTGTTTTCATACCACTTTCTCCTAATTATCGGGATGCTGATTTAATTTCCGGGCCCCTTTTAATGGTTGCTATCATTTTCACGTTGTTTCCTCTCTATGCAGATTTGCTCTTTGTTAAATCTCTGTACAGGTGCTCTTTAAAGGCTGCCAATAAAGGTGACATTTTCTTTTATTCAATTAATTAGACATTTTCGGTGAGTGGGAAAGTGTCAGATGAAGAGAAACCTATTTATATGTGGGATAATATCACAAAGGCCCCCGCCGTTTGAAGAAAAACAATGTTGCCGTGGTGATGATTTCCATCTGGGTTGTCTCAAGACAGGAGCGGAATACAAATCTAGATGTTTCAGCCTTCTGAAGAGGGTTGGATTCAAACTATTTAGCACTTGGCGAAACTGTATCCAATTCCTTGTGATTTGTGCCACCCACCTTTTGTTCATTCATGGTAAGGTCAGGAGTCAAACAAAGCAGCCCGTATTAAGGGCAAATGCACCACGAACGCAAGCTTTTCCTTCCTGCGCATTCTTCAAGTGTTGAGCTTTTAGATGTCAGAGGATAAAAACCTTGAAAATGTACCGAAGTTTGTGTCTCATATCGCTGAGCTTAGGGGCCGTCTTCCACTAGATGTTTCTTATTTTTCTCTTTGCTTGTTCCATAAACGCATGAATTCAGAACACAACCCCGTTTTTTTAACCAAGTTAAAAATCCATCCAACCATCTCAAGTTTTTTCTTCCAGTTTAGAATTCCCAATTCAGCCAGTTTGATTGCTGCAATGTCCTCCGTTAATTCAGATAACTCTGGGACGCATCACCACACTAAAGCCCAGGGTATAAGCAGAATAAACCACCCAGTTCCCCAGAGAATAAGAAATGTATGCACCAAGTAACAAACGTCACATACTACTTTTCCACTGAGCCACCTTATCTATTGGTCAGTTATAGCTGAGGTCAGCTGCAGTGGTTTCCTGTACCTCTCCTTACCTGAGGCCCAGGTGTAATTGAGTCAATCCAGTGACAGTGCTCTTCTATGGTCTTAGCTGTAGGTCTATATCTCAGGATAGCCATTCATTCTGTTACATTTACATTTACATTTTAGGCATTTAGCAGATGCTCTTATCCAGAGCGACTTACACAGTTTACGTTTCTTTACATACAATCCATTTATACAGCTGGATATTTACTGAAGCAATTCAGGTTAACCCCCTGAGGTCGGCTGGATCGGCGCCGATCCCAGCAGCAATACAAGTATATTACTATTTCTAACTTCGCGATATTTTATCATACACACGCGACAAAAACATTGACAGAAACCTTAGAATCGCGACTTTCCGATTTGAGCACTGGCAAATCAAATGGGATTTTTTAAATTAGCTTAATTAGACCAAAAGTAAACCTTGCTTTTTACTCTGTTTTTACCTTTTAGTAACGTCCCCCTTCTATTGACATGTTAACGAGGTGCTAATTTCGGGAGGTGCGTCGGGCCATGTGTGAAAACGCCGGCATAAACAACACAAACTGAAGAGGACAGTCTATGCTGATATTTATTTTATTTCGCTTGTTTTCAAATACTCGTGAAAATATATATAAATTCCGCGTCTTGTGACTACATATTCCGCATGTCGCAATGTAACAAATTGCAATAGGCACAGAAAATACTTTTCAAACAGCGTAAAATGTTATAAAATATATCGTATGTCTGTGTTTACGCTTGCAATCTGCCAGCAACAGTCTATGCTATTTATTTAATTTCGCTTGTTTTTTTATTTTTTACATCTTGTCTGTGTTTACGCTTGCAATCTGCCAGCAACAGTCTATGCTGATATTAATTTTATTTCGCTTGTTTTCAAATACTCGTGAAAATATAGCCTATGAATATCGCGTGTTGTGACGCCAAACATTCCGCGTGTTGCAACGTAACAAAGAGCCAAAATGGCGGCTGCTGACAAGAAGCGCTTGTCGTGAAAGGAGAAATGGTAACTCAAATATTGCTTAGCCATTTCAAATCTAAATGGTTGTTTTAACTCTAAAGAGGCATGAAATCACAAAAAGTTTAATTGGAAGACACTTTTTTTCCTTGGGTCTCAGGATGGCCTTTGAGAGAGAGATGGCCCATCTGACAGATCTTAGAGGTGTGGACAATGAATAATGAATATTCAGGAATTTAGCATTTAGCCCTCCCACAGCCTGAAATAAATGTGACCAGTTCTGATAAAAACAGGTTTTTAGCTATTTAGATCTCAGATGTGCTAAACTATTTTCACACCCTTACATAACCAAGACCTTGGTGAACAAACGCACATTGGCAAAACAATTCGTCACTATAGTTTAGTGTGTGCTTTCACATCTTTTGTGACAGCAGAAAAATTTACTATTTTTAACTTGTGTGTTTGTAGATCTATTTACAAGCTGCATATGATACTGACCAAACTATTGATGGCATACAAATGTAGCTGTGATTGTCCTTCAAATAAAAATATCAAACACTTTGGAGTAAGTGTGTGTTAAATTGATGAAATTGAGATAAATATCAGACCATGCCAAAATCAAAAAACATCTAAAAGCTTAGCACGGACCTCAGGGGGTTAAATACCTTACTCAAGGGTACAACGGCAGTGCCCCACCTGAGAATCGAACCTTTATACTACTCTGTTCATTTCATATTGACTTGGCCGTGACAGTATGTTGGCCAACCCCAGATAAGATAGCAGGTTTTTTTCCCCCAAGCCCTGTTGAATTAAGCAAAACTGGTTGCATGCATCCTTTGTAAAATACCTGTCTCTCTTAGTTGCTTAGTCCTTGCTACGGGGCACCGACTCTTTAACATATTGAATGCTCACGCTACAAAATAAACAAACATAACAATTATTTCTTGCATCATCTGTTGCAATCTTTTGCTGTGGTCTCGTCAACCTAGGATTCATTGAACCACACGCTCCTCCATCATTGCGAGCAAGAGCATGTCTGGCATGTTACAGTAAACACCTCATTGATTTCCAAATATTATGTAGGCAGGTGTAACAGACCGCAAAACATTTTCTGTGTTGTGCAGCACCTTAAATCACCTTATCGGGTCACATTAGAATGGCGCACACACACAGTCAGCCATCAGTCAGACAGCAGCTGTTACTGGCCGTATTTGTTAGGAGGTTGAGCTTCTCATTGGTGTGTATGCCACACAGGACCCTGAAACTGTCTCTTGTTTACAGATGATGCAGGGGCCTGTATTTCCCACGGCTCTTTGGAGCGTGACAGAGTGTGGCCCCGTCCAATCCATGCTTTCCTTCATATTGACACTTCCTGGACGGATCCAGGACGACCTGCAGGTCTCAGCAGTGCATGGGGGTGGGAACAAAGGCACTCGCGTCTCACCGGGCCCCGTCAAAGATAATCTTGCACCGTGCTGAGGGCCAGAGCAACCAAACGTGATTAATAACCACGCACCAGTGGGAAAGCAGGAAAAAGCGATTTGATGGCAAAGTGCTTATGTGCAGATGATTCATACTGGCCGGCAGGTTAGGTTAAATCTGTCTTGATAGGCCGGTAGTGTAGTATAATGGTTAGCGAACTGGGCTTGTAACTCAGAGGTTGCTGGTTCAATTCCCAGCACTGCCGTTGTAACCTTGAGCAAGGTGGTTAACCTGAATTGCTTCAGTTAATATCCAGCTGTATAAATGGATTGTATGTAAAGAAATGTAACCTGTAAGTCGCTCTGGATAAGAGCATCTGCTAAATGCCTCAAATGTAAATGTGAAATGTTAATGTTCGATGAAGACCTCATTGTTTTATTTTATCAGCTACAGCCTCTTGCACAAGCACTGTGGATTGGCCTAAGTTGAGCAGGAGGTACATTTTGAGAGTCTGGGAGCATGACTGTAAACTCTTGTTTAAGGGTAAATTGTGATTAAGGGTCTGTTGGGTGTAAGGTGGGAGGGTGGGAGTGGGTAGTTCTTTGGCACATGCTTGCTGTTGCCAGGCAGTTTGAGTTCAGTCATTTTCAGGCCCCACAGGCCTGAGTGATGTGTTTCTCATGTCTTGACCACTATCCACCAATGTTCTCCCATAGGCCCTGATAGGTTTTCCAGTCAGAGACACAAAAGCACACCAATTGGAAGCAGACTTGTTATATTATGGGTAGAACAGACTAGGGCTGTCCCCGACTAAAACAAATCTTGGTCGACCAACAGTCGTCCGTTTTTTTCGATTGGTCGAAAAGTTTTTTCTATATGACACACCCTATTTGTTTGAATAAATACAACTATATGCACACTGCACTTGTCTCGTGCTTTATAACTTTCTTAAGTGAATGGCACAAATGAGTAACAATAGGCTAATGACTTTATGGAGCCGGAGTTCAAGATTACCTGAAAGAAAAGAAAAAACGTATCCGTTCCGAGCTCATGCTGCCCTTGCAGATTCTGCCGTTGCGCTTGTGAAGTTGCGGTATGGCCACATAATAGGCTGATGCTTTTATTTGACCACAACCATAACACATTCTAATGCATAGGCTATGTTTTATTTAATTAACCAGGTTGGTCTTAAATTGTACATAAAGTGGCTAGAGCCTATCGAAAATAACTTACTCGAGTCGGAGACCATCCTACTTCCCCAGTCGTTTCATGTTATGGCACAGGAACACTAGCTTGTCCACATTTTTGGCAAAAGGCTGCTCCTCATTTTATTAACGATAAACCCTGCCTTGGAAAACGCGCTTGCAAAGTTTACATTCCACTTTTTTTGGATTGTCCGCGACTAAAACGAAATGCTGCCATACTCCAGATTTTTTCTTTGGCATTATGTTCTTAGGTTATACCGGAATGAGTAATTAAAGTATGCCTATATCACTAATCTTAACTGTAGGCTACAATTAAAATGAGGGGGCAGGCATACACAAAAATAATAATAATAATAATAATTTTACGAACCTTTTCCTTCCCAGGTATGGTACGCAGCTTCCTGCAATGATGTCTATCATTGTATACTGCATACTACCATGTATTAATGCACATCTTGTAAGTCGCTCTGGATAAGAGCGTCTGCTAAATGCTTAAAATAAAAAATGCACATTTGCGTGCCTAAAACAAGAAGGATACAATATAGGCTACATGAAAGGGGGTGTTACGCATGTTAGTTATAAATATATAAACCATACAATTAGCAAAACACATTTATTATAAAATGTTACTTTTATTAGTTTTGCAGGATTATTCACAACATTACTATTACCTTAACTGCCTAATATAATTTAAAGAGAACATATATACGCCTAGCTATGTTAAGAGTGAAGGACTGTCACTGCCATACCCGCAGCGTCCAGAATGGATTATTCTACTGACAAGCGTGCCGAACTGTGGCGCGAATCTAGGCGTCTCATGCTGTGTGGAGAATTTTTATTTATTTTATTTATTTATTTTATTTCGCACGACTGCTCGACCAAAACAAATCTCGGTCGACCAACAGCCCATCGACCAGTTGACTAAATGGGGTCAGCCCTAGAACAGACTATGATCTATCAATGCTTGGTGCCAAATCACAACCAAGTAGCTTTGGCTTTCATTTCCATTAACTTCCATTTTGCACTAATACAATATATTACAATCTATCTTTAATGTGGCTGGGAACATAAAAAATGGGTCTTCATATGGCTATCATCAGCACCAGACAACAGAAGATTGAAAATTGTATTATTAAACATCTGGGGCCGTATTCACAAAGAATTGTATCTTACCACTAGGAGTACTTATAAATCGCACTAAAACCTTTTAGTTAGGAGTCCCACCTTAAAACCTATTCACAAAGTTGCAAAGACAAACTCATACTAAGGAATTCCTAGAATTTTCAAGCTAAGAGTGAGGGCGGGGTTGACGTTGTTGCTATAAGAATACATAATGATGAGAACGGGCCGTTCAGCCCATCTTGGCTCATCATGTCCTAATCTAAAGAACATCTAGTACTACATGTAGCCTGGCCTTGAATAGCCCGAGCGTTTCTGCCTCTACTACCTGACCTGTTGTGATGCCAAATCACGTCCATCCGGCCAAAATGTGTCCACGGTGATGTAATCGGAATTTTTATGATGTAATCGGAATTTTGGACTGCAGTTGCTATGCCAACATGACGTGCTCGCATTCCCGAGTGAGAAAATGGCGTCCACTGCCAAAATGTGTCCACATGGTGATGTAATCGGAATTTTGGACTGTGTGATGACCAAAATGGGTCCAGGGTGATGTAATCGGAATTTTTTTCGCACAAAATGGGTCCAGGGTGATGTAATCGGAATTTTGGGCGCTTGGCACGCCGAAAACGCGAAATAATGTGTCCAGGGTCAGCTGCACAGTTGAGTTAGCTGCCTTGCTACGAAAATAATTTATGAATTATAATATAGAATGATAGGCTATTATAATGATATAACCAGCTAGCTACGGACATAATTAGTATCCTTTGTCTGTTCAGCTGCACAGTTAAGTTCGCTGCCTAGCTACGAACATAATATATGAATTATAATATAGAATTATAGGCTATTATAATGATATAACCAGCTAGCTACGGACATAATTAGTATCCTTTGTCTGTTCAGCTGCACAGTTGAGTTCGCTGCCTAGCTACGAACATAATATGAATTATAATATAGAATTATAGGCTATTATACTGATATAACCAGCTAGCTACGGAAAGTATCCTATTGTCTCTTCAGCTGCACTGTTAAGTTCGCTGCCTATAGCTACGAACATAATATATGGATCGCCTGCTTAGATGGCTAGTGAAATACTTGCTAGTAAAATAAAAATCGTGATAACAGATAACCTTTATCATTTCCTTTTTGTATAGGAGTGTATAATATAGCCATGGATGGATTTAAATCCCAGGAACAGTATTCTGAATTACTGAGTTATGTTACACCACCTCATCCAATTGTGGGATGGACTAGCTTGCTATGTATACAACGAATAACACTGCAAGGTTTAAAATGATGGTGTGTGTGTGTGAAAGAAATAGTCTTGTCTTGTGGGTACTACAGTAAGTTAATATAGCAAACTAGTCCATGTTATGGCCTGTTATCTGTGAAATTAACTCTTGTAACGTTACCCACATGAGTTGAGCATAAACACTGTCGGTGACGTTAGCTAGCATTTAAATGCATTAAACGCGAAGGCTACTCAAGGAATGCTAGTAAAATAAAAATCGTGATAACACCATTATCATTTCCTTTTTGTATAGGAGCTGTGCTTATATTGTTAATTGTTTTAGATTTTACATTTTTATTAACTTACTGTAGTACCCAGGGGCGTCGTTTTGGTATGGCAAGGTATGGCACTCGCCATACCTTGGCTTCTAGCCACATTTTAAATTTTAAATAAATCTGAAATAGCCATGATAAAATCACATCATTTTATGTGATTTTTATCCACTCCACAAAGGTAACTCAAAAACCTTGTCCGTTATTCTCATTCATTCAGGTGGGTTAAACAAACTGTATAAACGCCATAATACTGTTAATTAAAATGTAACATATTCATGAACAAGTCCATGTCATGTTGTGTCAATACGAACACGTTCTATATGTTATTTTAGTTAAAAACCGGACTTAACGTCACCCGCGATTGTGAAGCTAATCGTCACCCCCCCCAGTACCCTTGCCATACCTTGGCTTTTGCTGAAATGACGCTACTGGTAGTACCCACAAGACAAGACTATTTCTTTCACACACACACACCATCATTTTAAACCTTGCAGTGTTATTCGTTGTATACATAGCAAGCTAGTCCATCCCACAATTGGATGAGGTGGTGTAACATAACTCAGTAATTCAGAATACTGTTCCTGGGATTTAAATCCATCCATGGCTATATTATACACTCCTATACAAAAAGGAAATGATAAAGGTTATCTGTTATCACGATTTTTATTTTACTAGCAAGTATTTCACTAGCCATCTAAGCAGGCGATCCATATATTATGTTCGTAGCTATAGGCAGCGAACTTAACAGTGCAGCTGAAGAGACAATAGGATACTTTCCGTAGCTAGCTGGTTATATCATTATAATAGCCTATCATTCTATATTATAATTCATAAATTATTTTCGTAGCAAGGCAGCTAACTCAACTGTGCAGCTGACCCTGGACACATTCTTTCGCGTTTTCGCGTTTTCGCATCCAAAATTCCGATTACATCACCCTGGACCCATTTTGGCCGTGGAAAAAATTCCGATTACATCACCCTGGACCCATTTTGGTCATCACACAGTCCAAAATTCCGATTACATCACCATGTGGACACATTTTGGCAGTGGACGCCATTTTCTCACTCGGGAATGCGAGCACGTCATGTTGGCATAGCAACTGCAGTCCAAAATTCCGATTACATCATAAAAATTCCGATTACATCACCGTGGACACATTTTGGCCGGATGGACGTGATTTGGCATCACACTGGCAAGCTGTTCCAGGCATTGACAACTCTCTGTGTAAAGAAAAACTTCCTAATATCTGTGCGGAATTTGCCTTTAACTAATTTCCACCTGTGGCCTCTTGTTCTGCTGACCCCACTTATCTTAAAAAATCTTTGGTATTTTACTTTGTTAATCCCTTTTAGGAATTTAAAATTCCTATGGATGATGTTGTTTGTCATGAACAAGTTTACTCAGAATGCCCACAGCGATTGGCTGATATAGGGGATGGGTCTCTGCCCGCGATTTCAACCTAGCAAATAAATTATATGCTACTGCAAAGGGGTATGTAGGACTACCTGTTCCTGTTATATTCTAGTGGTGTAACGGATCGCAGTTGATCCGTGATCCCTACGGATCAACCCCCACGGTTCGGCACGCATATGATCCGCGGATTAATAGCTAAATTGAACCATCATAGAGAAATACAGTTTTTCTGCCGCTGTTATGTTTTATAGTAACAATTCCCTAAATCTCGATGCAGAGTTACAGTGAAGAGATAGACAACCATGTATGTTTTGGTTTGCTTTGTTTTTCATACTAAATGCCTTTCTGGGAGGCAGGTTTTTAGAAACGCGACCGAATTAAATAAAATTGAAACATTAGCGATCTTTTAATTTTTAATTAAATTAATTCAGGCATAAAACCACCCTAGTTAAATTGCCTAAGGCGTACTGCATCTAAAAATTTATTTTGTTAAATTTTCGAATAAAGATTTAGTGAAATAACTTAAATTGAAAAAATGAAATTATCATTCATTCAATTCCTTGAGAATAGTTCCTGGTAATTTTTGGTGAAAACGCCTTTGGCCCCGTTATAATTTTTTTTTCTGATCCGAAAATGATCCGATGCACCCTATTATATTCTAATAAAGATTCTAAAATACAAATGTAGGCTAGGCTACGTGTCACTGATTTAACATGAAGCCAAGAATACTGACTAGTCAATTGGTTACATGTCTGCATCTCGTAAACAATCAGCGGGTATCTATATATAATATATATAATATTATATACCCTCGCGATTGAGGCGGTACCTTTTTATGAGCTCTGTATCATTCAATATCTCCAGTGTTGACGCGATTGCGACAACGATTGCCGGCAGCAGCAGATTTTCGGATCGCTGTAAGTAGGTCTTTAGCGTCCTCTTGACTGCTTCTAACTTCTCCTGGATTTAGGAGCAGTTTTTAGCTCTCAAACCCTTTGTGAAATACTCTTATCCCAAAAATGTAGGAGTCCTAAATTTATGAGTGACACGCCCATTATTTTTTGGAGTTGCTCCTAAATTGCGGAGTTACGACCAACCTTTACCCTTAAAATGCTTTGTGAATACGGCCCCTGCTGTTCAAGGTGGACTTTATCTAATTATTTGGTATACATTTGCCATATAATCCTGTTTAATATACACAAATGTAAAACCATGGTGATCGTTTCACAAACTGTATCCAATTTGCTTTCAAATGCAGATTGATGTTGAATAATTGTGGAATTTGAAAGGCCTGTTTCCCCACCCAGGGAAATGTTCCTGGTTCTAGAAAAGCAATTAATTATTCATCATCATACTTATTGCATACACACTTGGAAAATAAGCCAAGTGTAGCTCTCTGGGGGCTCCAGGTGAATCCTTTTGTAGTGCTGCATTATCAAAGGGTCTTTTATTAGACATGAAATAAAAAGGAGGGGTGGAGCCCTTCTTTTGTTGTCTATACATCATGCTGCTGAATAAGAATTTTGATGGGCTTTCATGTCTGTCACGGAGATCCAAGCTCCCTTTGTGTGAGGGTTTGTGTGTGCATGCAGCAATATGTCCTACGAAAACACACAATGGTGGAACAAAAGTGGAGACAAGGGCTTCGATTGGGCAACTATAAGACCAATGAGTTGCCATGGTACAAAGTGTGACCCTTTGTCACTGATGGTAACTGATATCTGATATAGGGATAGCAGTGCAGTATAATGCTTAGGGAACTGGGGTTGTAACTGGCTCAAATTACAAGAGGTGGCAGCTTCAATTTCCAGGTGGGCCAGTGCTGTTGTACCCCAGTGCAAGCTACTTCAGTAACCTGAATTGTTTCAGTAAAAATACCCTGCTGTATAAATGGAAAGTGTGTATTAACACTGTAAGCCGTGTAACTCGTCCTGGATATGGGTGTCTGCTGAGAAAATATATACTACTAATAAAATAATATTAATATGACTTGTCATAAACAGTGGGGCATATGCACAAAAACGTTATTGTGATACTACGCCTGAGAGGAATGCAGATGGTATTGGTTTGGGATGCATAAAGGCTTATACCTTCCTGGCTACCTTGGCATTTACCTGTGGAGAAGGTCACACTTGCCTATGAAACATCCCTAATTCCTCATTTGCATGCAATTAAATTGAGGCACAAAAGGCCATCACCACAGAATGACAGTTAAAATTGGACACCTGGACATTTCTCGCCTTAAGCAGGTGGAGAGTATACGCAGAGAAATGATCTGACACATCTGAATATGACACGTGCTACTGGTTATAGGCTTTCGAGACAATTCATTGTTTGATAACGCTACATGAAAACAAGTGAAAATTAAGTAGCTAATTGATGATCATGTTTCTGTGAAATCTCGACACGCTCTAATGACTAGCATTGCCATTATAATGGAGCGATTAGCACCCTGGTCTCTTTGTATGACAGACTGCGTCCTTTGACACTGTTGCAAGCACCACAGTGGTGTTGCCAGCTCTGGCATGCAAATTTGATTGTTTCATTTTCTTTGGACGGATTACCAAGATCAGCATTCTCATGATGTCAATCACACGAGCGACTTGTGTATAGTAAATCAAGGATTAGCATCTGTTTGAATGGCACTAAGCATGACTGCGAATCTGCGATTCGTGGTCAGAACAGCAGCTCGTGTGATATTGTCTGAAATTGAAAGCACATGAGGGAAGGCAAGAGGGATGGTGACTGTTGAAAGATTGCGTGCACGCTGTCAATCACAGCTATTATAGCAGGAGATTAACGCAAGGTGACCTCTGCGAAAGCATGAGCCACATGCTCCACCCAGGGTCCCCATCACATCCCTACTGTCCATCTGCTTTCCATACACCCCACCTCTGACACTTTTACTGGAGTCATGGATGGCGTTGGGGCCGCATGCCGAAGACATTTAACCAGAGAGGGGAGGAAGAGGGTGGCACTTCCCTGCTGAATGATAGCTCTAAGGTGCTCAATGAAGTCAGTGGGAAAAGGTGGCTTCACGCAATTAACTGATTATCCATTACGCTCCCACACACACACACGCCCTGCGCCAGTTGGCCACCAAGCTAGTGGCAGCTCACACCAAAACAGCTTGGATTGATCATTACCATTACTGCTCTCCTAACGATAGCGCCCTGGCCTCTTTGTATGACAGACTGCGTCCTTTGACACCGTTGCAAGCACCACAGTGGTTTGTAAATTTGATTGTTTCATTTTCATTGGACGCATTACCAAGATCAGCATTCTCATGCTTTGCAGAGAAGCAAAGAAGCTTTGCAGAAGCCACCCACATTGGTACTTTGGTACCCTGGGTGCCGTCTGTGCACTTGAAATTGTGCACATTTATTGTACTGTCAAGACCTCATGTGAATCTCCCCACTCTCCGCCTCTAGCCGTAATGAACACTTGGGCTTCCCTGCTTAATTGCTAATTAAGCTCTAGTTTGTAGTGATAATACAGTGCATTCCCTCTAAGGACGAACTTCAGAGAGAACACCATCAACATCAGGTTTTTAAATGTACGTTAAACTGACAGATCAAATGAATGATTTCACTGATGGCTTGGAGGTTATTTTATTGCGACACATGATGATATTGTGATTTTCATCATTTCATCATATTAGAACTGAAAATGATTCACTATGTGAGTCAGAGAATATGGCTGTCAGGTCACCTTGGGTGAGAGACGAAAGCATCGCATTGCTTAACAAGCACGGTGGGATACCTGTCGCCTGAATGGCAAAAGCATTTATAAACCTATATCACAAGTGAAGACCTCATACAGTAGGCTCCGTTTTTATTCATACCCTTGATAAAGATGAACAAAAGAGATTGTATAAAATAAACTATATAAGTAATGAGGTATATTCCAAACCTACACCTAATACAATTGTTCAGAAGAACATATTTTGTTTTATTCATATTTTTCTTCCAGGAAAACATCTGGATCACAATTATTCATATACCCCTAACTATTATTTTTAATTCATCCGACAAAAACAAATCTTCATAAATATACAACTTATTTGACATTCATTGGAAGGTTATGGAACTATACCGTGGCATACAATGGTTTCCTGTTTCCCTTGGGTATAAAAACGAGGGAACACACGTTTGAAATAACGTGGTCAGCCTGTGGTCAACCATCATCATGGTGAAAGGCAAAGGACTCGCTCAAAGCATCAGCAAAGTTATTGACCTCTACAGATCAGGAGATAGCTACAAGAAACTAAAAAGTTCAAAGATACCGCTTTTCACTGTTGTGTCAATTATTAGGAAGTTTAAGGCCACTGGAACAGTGGCTAACCTGCCAGGTAGAGGACGCAAATCTATCTTGCCCCCACGGGTAGTGAGACGGATGGTTCGAGAGGCAAAAAGAAGTCCATGAGCACAGTTCAAAACAACCTGGCATCTTGGGGTTACAAGGTGCTTAAAGCTACCATTCGACAACGCCTACATAACAATGACCTTATGGCTGAGTTGAAAGAAGGAACCCTCTTTTGAAGAGAATTCACCTGAAAAAGGCGTCTTGAATTCGTCAAACTACAGCACCAGTCAAAGGTTTGAGTACACCTGCTGGAAACTAGGTTTATCTCATAATTGACAGTGCTTTACACCATATGTAAACACCATTCTGTAAATACTTTAAAATGACAAAAAACACATGTAACAATGAACAAAATGAACATCAAAGAAATGTTCAAGAAAATTATATTGAAAATTGAATCTTGGATTCCTCAAAATAGCCACCCTTTGCCGTGATAACAGCCTCACAAACACGGGCCATTCGGTTAATACGTTTCAGTAGGAAATCACCCGATATGTCTTCCTAGCTCTCCTGCAGCAATTCCCAGAGAAACTTGTGGGTTGCTTTGCTTTGACTCTTCTGTCCAGTTCGTCCCATACAATTTCTATGGGATTGAGGTCTGGACACTAGGCAGGCCAGGTCATCAGTTTGAGTTCACGTTCCTCCTTCACCAGGTAGTTCTTGCACAACTTCAAGGTGTGTTTCGGGTCGTTATCTTGCTGAAGAATGAAGGAGTGCCCGATTAGCCGTAGTCCAGATGGAAGTGCTCAAACTTTTGACTGGTACTGTACATCTCAACTACAATTGGAACCGTGTCTTGTGGCCGAATCAAGCTTTTTGGACATGCACATCAGCGTTATGTTTGGCGTCCAAAGAATGCAAGTAATGTTGAAAAGTACCTCATGCCTACGGTGAAACATGGTGGTCGATCTTTAATGCTTTGGGATTTTTTTTGCATCCACAGGCCCTGGGGCCCTTATTAAAATAGAGGGAACCATGAACTCCAGCATGTACCAAGACATTTTGTCCCAAATCTTTGTTCCCGCTGCCAGAAAGCTACACCTTGGCCACAGATGGACCTTCCAACAGGACAACGATTCCAAACATACGTCCAAAGCAACTAAGAAATGATAGTTTAACCCTCTGAGGTCCGTGCTAAGCTTAGAGGAGGTTTTTGATTTTGGCATGGTCTGATATTTATCTCAATTTCATCAACTTAACACACACTTACTCCAAAGTGTTTGATATTTTTATTTGAAGGACAATCACAGCTACATTTATATGCCATCAATAGTGTGGTCAGTATCATATGCAGCTTGTAAATAGATCTACAAACACACAAGTTATAAAGAGTAAATTTTTCTGCCGTCACAAAAGTTGTGAAAGCACACACTAAACTATAGTGACGAATTGTTTTGCCAATATGCGTTTGTTCATCAAGGTCTTGTTTATGTAAGGGTGTGAAAATAGTTTAGCACATCTGAGATCTAAATAGCTAAAAACCTGTTTTTATCAGAACTGGTCACATTTATTTCAGGCTGTGGAGGGCTATATGCTAATTTCAAGAATATTCATGATCCACACCTGAGGCTTGTCCACACCTGTAAAATCTGTCAGATGGGCCATCTCTCTCTCAAAGGCCGCCAGACAAAGAGAAAAGCCATCAGAGTAAGCAATAGTCAGTGAGCCATGCAGAAAGTTTTTTTCATTTGGGAAGATTCATTGAAAACAAACTATATACAAAACATTCCAAATTAAAACATGGTGAGACAATTTGTTCTTTCACAGTCTTTGTGCCACTTCTCAAAACAGTTTCTGGTCAACTGTAGACACAAGGGAACGTCACAAACCGCTGTTTCCCGACATCTTGCAGAGTACACATTTATTGCAACCAACAGAAGCCAATTTGCCAACATCCAGAGTGTTTGGCAGTGGACACAGGCACATGATCAAAAGTAGCCCGTTTCTGGGTTTAAGATATTTATCGTTAAACGTCTGTCGGAAAACGAAAGCAAAATCCGTGTCTGCGAAGACACGGAAAGACAAACAAAACAAAACCAACGAACAGGAACAAACAAATCAAAGTAAACAGGTAAATCCACGTATCCAAAACGTGGTATAAACTAAACGCTGGGAATCTAAACAACAACAAGCACACGAACAAACAAGTTCTCGAGAGGCAAGAAACATTAATCACAATAGGTATTATCAAGCTAAGCTAGATAATGTCCAAGCGCCGAAACAGAATGCCAGCTGGTTAAATATCCTCCCGTTAATTATTCGCAGCAGTCGAATACTTTTCACGAGTATTTGAAAATATGGTAAATAAAATAAATATCAGCATACACCGTCTGTTGCTGGCAGCTATAACCGTAAACACAGACAAGATCCGATATAATGTCGGGACATTGTTTACGCTGCAATTTAACACACGGAATTCATATATTGAATATATATACGAGTATTTGATAACATGGCAGATCAAATATAGTTACTTACTCTTCGTCAGTTATTGTCTTCGTCGCTTTCCATCGATGCTCTCAAACACTGCAGCGCAGAAAATCTTTCCATCTTGAATAAAATTGTATGTCTGTATAAAATCTTGCTTCAAATTGTCGGGACAGTTTGTGTTTGTTTACGCCGGCGTTTTCACATGGCCCCACGCCCCTCCCACACCTCCCGAAACTCGCACCTAGTTACCATGTCAATAGAAGGGGACGGTACTAAAAGGTAAAAAACAGAGTAAAAAACAAGGTTTACTTTTGGTCTAATTAACCTAATTTAAAAAATCCCATTTGATTTGCCAGTGCTCAAATCGGAAAGTCGCGATTCTAAGGTTTCTGTCAATGTTTTTGTCGCGTGTGTATGATAAAATATCGCGAAGTTAGAAATAGTAATATACTTTTATTGCTGCTGGGAGCGGCGCCGCTCCCGTCGACCTCAGGGGGTTAATGTTCTGACATGGCCATCTCAGTCTCCAGACCTGAATCCAATTGAACATTTGTGGTTTAACCTCGTACGACACTACAGAAGGTGACTACCTGCTGTTATAATGGCCAAGGGAGGAACCACAAATTACTGATAACGGGGGTGTGAATATTTGTGATTCTTGATTTTTCTGGGGAAAAAAATTATAATTTGTGAACCGTTTGATTGTGGTTCTTGCCAATGCATTATTATTAAAGAATGTCATTTTCTGAATTTTGTGAGAATAAAATAGACCTCATTACTTATATAGTTTATTTTATACGATCTCTTTTGTTCATCTTTACCAAGGGTAGGAATAAAAACAGAGCCTACTGTATATTTACACTGTATATTTACACCTCTGTGCCTCAGTGGCACTTCTGAGAGGAGGCACTTATTGTGATTCCACTGAGAGGTCAGGGAGAAGTGTTTGGTTCATTTATGAATTAGCCTGGTAAGGCGGACTTGGTGTGTGCTTGGTGCTATCCAACGTAATACTATCCTTTGGAGTCACTTTCAAATGCGTTCTCTTACAGTGAGGTGAAATTGTGCTTGTTTAGTATTTTTTAGAGAGCTGTAGGCATTCTCTGAAGTGGATCAGGTGTAAAGAGAACACACAGCGAGCGAGCACTGGAGCAGCAGGCACAGGGTGCATGGCTGATGTCACCCCTCCTGCAGTGGGGGAAAAAAATTACCGCAGAAGGCGCTCAGATTTATGGTGTCGCTCAATTGCGACGATTAAGAGCCATTTCCGCTAATTGTCAGAGCCCCAGAGTTAAATGGTCCAATTTGTTAATGGGGGAGATGTGGCGGGCAAAGCTGTAGTCTGAAGTTTAGCCCGTGGGATGATCGTTGTGGGAATGGAGGTGCGGGAAGGATGGAGGACGTTGAGAACAGAATAAGGATTAGGGAGGGAATGAGAGAGAGAGCCTTGATGGCAAATGACAAATTTCAGTTTTTGGTAACCTAAACTTTTTTTTTTTTTAAACCTCTGGCAGTTTACCGCTTACCTTTGTACCATTTCAGGTTATTCACTGGACTTGAACTGCTTAAAATTTAGTAAAAAATTGAAAATGGGGGTGTTCTAAAACTTTTGACCGGTAGTGTACTTTTCTGCCATATTAAATTGTTTAGAGTGGCACTGAACTGAAGATTGGGCAGGCTACTGGATTTTAAAGGGGGTGGCGGAATCAATCGTAGTAGCTTGAGTCAAAAGCATACTTTCTATCTATACAGAAATCATTCAAATGATTGCTTTACGAAGCTCAATAGCAATGCTGGTAGTGTGATAATGAATGACAGCACCCTTGAAGTAAATGTTATTGCAGGGCATTATGATTACGATTCTGCAATATCGTATTTGTCAGACATTGCGGTCCAAATGTTATCTTTTGACAAATGAAAGGACCCTACAGGACTCAATTGTAGTGGGTTTTTTTTATTGGACACGTATGTGTCCTAGCATATATTCATCGAACTCCCTTGATCAGTGAGTTCATTCAGTTCTTAGAATCAACTTTTTTCCTTCTAGTTTTGTATTACTGTACACAATAGAGTTGAGTTATCACAGAGTGACTTTGTGTTGGGTGACCGGCTTTGCCATGGAAATGAGACATTCCATTCTTAAACACGTCCTTTTAGTCTTCTGAAAAAAGTGTGCGGGGCTGTCATCAAAACAAACAAAAACTCTCAATCAACACCATCCCTCTTGCACAACACTCACTTCACCCTCATTGGCATTCTGTCTCTGGCACTTTGACATCCGTGATGAAGTTTTTAATCTACTTCCACACACTAAATTACACAAGGCAGTCTAGAGCACAAAGGGCTTTAATCGAGCTGCTCGGCGTGAAATTGCACTATTGTTGGAGGAGGCCGAAGGCCGGGGGGATGACAGGGGAAGCTTTTTTTTTTTTTACATTTCCATCTTCAATCAGATAACTACACACCACTATGAATGCAAATCACACTCGGTACAGCCTGAAAAGTAATGCTTTCCTGAGATTATGCCTTCCATGTTTTACACGCCCTGTCCCCACCCCAAAAAAGATACATAAGTAAACGCATTAATAAATAAAAAGGTGAGCAGAGTGCAGGATGACTGTGGAAGTTCCCGCCTTGATAGACCTCGCCATATTTCTGCTTTTTGTCACTGTCTCACTGTCTGACCACTCAGGTTGCAGATAAGCAGGCCCCTTTCCTCCTGGTCTGTGCTTGATAGCAGACATCACTGGGAGGGGAGAGTTTGCTGATGGGCATGCAAAATGACAAGGAGCCTTTCAGAAAAGGGTTACAAAATTTAAAAAGGAGTTTTCTTTCCTTCCAGTTATATCTGAGTGGGGAGTGACAAAAGCGGGGAGGGGGCAGTGCTCAGCTCACAGCTGGATGCCGAAATGGAGTTTTTCCCTTCTCCAAAGCTGTGTGTGAGAGACTGCCACAGCTCAAAGCCTCTCAAAATAATTCAAATTTTGTGTTGCTCCGGACATGCGGCCCTCCCTCACATGCCAAAAACACTGTGAGGAAATCAAGGAAGACCCAATCAGTCTGCTTCTGACCGGATGCCGTCCTGTTCGGTCTCTCAATAAGGGAACAAAGGAAGAGCATTATTTTTGTATAGTTATATTTTAACCAGTGGTGGGCCGTCAGGGCCTGCAAGGCCTTCTCTGCTGGCCTAAAAAATATCTGAATCACAGACTGATGTTAATTATATTTTTTCCATGAATACTTCCATGTATTTTCATATTAAAGCATTTAACCAATCACATTTCAGCCATCATTTGTTGCCAGGGTCAAAGAAATCTGCCTGTAGGCCTTCACAATCAGTTCTGCAGGCCCTGTAGCATAAAATAAGTGTTGATCAAACTGTTGCTTCAACCAATCAGATTTTGAGTTGGGGACACGAAGGCCTTCTAGAAGGCCTAGGTAAGGTCAGCGTATTCACACCCTTTGATTGGATAGTCAGAGAGTGTCTGACTATGATGTAATGTGATTGGTTAAATGCTTTAATATGAAAATACACGCTGGAAGCACCGCAACCAGGAAAAGCTATGAAAGGAAGCGGACAGACCATTTGGAATTATTTAATAAGTAGCCTATTCATGGACAAAATATAATTAACATCAGTCTGTGATTCAGACATTTGAGAGGACATTTTCAGCTCTAAAGCGAATTAAAACTTATGCCAGAAATACGACAGGGCAGGCTCGACTTTCAGCATTAGCTTCGATGGCGATAGAAAGGGACTTCTTGATGGAACTGAAACACACGGATAATCTGTACGACAGAGTAATTGAACTCTTTTTGAGGAAAGAAAGGAGGATGGATTTTGTGTACAAATAATAAGGATTTTTGGTGAGTAAAATGTTGCTTTTTTCCTAAATAATATTGCAATTTTATGAGGTTATTATTGATGCTTTGTTATGTGTGTCGCAGCTGTAGCACCTGGTTTCTTCAGTAAAGGCATTTATTCTGGATACACGAGTTATCTATCTGTGATGCAACGGCAATGGGTGTCTGTTCGGTTTGTTTTTGCACTTTGTTTATTTATCTTTCTTCAGTTATGTTTCATGAGAGAGAATGGCAGCGATAGAGACGAGAGAGAATGACAGCGATAGTTAGAAAGCGTGAGATAATTAGTGATTAGTAGTGTTAGTAACTTAATCTAATTCCCTAATGTTAGTAGATTAGTTGGTTAGTACTATATACATTTAACTAATATATACAAAGTGTAATTATAAAGTAAGAAGGAAGTAAAACGAGATTAGAAACGAAGACTGAAAAACCGAAATATAGAATTTCCCGAAGTGCATGACAGAATGAGAATGAAACATGACTGAAGAAAGATAAATAAACAAAGTGCAAAAAGAAACCGAACAGACACTCAAAACATAACAATAAGATGGCTTTTATAGCCATAAAATAGTTATTGAGGGGTGGATTGATTCAGACGGAGCACTACTGAAGGCCTAGGTGTGAAATGCACGGCCCGCCACTGATTTTAACTATTATTATTTTTTGTTGCTAGCTGCTACATGTCCTACAACTGAGCAGTGTCACAGAGTCTCCGTCAAGCAGGGCTGTCAGCTCTGATTTTATCACTGGATGTAGACATGTAGAGCAACCAGGTGATACACTTCCCTTTGTTTATGCACCAGGTTTTGTACAGACTGTCTGCATGCCACAGTTAGAGGACCCCACCGCATTCTAGGCTTGTTGAGCAGGGTCCACTTTAATCACATCACTATGGAGTTCCATATAACATTTATAACCATCCTTTTTCATGAGGGGTATGTCACTATTGAACCTGCGTTCACTATATACACACAATGCTTCCCAATCACACACCAACAGAATAAGCTACTAATACATCAATACACACAAGTGCAAATACCAAACACGGACAATCTGTGTTTGTGGCCTAACACAGCTTCCAATGTTCTCATGCTGTCTTTCTGAACTGAAGCTGAACCTGCTACTGTAAAAGAACTGGATCAGAGGCGTTTGTTTGCTGGTTTGGATTTGGAGTCTGGTGAGTCAGCCAGTTGTCGGTGCGACCTGCAACCTGTTTACCAGTCGGGGAACTGAGCTCCATCCATCTGTTGCCTCAGGGCAGACTGTTGACTACTGGCTGTGGGTGCAGTACGCTGTGCAAAATACTACTGAAAAGTTAGGGCCTGCAATTCTCTGGTGGCTTGCTAACTGGCAAATGGACCACATGGAGATAATTTAACATAGAAGAATGTGAATATATCAAATGCATAAGCCCATATGAGGTGTGTTATTAATTGTATTCAACTTCGGTAGGCCTGCCATGCCATTTGTATTCCTCCTTTAGGTCTCGGAAGTGCTTTGCTGTTTGTCTCTGTAATTGGTATGAGCGGTGAATGTCAGAGTGATGAAACAAACGCTTGGCAAATGAGTGCAACAGGTATGAGGAACCAGCTGTTACTGTACCAGTTTACCAACCTATACTGTCTAATGACCCGCATAAAATCAGCCCCTCTCAGCCACTTCCTGTAGACTGCAACCTCGAATAATGAATGAGCAAGGGGACATAGGGAGAGGGAGAGAGATTCAGTCTGCAAGATGGAAAGTAACATATTTACCTCAAGCAAAAGAAGCAGTTGCATTATAATTGTTTGCTTGTATGTATTTTTTGTCTAGGGGTACACTGTATATGAGATTTATGCCTTTAACTTTACTTTAATGCTTAAAGAGTCAAACTAGAGTAAGACCACAGGGGCAGTGTGGAGCCCTGGTTTCCTCTTCATTTTTAATAATGCATAGATTGGTGATGTGCTTTCTTGCCTTATTATTTGTGGGTAACTGCCTCCTCAATGCTCGGTCATTTTTTATGGATGAGCTCAATATGGTGCCATCTTCAATTGATATCTGAAAGGATGTGACCTCATACTTTAAAACATTCAGGTAATTATCCCCAGGCAATACCCAATGGGTCTGCTTAGGAAAATGGAAAATATGGGGTGACTTTGTTGTGTTTTGTGACTGACTAAATCTGACTTAAATGTTGGGACAGCTTGTATCATAACACAAAACAGTGTTATATTTATTTTATTTTTATTTAACCTTTATTTAACCAGGCAAGCCATTAAGAACAAATTCTTAATTACAATGGCGGCCTGGCTAGATGCACCACTTTTAACCATTAGAACAAACATGGACACCTACTGAATTGTTTAATGTGGCGTTAATATTTAACTTAAGGAGGTATGACCATGATGTAACTTAGATGTTATGTTTAATGATATGAATTAAGTCCTGTATTGTTTTTCTTTAGGAACAATACTCGCTCTGGAATTTAAAAGTTATGTCAAATAAGTCAGAGTGAGAAAGGGAAAGTCTTGTCTTTCTAAACCATTAATGCTTGGAAAACCTCTGTGGCACTTGTGGAATTTATTTAAAATGGTTCATTCATAACCTGATCATCTTCTGGGGGGAATGTACTCTCATAAAGATCTCTCTGTGCTCATGGGCTGGGAGTGGGGGATTGTGGGATACCATGTCCCTGGCTGCACTGTCTACTTTGAAATGTTGTTCCTCTCAGTCTGTTACTATCTGCACTGTCTACTTTGAAATGTTGTTTCTCACAGTCAGTTAATATCACACGCCATCTCTCTCTTGCCATCTCTCTTACCTCTCTAATCGTCTCAATCCATCCCACGATTATCCAATATCCAATATCCAATATCTCTGTTCTGTCATTTACGCCACCTCAATAATACCAATTTTATACTCACCAGTACTAATACTAATACTTTTTTTTTCTTTTTCTCCTTTGCAAACTCAAGATTATAGGATTGCGTTTGTTGGTAAATACTGCTTTCACTAACCATGTTGTATTAATCATGAGACTCGTGCGCTGTGTAGGCCAGTGATCCCTGAGCCTTTGAATGTCCCCATCTGGATCTACCTGCACATTGTAAAGAGAGTATGGAGTGCTGACATGCTCGTCAGGGGCTTCCTCCCCACGACCCGCCAGCCACTCCGTGAAGTCACAGCCGCGGAGCATGGCAGAAGGCCCGGGCTGTACCAGCAGCCTGCATCAAAGCAGGGCCTCTCGTTGGCACACGGGGTGAAATAAAGACACGGATGCAGAGGGGCAGTGGGGGGGATAAGCATCTTGTTTGGGTTTTTGCTGTTCGCTGGCAGGTTAGTCAACACTGCACCTGGGTCTCTGTGCTGCTCTGCTTGCAGCTCGAACCTTGGGATGTCGAGACTGGAGATGCAACGCGGATTGATAAGAAAGAGATGATTGCAGTTAATAGGAAGGCTTGCAAGGAGCAGGGGTCACTCTAAACAGATTTTCTCTAAAACAGGTAGGAAGTGTGTTTGTGGTGTTATAAGTAATCTAAGATTTGACTCCCCAACCACTGATCCAGGTTTAGATCCTCCTCCCCTCATCATATCCCCACATTTTGCTAAATGGCACATTCTAACCCAGGATCAGTGCATGTGTGCAATCTACCTATGCTTATAATTATGCAAAGCAGCTCCTTCCTTGCTGTGCCTCACAGCGGTGGCCTCTGGGGAGCTTATTTACCACACTGCAGGTGTACATTTCCATTCCACTCCAAAAACGCCCACACGCACCTGCAGAAGATGGTGGAGCCAGCGCCTCCCCACACTCTCAGAACAAGGTCACGGCGGTTCCACAAGGATCGGTCTGAAGCGGGGGTGTGCCTGCTTGTCCGTCCTGTGATTGACCTTTTTCTGCCCTCAGGGCCCTACACCAACAACACCCTAACTTCCCGGGGTCACCAGGTCTGCCCAGACCACCGACGCGCCTCTTTAAAGATGGACCCTTAATGTACCATCACAGACCACCCTTTCTCAGTCTTTTCCCATTCCTCCTTGCTAAGTTGTTTGGTCTTATAGTTTCATTTTAAGATTAGTGCTCCTGTATATATATATACATATATATATATCAGTGGTGGGCCGTGCATTTCACACCTAGGCCTTCAGTAGTGCTCCGTCTGAATCAATCCACCCCTCAATAACTATTTTATGGCTATAAAAGCCATCTTATTGTTATGTTTTGAGTGTCTGTTCGGTTTGTTTTTGCACTTTGTTTATTTATCTTTCTTCAGTCATGTTTCATTCTCGTTCTGTTCGTCTTCGTTTCTAATCTCGTTTTACTTCCTTCTTACTTTCTAATTACACTTTGTATATATTAGTTAGATGTATATAGTACTAACCAACTAATCTACTAACATTAGGGATTTAGATTAAGTTACTAACACTACTAATCACTAATTATCTCACGCTTCTAACTATCGCTGTCATTCTCTCTCGTCTCTATTGCTGTCATTCTCTCTCATGAAACATGACTGAAGAAAGATAAATAAACAAAGTGCAAAAACAAACCGAACAGACACCCGTTGCCGTTGCATTGCAGATAGATAACTCGTGTATCCAGAATAAATGCCTTTACTGAAGAAACAAACCCGGGGTGCTACAGCTGCGACACACATAAAAAAGCATCAATAATAATAACCTCATAAAATTGCAATATTATTTAGGAAAATAGCAACATTTTACTCACCAAAAATCCTTATTATTTGTACACAAAATCCATCCTCCTTTCTTTCCTCAAAAATAGTTCAATTACTCTGTCGTACAGATTATCCGTGTTTCAGTTCCATCAAGAAGTCCTTTTCTATCGCCATCGAAGCTAATGCTGAAAGTCGAGCCTGCCCTGTCGTATTTCTGGCATAAGTTTTAATTCGCTTTAGGGCTGAAAATGTCCGCTCAAATGTCTGAATCACAGACTGATGTTAATTATATTTTGTCCATGAATAGGCTACTTATTAAATAATTCCAAATGGTCAGTTCGCTTCCTTTCATAGCTGTTCCCCTGGTTGCGCTGCATCCAGACGTGTATTTTCATATTAAAGCATTTAACCAATAACCTTTTCTTTCCCAATGTTACAGGTATGATACGCAGACGCCTGCAATGATGTCTTTTGCCGTTTTACTGCACTGATCTTGTACGCTAACTTTGATTGTTCTCACCTTGTACTAATGCACATCTTGTAAGTCGCTCTGGATAAGAGCGTTTGCTAAATGCTTAAAATGTAAATGTAAACATTACATCATAGTCAGACACTCTCTGACTATCCAATCAAAGGGTGTGAATACGCTGACGTTACCTAGGCCTTCTAGAAGGCCTTCGTGTCCCCAACTCAAAATCTGATTGATTGAAGCAACAGTTTGATCAACACTTATTTTATGCTACAGGGCCTGCAGAACGGATTGTGAAGGCCTCCAGGCAGATTTCTTTGACCGTGGCAACAAATGATGGCTGAAATGTGATTGGTTAAATGCTTAAATAAATATGAAAATACACGTCTGGATGCAGCGCAACCAGGGGAACAGCTATGAAAGGAAGCAAACAGACCATTTGGAATTATTTAATAAGTATTCATGGACAAAATATAATTAACATCAGTCTGTGATTCAGATATTTTTTAGGCCAGCAGAGAAGGCCTTGCAGGCCCTGACGGCCCACCACTGATATATATATATATATATATGGTACATTTCCTTGGCTGCTCACATATGCAGTAATAGTAAAAAACATTTATATATTTGTTTCCACACTTTTTTTCTCTCCGTAATCAAATATATATATTTTTTTCTCTTGGTAAGACAAAATATATCTTCTAAGAAAATGTTCTGGTCCTCTTTGAGCCTTTTTCCTTCTCTGTTCGCCACCATGTTTTCTTGACCCTGTATGTTTCCCCCTCTTCTCTCTTCTCTGTTCTGTCGCTGGGCAGCAGCACAGTGTGCTCACGCCATTCCCTCTCGCATTGGCGGTAGAGCAGGCGTTGTCTGGAGCGATGTTCAAATCGCACACATCGTTCAGATCGATGTCTTCACACACACGGTTGCACACACGAAGAGTGAAGGTGCCCCATATATTTTCCCTTCCCGTGTTGTGACTGCAGACCATTGAAGAGGGCGGACCTGCCATTTAAAAACGCACGATGGACATAACCGCGGTTTGCGCTGCTCTGCTTTGACTTGTTCCTCTTCTTTTTTTTTAATGCAGAATTGATTTGCATTTCCTGAAAGCAGAGTCTTGCAGAACAATGTAAAAATGCACCACCCTCTCTGCCTACCTCATGTCTCCTGTCACTTTTCGGAATTGATGTTATTTTGCAGTGTAGGTGATTCAGTTTGTCAGGCCAGGCAGAGGAATGGACCACTAAAAGGAGAAAAAGGCCCTCCTTAATACAAAGCACATTGTGAAGAGGCTTTCTGCAATTGCTGGGGAGGTGCTTAGGGCATTCAGCACAGCCCAATGCTAAAACAGGAACACGAGCAACTCGCATTCGAGGGAAATGTGAGCTTTAATTTACAAACCAGAAGTTTCTGTAGTAATTACTGAATACTTCAAAGTTGTCACTTTATAATAGCTTCCCTTTTATTTTTGGCATTATTGACTCTTGAAAAGGATTAAAGCAAACTTGCAATAATGTACTAATGTGATCATTTTTATATAATATGATCTACCTGTGTGGTGATATTACTGTTCCTCAAAGGAAAAAGAAACAGAAATGTTACAGTAAATGTGCTATATTAGTTGGACAGCCTCTGCCAGGGAGTATGGCTTTGTGTATGATGTTGAAAAGGAGTATGGTACAGACTGGTGCTGTGCAGGTGTAAACGGCTCACACATTTAACAAAATGCTCATTGCTTATATAGTAGTTCCTTGGTGTTTCCTTTCATTTCAGATTTAGGAATGTTCTATATAGTAATGCAAAGTTGAAGTTCCTTGGTAGTCCATAAGACACAGTACATTAGTACACACTAATGCTCCTGCTTTTTCCCTTGGTTATTTGGAAATTTAGATTTTGCCCAAAGCAGGCGACAGCTTGGGGTTTTGGGGCAGTTTGGGGTTTGAAACCGGAGTTTTCCTCTTTGCTTTCGAATTACCCACATCCGTCCATATCCGTGCTCCCACTGACCTGCCCTGGCTGTAGGGGTGCCTTCCTGAATACCGCTCCAAATGGCTTTGCGTGTTTTGGCTTTCAACTGATCGAGTCTCGCCTACTGCTCAAGTGCCGCTGACAGTGGCGGTCCTGGCTCACTTGGTGCCCTGGGCGAGATCAGTCATACCCCCCCAAGCCCCAGGGAGGCCACGCAAAACAACTACCTATGTTGTAACAAGGCGCAATAGGCACCCCTTTTATTTGAGGAAAATATACTAATAGACAAAGAAATACTGAAAAATATTGCACACAAATATTAAATTGTAAAAATCCAAGATATATACAAATAACTAATTTAAATAGAACAATACATGCTTGTGTGTGTTACGAGAGGAGGGGCGCATTTGGTTGCAATGTTATTTTGTGATTTCATTGATTGACTCGTACTATAGAGTGTGAGTTTGAGAGGCGCTATTGACCTCCACCCCTCCCCACTTCGGGCTTCTAGCAGGTGAGGACTAGGAGACTTCATAGGCTGACAGACAGCAGAAGCAGTGGGACGAAAAAGTCACATCATGCCTGCCCGATGCTAGCGTCAACTCAACCTTGAGCTGAAGCCCATACCTCAAGCAATGAGGCGTATATGACCCAGTGTCTGACAGGGGACGACTGGCTGCATGCTGCCACAGACCCACTTGTGAGCTTGTAGATTTGGATCTGGGTCATAGCCACCAAGGGCTGCCTGGACAACTCCTTATCTTCTCACCACAATTTGAAATGTATTCAATTAAATCTTTAAATCATGTTCTTGATTGTATTCTTACAAGACTTATTTTCTTAAAGCAAGACAGTAATAAGACACAAGGCATATAAGGTTTCCACATGATAAGAAGACATTAGAAAGTAATAACGTGCATTCTGATTTGAACACAATCTTACAACAGGAAAGTAATAGATTATTAAGTAATAGATAGTTTATTGCAGTGCATAATACATTCTGGGGCCATGCTGGCCTGTTTTAACCCAGCCTGTTACCTGGGAGGCATCTGTATACCTTGCCTCTGTGGTTCCTCATTTCCCCACGAAGTCACAGAAACCAACTGAAATGAGAATATAACCACGAAGGGCACTTTCGGGAACCATGTTCTCACTCAGGATTACTTGTTCTCCGGGCCTGCCAGAACAATGTTTTGCCCTGAGGTGTGTGGGCTCCTGGCCACGTTTCATGCGGTGTGATAAGGTACCAGCCCAAGGGAACAACTTTGAGCTGAATCATTCGCTCTTAAGCCTGAGCAAATGCAGGCATCGCCGTGTCAGCGCTCTGTTCCTGACAAAGGGCCCAGCTCGAGTTCCAACACAAGCGCCCTGGATTTGATGCTCTCAGTCAGTTGTGACAGCACTCTAGAGATTGACAAGAGTGCCGGCGGTGCTTCAGTGGCAGTGGGCACGCACTTATTCAGCAACTCGGGCGACCCAATTTCCTTTCAAGGTATTTGCAGGTGCCACCTGCAGACGGCTTGGTGGAATGCGCAACTCATGAGAGGCGTGGGGAAGCAGACATCATTTTTATTTGTTGTCTTTTGCATTTTCTCTTTGTATGAGATGAGCTGAGTGACACTGAAAGGCATTTTGAACACGGATGTCTCCCAATAGCTGGGCCGTAGTGCAAGCTTTAGACCGATCTACAGTTGAGCTGTCGCCATCTGGTGGTGCCTACTGGTTATACACTGTTATATCACAGCCCCTTTCAGTGCCTCTGAAGTACATTAAGTCCTGCAAATATTTAGAAATAAAATGTATTGTACAGACATAGAATTAAAACAATGTAGTACTAGCAGCTTACAGCTTGCTCATACAAGATAGGTTCTAAATCTCCAGGGTTTTTAAAAAATAGAAATAAAAGAAATGCATCTACTTTGTTGGTTGTATTTGTTCCAATCATCAATAACTTTAGAGGGTGTTATTATTTTCTGCACAGAAAATTATAAACATGTTCATTCTTGGATGCAACTGAATGAATGATTCATATTTCATACCATGTGTATTGACTCAAGAAGGCTACAAACAGTTTTTTTCATTTATTCACCACTGTTTGTGGTTCCCAAAGTGTTTTGTAATGGTCCTCCCCATTTTGTAATCAAATGAAAATTGTTATACATATATTAAACCCCAAATCTGTGGTGGATAGTGGTTGGCAAAAGCTGAAAAAGACGAGAAATTCACACGAGCGCCTCACCCACACAATGCTTTAATACCTGGTGGTTACAGTACCACAGCACATATTCAAGCATTGTGTGTTAGAAGACTTGTCAGCACATGGGTCAAAATAATTGGCGAGGCGCTCGTGTGAATCTCTGATTGGGACAGAGCCGCAGAATGTTCTCTGATGGATCTAGACAAGGTGAGAGGCATTCAGTGGCCTAATTCAGGAGTGTTCCCCTTGATTTATGCTCCCTCCACAGCTTAATTAACTTAGCTCAATCATTTTTTGACATATGGCATTTTTCACATTCTTGCGATTGGTACACCGCGGCTGAACGTTGTGCTTGTTACCACGCGCTCAAGAAAAGTGTGGAAGTGTGTTTCAGAGAGCGCAGAAGTGTAAGCTTACAGTAAATTGACGTCTAACAAACCGTATCGATCAAAAGCAAGTGCACACAAACCTAACGTTACTGACCTCTCCAGGTACACCCGCCTTAATGTTGGACAGGGCGGTTGTGATTCTGAAGGCACCTTGGTCTGATGTGTACCCCACGTGGGAAGCAGTATGGCATAGGCAAGATAGGCTTGTGCCCGCCGGTTTGATTCTCACGCGGGGCACTGCCGTTGTACCCTTGAGCAAGGTGCTTAACCCCAGTTGCTTCAGTAAACACCCTGCTGTGTAAACATCTACGGCCCCTAAATCATGCTGGACGAGAGTGTCTGTTCAGCAAATAAATAATGTACAGGAACGCCCCTTCAATGGCCCAAGGTCAGATTATGCACCCTTCAACCTGTCCCTTACCATTTTGTGTAAACAGCACTGATCTGGGATCAGTGCATAGGGCAAGAACCTACCACACACCTTGTCTAAAACTCAAAGCCTGGCTCTTTATCACCTGTGCCCCACCCAGGGTTCAATTTGGCAACAGTAAATGAGTGATCATTTGTGAGGCCCTAACATGCTGTGGGGTGAGGCCTCGTGGTAATCTGAGAAAACAGAAACCTTTAAAACCAGCCCCTCGGCAGCCTGTTCCTCCTCACCGCATCTGTTGGCTGCAATCGCTTCATTAAATTGCTCTGTTGAAATGTATTGTTCTGCCACAGTTTAGACCAACACAAGTTATAACACTCACTATAAATATTTTATTTTACACAGCTGACCGCAGAAGGCAATGGAGCTGCTGAGATCAGTGATTGATGTTATTTGTATGGCTTGTACTGACAGGTATTTTGAAGCATGCCATACTATCTGTTCGTTATCTGGAACAATTGAGTCTTGCTACATTATAAGGAAGCAGTTAACCTTGTTATGGCCAAACTGGATATAGAATTTTCAATTGAAAGGCTTTACTGGAGTGATCTGTCTTTAAAACACCGCAAGCATAGGTTAACGGTAGTGTGTTGGGCCATGGGGATTAGGAGCACAAACGGGAGTGCGTTAACACCTTGTTTCCAGTGTGGCGTGATGGAGGCTTTTTTCACTTTGAAAGTTACATAGCAGGTTCAGCCTGCAAGTCCAAACAGTTCCACTTGGGGGTGGAAGTGTATCAACAGAACAGAGTAGGTGATTCCTCAACTTTGTTCATCAATTTCATCAATTCCCCAGTGAAATCACGAGATAAAGCAATCGGAGGTGATAACAATCCAGGCTTTGGAGGTAATAAACTAATAGGGAGGTTTGATTAATATTGCATGTGTACCAGGTGTATAAACATCCCCCATACTCTGGCATATGAGAGCGACTCCCAGTGGTCCAGTCAGTTACTATATATGCACAAGAAAATAAAGGGGTAATATGTGTCTTATTGATGTCTAAGTCTGCTTGATTGATGGAGACATATGAGGTGGTGAGGCCTGAGAGAAGGCGGAGGGCAGCGGCATGGGGGTGGGGTTAAGAGGGGTGAAGAGCGCACAGAGGCAGATGCAGAGATAGGGGACTGGAGTGGGCCCAAGGGGTGGGGCTAGAGGGAAGGCAGAAGGGGGGGGCTAAATGGAGTCTCCATCTGGTACAGCAATAGTTCAGAAACTGATGAGCCTGTAAATTGTGTTGTGATCCCAACCCCACTGGTTTATCCCCAAAGTCTGAGCCACAGGCAAATGAAAGCCCATACAGAGCTTTGCAAGATGTTAATGATGTTGTGAAACATTTAGGCAGTGAAGACGAAGACCCCGGTCACCACTGTGAGCGCTGGAAGCCTTCTTCCAATATATTTCTCGCAGTCACTCCCAACATTTTTGACAGTGATTTAGACGGATGCTCGCACAATTGTGGCTGTCATGCTGAGTTACTACCACGGCACAAAATACTTTATGAGGCCCAATATGAAATGATGAAGAATGGGAATGGAGCTTATCGTTTTTATGATTGCATAAAACTGTGTCATTTCTTCCCCCATCGGTGGAATTACCTGAATAATTCTTAAGGGAAATTGCATCTGAATAGAGTGGTCTCCCACAGAAAGACTGGAACACAATTATAGTAAGCTCACCTGCTGTATCTGTTTTAGTAAGGAGTGTGCAGGAAAACAACATGCTTGCTTTTGACTAAAAAGGACAAGCTTGCTTTTGTATAAAACAAACAAACTTACTTATGTCTTCTCTTTGCTTATAGTGAAACCACACAATTGAAGTGGGAATAATGTCACAATCATCATTTGACTGCATGTGTTTGTTGATGCCCGTTAGGTAATTAAAAAAGAATGTTTCCTTCCGTCTCTCATTGGCGAGCACATTCCTCCTGTTATTGCACGCATTAAGCCGTAATTCTTTGTAAGGCTAATTGAATCAATCCAGCGTTAATTTTTGACACGCTTTATTTATGACACCACTGTCCCTTGTGGGAAGCCATTTCTCATTTCAGTTGATTACAGGGCTCTAATTGATAAGATGAATGCATATTTGCATACCAGAAAAATTTTGAGAACCAGAGAAGAAAAAAAAGAAAAACACTGAATGTAACACAAGGAGAGGTTTAAAAAAAAAAAAAAAAACATTTTACGCTTTCAATTATGTCCACTCAAAGCTAAATGGGGGTGCTCTCAAAAGAACAATGTTCTCGCTTGGTTTCAGAAATAAAGTTCAAGAAACCCTCATCGAACTTGTATTATTCTGCACTGCTGGTTGGCAGTGGGGAAAAAAGGAGAAGTTAATGTGTTTGATGACCTTTAAAGGCCCTGGGTTTGGACAGCAAGAGTATAGTTGAGGCGGGGGGAGGTTGATTCAAGTAACTGCCAGTTTTTAGCCATCTTGTTACATGCCTGTTTAATTTGTGTGTAGCCGGAAGGGTTTAAAAGCACCCAGAGCTAGGAATGAGTGCAGCGCCATTGGGCAGCTCTCAAACCACATCCCCTCAAAGGTCTGCAGAGCATCATCTAAAGAGACATAAAATATTTACACTGGCCAGTAAGCGCTCTGTTCACCCCGTACAAGGAGGACTACGTTCTTCGCTTCTCAAGCCTGAGTTCAATGTACCGTGATCTGTTTGTTTCGGAACAAGGGTGTTTTTGTACCCTTAGGGCTACTCAACTGTGGTGCTGGAGGTCCGTATTGCAGCAGGTGTCCCAGCAAACACTCGAAAACGGACAGAGAAGCCAGACTGGTTTCATCGAGGCTGTGCCTGGTTCAATTCAGTGGTTAATGCACAATCGGGACTGAGATCAGACAGTGCAGATTGGAAGCACTTGATCCAGTGAATTTTGCCTGACACGGAATGCTGGTCTTGCATCCCTCTTAAAAGAGGTATACCAATGAACTTTATCCCTTAATTTGCCAAAAAGCAGATTTGTTGTACTCCGGAATGGAGAGGGGTCTTTTATGAGCACATGGGTTCACCAGTGTGGCCCGTCATTTTTGGTGTTCTTTCTAAGTTGGCGTTCCCTGTCAGGGAAAATGCATTGGACCTAATTGAGTTACAGTGCAGCCCTACAAAACCAGGGTTGAGGGCCCTGCCCAAAATGTACTGAGGATAATTCAAACATTTCATTCAAACACCAGACCAACAGTACAGAGACTCCCCAGGAAAGATTCAGGACCACAGACCCTTAGGGAAGCCTGTAAGATGATGTAATGCAGCCCATGGCCGATAACAGTGGAGCAAAATAAATGTTTCCATGGTCGTTTGATCCTTCTGTGGGGCCACAGGATGGAAATTGATTTTATTTTTTATTTTTTTAGCAAACCGCTCTGTGCTCTACACCTTTGCAAGACGATAACCTTCACTAATAACTCTGGCAAAATGAGTTAATTTGTTCCTTATTGCATAATTGGTTCCGTATTCATTTCAGCTGTTCGGGCTCTGGGTGATGAGATTTCAAGCAGATTTCCGTGCTTGTCAGGTACAACAGGTACAGGCTGACAGCTTAATTAAATTGGAAAGCGCATAATATTTATTAGGGAGAGGGCACTGGAGCTGGGAAATCGCCTTGAGAAAATGGTAGAGACCAAGATGGGCAGGTGGCAAGACCGGTGGCCAGGTTTTGATGTGCAGAGAGCGAGAGAGCTTGACTCTGTCCAGTCCAGCACATTCACAAGGGCTGTCTGCTACAGTATTTCACTTTGGAGCTTACGTCGCTTATGAGCATCTACGGCTCCAGAATTGGCTCACAGCTTGCTGTCCACCGATAGCTATCGATAACAATCTGTCATTCAAAAAAATATAACGTTCGCCACTTGTAATTCTGGGACTTGTAAATCCCCCCAAAATATTTCACTGTGGGTTTGCTATGCTTGTTCCCTGTGCAGTTATTCCTATTGATGTGCATTAAATGTGACGGAACTGGCTATGCCGGGGAGAGATGATAGGCTGTAAATAATGACACGCAATTGTGTGCATCTTTCAGAAACACGAGTATGCCCTGCTTTAAATGTGCTGCGATGCATCGTCGTGAAGATGAGGCTGCGCTTCAGTATGATTGGTCCACTTTTGAAGTGTGTGTGTGTTCGGTCTGGCCTGTGTCTGTATTTCATTGGGGGAGCCACAGTCAGGCTGGCGATTAGGGGATAAAAAAAGGTTTTTAATTTGAAACATTTTATACAGAAGCAATGGTAAAAACAATTGCTTTATAGCCATGATATATACGTGTCCCTAAAAAAGCATGCACTGCAAATTGTTTAATGATAACGATACTGCAAATGAATCCCAATAATACATCATTTTAATATTATATAAAATACAAAAACAAATTAAAACAAATATTACATCACACTCTATCACACAGATACACATAGACACAAACACAGTCTTGATAGTGCAGTTATTCTTGGCACAGAGAAGAAAGGACATGGGTAGCTAACATGCAAAATCCCCAAGGACCTCAACTCTCCATACAATCAATAAATCTAATCTTACTTAATATAGTGTTCTTAACAAAGGAGCAGAGCTCTTCCCAGGGTGCGGTGCTGAGAAATAATGAATAGCAGGTCATAACAGTCAAAACTTTCCAATGAGACAGTATCCCAGAGAACCCAATGCTGGTCCCTGTAACTCAGAGAAGGACACCATTGCTGTTTTTCGTGAGGTTAATCCCCATAAGGCTCCAGGGCCTGATGGTCTCAAAAGCATGGCACTGCGCAGAACAGTTAGGACCTGTTTTTCCAGATGTTTTTAAATTCACACATGTCCTGGAAAATATCAACCATAATCCCTATCCCCCAAAAACCAAAGGCTAAAGAAATGAAGGATTTCTGACCCATTGCTCTAACATCCATCCTGTATGGAAAAAATTGTATGCAAACAACTCACTGCTATGCTGGGTGATCGCATCGACCCTCTCCAGTTCACCTACAGGGTCAATCATGGAGTAGAGGATGCAAGTCTGACCCTCTTACGCACAGTATCTCAACACTTGGACAACAGTGGAACATATGCACAGATTTTATTTAAGGACTTGTCTTCAGCCTTCAACACTAGTTATTAACAGGCCACAGTTATTAGTCAAACGTCTTTTTGACCTGGAGGTCAACCCAACACTAATAACATGGATCAGAGAGTTCCTGCGTCACCAACCATGTCAAAGTCCATGGCTGGACATCAGATTGTTTGGTCCTGAATACAGGTGTACCCCAGGGCTGCATGCTATCTCCGGTACTTTTCTCCATCTATACAAATGAAATGAGGTGCAATGGTGATGGCCTCACTTTGGTGAAATATGCTGATGACATGGCCCTAGTGGCACTTCTGACCAATGAGCACTCCCTGTCCAGGTATGTTGGTTCTGTTAACACCATGGCTGTGTTCGAAACCGCTCACTTGTTCACTATTCCCTATTCCCTATATAGTGTTTACTATATAGTGTACTATGTAGCGAACGAAAATACTGTTTTCGGATACTACAACTGAACGTCATTTGCGTCAAAAAAAAGTGCAGGATATTCAGGTGACGCAAGCGGACGCGCCCAGTATCGTAAACAAACCGAGCACTCATGACAGCTGTTGAAATGTACTCAGGTGGTATCGGGTTTGCATGTTCAGTTTTGAATGTTAAATCCCAAATAAATTGTTGAAATTCTAATGATGTGCAAGTGTGGTTTTGTCAACTGTGGTGCTGTCTGCTAGCCACTGCTTTAGCCACCAATAGCTACCGTTATGGAAGTCGTGAGCTAACTAGCTCGTGTGGAGAAAATAACGTTAGGATAACTCACGAGCTCACGACTAGCACCAACTTCCATAGCGATAATAACGGTAGCTATCGGTGGCTAAAGCAGTTAGCTAACGTTACCACCACCATGAGCTGTTGGCTCAACTTTTGTTCTTGAGGCATAAACGGAGGTGTATGTATGACGGTATGACACGACCGCATTGCATTGTGGTACACGGGAGAAATTGTAGGGTACATTCGCTGTTCACTACAAATCACGGTGAATTGTGGGTATTTTCTCGTTCACTATATAGTGAACGAAATGAACAGTTTATAATTCGTCGCACACTACAAAATGGCGTACACACTATATAGTGTACTATATAGTGAATAGGGAGCGGTTTCGAACACAGCCCATGTCTTTGAGGAGAACTCTCTCCAACTCAACATAACAATGACAAAAGAGTTGTGTTTAGTAGGCAGCACGCCTAGGTAGGTCTATGGCTTTAAAAGCGTGTTCCACCGTCAGACTTTGTTATATACGCTGCAATATGGGAAAAAACTTGGCTAGAGCCGTGGATAAGAGTAACGTTATTGTCGGCTAGATAAAGGCTACATCAGCGCTACACCACTTCTTCAAAGATCTCAAGAAGGGAGCTGAAATCATAGCCTCTAAACAGTTATGAATAATTAACTTTACAAAACAAATTAACCGAGTGATTTTCCCTATAGCGTATAATTATCATTTTCCCTCAAGCAAATGGGTCAAACGCAAGCACATGGCTTGAAAATCGCCACTCGCGCAACATACGTAGATTCTGCTACCTCCTGCTCTGTTGTCCCCCAAATGTAGCTATTGTCCTCTTTTTTTTTAACTTTTAACACTAGGCTAACGTTATAGCAAGGGCAGTTGGTGAAAACAGTTTTTTTAAATAAACATGTCTGCACTTTGTTTTAGGGGAAATTGATTGCTCAGGTATAGGTTGAATTAGCGGAAAGTGAGATGTCAATATGTCTATCCAATTTATATTCACCGCAAATGCCTAATGCATAAAATAGCACGCTTGAAGTAAAGGCTATTTGGAATACACTTAGCCTACACTTCTGCTTCTTGTCAGTTCGTTTAGACCGTTGTTTGTCTTTGATATATGAGCATGTAGGCTAGTAGATAGGCTATAATGTGCATTAATCATTAACCTAAACAGTCTAAATTAAATCTAGCCAAATGCAGACTTGGTGACGTTACATTTGAAAGACTGCGCTCCGGCACTAAAAACATTAACTTACACAAAATAACAAAAAATACACTGTCTGAAACGAAACGAAATGTGAACTTTATTATCAAATTAAACTGTCCACTTCCCCTCTCCTCAAAAATGAACAAAATAGATGAACACACACAAGCCTTTGTAATAATTATAAATCGGACATGGCTTGTGGATGTTTACTGCGTATGTGGTACTGCATTGTAGTAGTGCTGCTGCTAAATTTTAAGACAGCATCGCACATTTTGCAGCGCACTTGATCGTTGTTTTTAACTAAATGGTCCCAAACGAACTCCGTTTTGCTCGCTTCATTTTGTTCTCTGACTCTGTGAGAGCTAACGTTGCCTACAAGTAACATAGCCATGTAAAAGCTAAGGAAACGAAATTTAGGCATTCACAAAAGCATTTTATCTTACCACTAGGAGTATTTCTAAATCGCACTAAAACCTTTTAGTTAGGAGTCCCACCTTAAAACCTATTCACAAAGCTGCAAAGACAAACTCATACTAAGGAGTTCCTATAATTGCCAAGCTAAGAGTGAGGGCGGGGTTGACGTCGTTGCTAAGGATGACGTTGTTTCTCATGAACGAGCTTACTCAGAATGCCCACAGCGATTGGCTGATATAGGTGATGAGTCTCTGCCCGCGTACGGATCAACCCCCACGGTTTGGCACGCATATTATCCGCGGATTAATAGCTAAATTGAACCATCATAGAGAAATACAAATACAGCCGCTGTTATATAAACCATATATGTTTTGGTTTGCTTTGTTTTTCATACTAAATGCTTTTCTGGGAGGCATGTTTTTAGAAACGCGACCGAATTAAATAGAATTTAAACATTAGCGATCTTTTAATTTTTATTAAATTAATTCAGGCATAAGACCACCCTAGTTAAATCGCCTAAGGTGTACTGAATCTAAAAATGTATTTTGTGAAATGTTCGAATAAAGATTTAGTGAAATAACTTAAATTGAAAAACTGAAATTATCATTCATTCAATTCCTTGAGAATAGTTCCTGGCAATTTTTGGTGGAAACGCGCCTTTGGTCCCGTTATTTTTTTTGGTGATCCGACAAATGATCCGATGCACCTATTATATTCTAATAAAGATTCTAAAATACAAATGTAGGCTACGTGTCACTGATTTAACATGAAACCAATAATACTGACTAGTCAATTGGTTACATGTCTGCATCTCGTAAACAATCAGCGGGTATCTATATATAATATATATAATATTATATATATAATACCCTCGCGATTGAGGCGGTACCTTTTATGAGCTCTGTATCATTCAATATCTCCAGTGTTGACGCGATTGCGACAACAGCAGATTTTCGGATCACCGTGAGTAGGTCTTTAGCGACTTAGAAGTCCTCTTGCCTGCTTCTAACTTCTCCTGGACTTAGGAGCTGTTTTTAGCTCTCAAACCCTTTGTGAAATACTCTTATCCCAAAAATTTAGGAGTCCTACATTTATGAGTGACACGCCCATTATTTTTCGGACTTGCTCCTAAATTGCGGAGTTAGGACCAACTTTTACCCTTAAAATGCTTTGTGAATACGGGCCCTGAAGGTTAACGAAACGAAACCTAACCTAGCCGATATCAGGTTATGGTGGCACCCTCTTGTGTTATCACCCCAGTTGATATGCATGGAAATTCAAATTGCCAACATTATGCTGCAATTTGTTTAAAATTAACTGTTTAACCGATAAGATTCCTATTGTCGGTTAACGGTTAGTCGGTTAACCATTAACATCCCTAATCCGAAGTGAGACACTCTCTCAAGTCTACAAGGCATTCAGTGGGCCTCATTTATCTATTATTTCCTAAATGTGCACATAAGTTTCCCCGTAAAATTATACGAACTAACAACTGCCGCCGCATTTATCAAACGTTTCAATTGTTTCCCCCGTGCATATGTTGATAAATCCCAAACAGTCATAAATTGGAAGCGCATTCACGGTCCCTTAATTAACATAGTGGAACCGCCTCAGAAATACTATATAGGCCTATGGCAAAGCAGGAAACCCACAAAGATGATCCTCAGGTGAGAAATGGCGTCAAAGAGGCAGAAGAAGAAGAATTTCTCAGACGTAGAGGTAATACTGGATACTGTTCAACAGAACAAAGGTGTATTATTCTGTAGCAGAAGCAGTGGGGTTTCTGCTCCACAAAAGGTCCAAATTTGACAGAAAGTCACAAGACAAGTTAATAGCACTTAATCTGTTGAACGAAGTGTACAAGAAGCCAAATGAGAACGGTTTGATATGAAACTAGAAAATAAAAAATGAATAACCGCATGCAGGCAAAAAATTAAAGCCACTGGAGAAGGCCAAGGAACACCAGATAAGCTCTCCCAAATGGAGGAGCGCATCGGCCAGATTGAAAAAGGCTTGTTTGACACCAATTTGGCTCTGCGCACTATAGGGAAATCGAATATATCGAATATATAAGTGCACTGACAGCACTTGGACATGTGTTGGAATAACATAAAATCTTCTTGTTTGCCTCGTTAAGCCTGCTTCTAAGATGTTGCACAGCCTCAATAGAAGGATTCTAGGGAATCGAAACCAGCTCATGACTCACTCGTCATCCTTGGCAAAAAAGTCAGACCGGTCCCTGAAAATGCGATCTTGCCGAAGCACTCTCGCCAATTCCTCTAATAGCGCAAGGTCCCATTAATTAATTATTTAAAAAACAAAACTGCAATTATGAAATCATAGTAACTCTTTGTAATGCTATTACACATTTCAAACATTTTTGTTTTACTTTGTTTTAATAGTGTTCGCAACCAATTTATGTTAGTTTCTTTATAATTTATCTTTCTTTATGATATTTCAGTATTTCAGGACAAAATAGGTAGACAAAGAAGCCTATTTAATGACCAATTTCATCAATAAAAGTGAAAGATTCGAGTTAAAAGACAAACTGCGGGCCTGGCGGATGGCGCAGCGGTCTAACGCACCACGCTTCGGAGTGGTGTGCGCTGCACGTCAGGGATGCGGATCGAAACCCGCGTCTCTACCAGACCGGCCCTGGTCATCAGCCCGATCGGAGGCGGCATTTTGCTGTCCACCTCCGGGGGAGGGGGAGGGAGAGCCGGCACGAGTTCGTCGAGGAGAAGGTTAAGGAGTCCGTGGAAGATTTCCCGTCTCGAAAGAGGTGGGAACACTCAACCAGGCATGTGTGTCTCGATCCCGGAGGACGGGCGATGGACTCGTGAGGGTGGGGAATTGAAGTAAATAGAGGGTTTAATTGGCAACCAAATTGGGAGAAAAACGGGGGAAAAATCTGAAGAAAAAAAAAAAAAGACAAACTGCAAAGTTTATACACACACTGCGGTGGTCTTAGGTTTTCGTCAATTTCCTTCGCACGTCCGAACAAGTTGGACTCCCAAAAACTTTGATAAATCCCAATTTTTATGTGTAAATGTTGGTATGAAGGAATTACGAGAAATTTCGTTCAAATGTTGCTTGATAAATGAAGCCCATTGAGAGTGTGCTTATTTTTAACATTGTCTCCTGGTTTAACTTAAAAGTGAAAAGCAAAACAAAACTATCCAGGACAGTCAAGCAAACTCACTGGGACCAGATCGATTCAACTCACAGACCTCTACCTCCAAGCAGTCAGACAGAACTCAAACAAAATACTCAACGACCCTAACCTCCCACTCCACAGCTCATTTGAACTCGTACCACTAGGTCAGCGATATAGGGTTCCACAAGCAAGGAAAAACACCTACAAGAAGTATTTTATCCCAACTGCAGTTTAATTAAATTTTTTATTATTTATTTCAGATTTTTCCCGTTTTTGTTCCAATTTAGTGGCCAATTATACTCTCTATGTGTCTTTTAATGGTGTAATGTAATGTGCCTGTTTTACTGTGTTTATGTATTTGAGCTATATATGGAGCCAAATAAAAAATTCAAATTTTAACTAAAATGGACAATAAAGCTTTTTGAATTGAATTTGAATGGAAAACTGGGGAAAAGGATCCGGAAAATTATCATACAATGGCAACAGAGACTGAATCATGTTGAGGGATTGCATTCTGGTGTTCCCCTGAGTGACACACTTCACCTGGAAAGTTCAAAGCAAAAATTCTCACTTATTATTGTGAAGATATTCTACCACTGTTGATCCTTTGCACATCAATGCAGAATTACTCCGGCAAATCTTGGTCTTTATGGTCATGTGCATCAACGAAACTGAAAACAATGGCAAAATATGGATCAGGTGTCTTATTTCAATATTTGTTCTGTGTGCATCATGATCCAAAGAACAGAAGAATAATGAATTCCAGAGGGTCCCATTACTGCATTGACAGTTGTTACCGGGGTAACGCGTTCAAATCAGACCCATTAGTCACCAGGAAACGAGGATCACATGGCACACACTGCCACATGGGAGTTTCATCAGAGAGACTGGCCAGGATCAGATGACAAAATCTGGATTTGATTGACATTTATGTGGATCTATATAGGTGGCGTGGCTTTGCAGTCAAAGCCTTTGGTTTTAAGTTGAGTTAAGTTTAAGTTTTTCTTCTTGCTTCTGGGACCAAACAAAATTCCTCTTTCTCTCTTTAACCCGTTTTCAATGAAATGGGAATTGTGGAGTCTAGGGTCAGCAGAGCTGAAGGTCACAGAGGAAGCCAATGAGCTTGTCTGTCTTTAGCCAGGTGAGTCTGATTTTTATTATACTATGTCACTGCTAATAATTTCAGTAAAGTTCAGCTTTTTCTAGCACTCTACTTAAATGTAGAGCAAAGAGATCCTTGTCAAAAGGTGGATACGGGTACAGGACAATTACATTGGTTATTCGTTATCATATGTGAGAGACTCATACAGATGGTGAGCCACCTCGCTGTTTGCCTCTACCTCCCTATTGGCTGCTGGAGCCCAATCATCCTGCTCCATCACTTGGAGGTCAGGGTCCAAAATGACATCATTCTTGGAGATGATGTCACTCGTCTAGGATGCATGTGTGAAAAAAGCTGATTTGTATTAGTTTAGTATTTTCAGTTTTCAATGCATGTTACAGACCTTCTAGTGGTAGAGACAGCGTCCCTTTGATTTCATCAACTTTATTTTACACTGTTTGGCTTCACCTTTACAGAAAGGAAATATGAATGCATTGTTAAACAAATACACACACATTTACCCACCTGCAGAGTGTAATAAAACATCAGGCCTCGACAAGAAATCGTAACCATTAATACATTAATTAATGAATTGGTAGGAATGAAAAGTAGCAACGATGCAGGATCGATAGGTAGCAAGAAATGTCCCTATGAATGTGTCACACATGCGTGGCTGTGATCCACCCGCTACAATGCACGCTGAAATGCGACGCATAGGAACACAAGATTTCTAAGCATGTTGGCTGGAAACGGAAGGGGGGAAAAAATGAACTTAAATGGAATAATCTCCTCACAGTGCAATTTAGAGTTGTTTTCTCCAGGGCTGTTATGTTAAACGCTTGGGAAATATAAAAAAGGGACTAAGTAAGTCTGTGGAGCGTGGAGCGCAGTAAATGCTCAAATCATTATTGTTAGTGTGTGGGGAAAGGAAGTGGCACGCTAATGAACTTGATGGCAGATTTGCAGACTGCTGATTAGCTCTCCAAAGGCGCTCACTGCTTTCGGCTCTCCTCCTGAACCACTACTATGGTCAGGGATCTCGGAGAGAAGCGTGTCATGCACTTTCAAACCTACAGGGGGCCCTAGTGTCCAGCACCCAATTGTCAGAAAAATTGTAATAGAGTATATTACACTTTATTGTATGTGTACACCCATATTGTAAGGGTATGTTAAAAAACTACAGTTTGTTAAAACGTTTGTTAACTGTCTATTGTTAAACCATGTATTTAGTGCTAATTAAGTAAGCATAATCTTTTTTTTATATATGGTAGAAAAAGGTAGTAAGGAGGTAATAACTGTCAAATGATATAATTAAATATTTTTTTCATATGTGCTTAAATCTCTCATATGTGCAGATTTGCTATTTCATTTATATGTTGTTTTAACAGTAATATCTAACTTTCACGTACAGTTTACAAACAACTGAAATTGAAGTCTTACCTACCTGTATTATTTAAGAAAAAAGTGCTTAGTTGATATGTAGGGGTTAATAACTCTTTAAAAAGCCTGTGAAATCAAAAGCAGCCCATATTGAATTCACTCTTCTGAGCAACGTTGAATAAATGATATGTGGAATGTATGTACCATATGCATAGACCTGCAGGAAACCACTTGTCTCTTGGGGGCTGGACTCTTCTGAAACCAAACTGAACGGAATAGCTTTTTTACATGTGTACAATTTGTTCGACTTGACTTGAGGAGGTGTGTATTCCTCGGGGTGGGGCGGCGAATCAGAGTGCAGAACCCAGATGTGAGGTGTATCTGGGGAAAGCTGTGGATCTAGCTGTGATCCGGGGGGCTGAGGCGATGGTCACGGGTCAGTGAGGCGGACGGCAGATGTTTCAGAGCGGCGATGTCACCGTCTGATGCAGAGCCTGTGCTGCTGGGCCTTTGGCCTGTTGTGTTTTACGATTAAGTCATCACTCCGACTGGACAGAGAGCCATCCACGATCTGCGTCTCAGCACAATGATCTCACGCTGCCCCAGCTGGGGGGGTCGAGCTTTCATTCTCATTGCGGGTGCCTCAGCCAGAGGCTGCTGCGTGCACCTCAATCGTTACGCTCTGGCAAGATCAAGAGCACGTGGAAGGGGCAGAATAATCAATTTAAAGTTAGGGGTATTGATCTGCCTGAACACTATGATGACTTGTTATAATTTTTTTCCCCCAGAAAAATCTAGAATCACAAATATTCACACCCCTGTTATCAGTACTTTGTGGTTCCTCCCTTGGCCATTATAACAGCAAGTGACAGCAAGTCACCTTCTGTAGTGTCATACGAGGTTATGGAACTTCTTTTGGGGGATCATAAACCATTCCTCCATGCAGGATTGTGCTTTCCGATTCTTGGGTTGACGTTTGTGAGTTCAAACCACAAATGTTCAATTGGATTCAGGTCTGGAGACTGAGATGGCCTGGTCAGGACATTGATCTTGTGCTCTGTCAACCATTTCTTAGTTGCTTTGGATGTATGTTTGGGATTGTTGTCTTGTTGGAAGGTCCATCTGCTGCAAAGGTGTAGCTTCCTGGCAGAGGGAACCAGGTTTTTGGACTAAATGTCTTGGTACATGCTGGAGTTCATGGCTCTATCTATTTTAATAAGGGTCAAGGGCCTGTGGTTGCAAAACAACTCCAAAGCATTAAAGATCCACCACCATGTTTCACCGTAGACATGTGGTGCTTTTCAACATTACTGCCATTCTTTGGACACCAAACATGACGCTGATGTGCATGTCCAAAAAGCTTGATTTTTGTTTAATCTGACCACAAGACACGTTTCCAATTGTAGTTCAAATGTAGTTTGGCAAATTCAAGATGCCTTTTTTGGTCAATTGTCTTCAAAAGAGGCTTCCTTCTTGCAATCAGCTCATTGTCATGTAGGAGTCGTCGAGTGGTAGCTTTAGAAACCTTGTAACCCCAAGATGCCAGGTTGATTTGGAGATCTTGAACTGCGCCCCTTGGACTTTTTGCCTCTCAAACCATCCGTCTCACTACATGTTAGATTAGATTAGATTAGATTCACTTTATTGTCATTGCCAGTGCAAACACAAAACAACGAAATTAAGGAGGGTCTAACCAGAAGTGCAAATAGCAGTTATGTACAACTATACAGTATGTGCAGGAGAGTAAGTGCAATAATAAGTACACTCTAATATACACTATGCAAGGTATACAGAGTTGGATAAGTGGAATAAATAGGTATAAGTGGAATAAATGTGCTATAAGGTAGTACATAATATACACATGAGAGCATGAGATATATACATATATACATATACATACATATACATGAGATATTTACATGAGACTACCATTATTACAGTACTACTGATACTACTATGCTACAGGTGTGGATTATAAGTACACTATGAGGTAGATACATGAGATATGTGAGTTATATACAGTACATGATTACAATAATACAATATTACAGATAGACTATGCTATGGATGTGGACTGTGCCCTGTGAGGTGGTGTGAGTTCAGCAGTCTGACAGCTGAGGGGAAGAAGCTGTTCTTAGTCCTGTTGGTTCTGCCTGGGAGGCTGCGGTAGCGTGCCCCAGAGCGAGTGCCACGTAGGGGGATGAACAGTCCATGGTTGGGGTGAGAAGCATCTCTGATGATGTTCCGTGCTCGCCGAGAGCACCGCTTCTCGTAGACTGAGTCTATGGAGGGGAGGGGGGCCCTGATGACCCGTTGGGCAATCTTCACCACCCTCTGCAGTGATTTCCGGTCTTTTTGGCGGAGGAGTTGCCGTACCAGACCGAGATGCAGGTGGTGAGGATGCTCTCGATGGTACAGCGGTAAAAGTTCATCAGCACCTGAGTGGAGAGGCGGAGTTTCGCCAGCTTCCTCAGGAAGAAGATGCGCTTGTGGGCCTTCTTGACAAGGGCTGAGGTGTTGGGGGTCCAGGCGAGATCCTCAGAGATGTGGACTCCCAGGAACTTAAAGCTGGTGACACGTTCAACCTCCTGGTCGTGGATGTTGACGGGGGTGTGCGTGCCTTTAACGTTCCTTTTGAAGTCCATGATGGTCTCTTTGGTCTTCTTGGTGTTGAGCTCCAAGTTGTTTTCGGCGCACCACTCTACCAGATGCTCTACCAGATGTGGGGACAAGATAGACTGGCGTCCTCTACCTGGCAGGTCAGCCACTGTTCAATAGGCCTTAAACTTCCTAATAATTGAGTGAAAAGCAGTATCTTTTAACTTTGTCGTTTTTTGTAGCCATATCCTGATCTGTAGAGGTCAATAACCTTTTGTCTGATTCTTTCAGCAAGTTATTTTCCTTTCACCATGATGATGGTTGACCACAGTGAAAAGCGGTATCTTTAACTTCCATCCATCCATCCATCCATTATCTAAGCCGCTTATTCCTGGTCAGGGTCGCGGGGCACTCATACCTGCGGGCAATTTAGACTCTCCAATTAGCCTAACGTGCATGTCTTTGGACTGTGGGAAGAAACCGGAGTACCGGAGGAAACCCACGCGGACACGGGAGAACATGCAAACTCCACACAGAAAGGCCCCGGCCTGGATTCGAACCCGAGACCTTCTTGCTGTGAGGCGACAGCGCTATCCACTGCACCACCGTGCCACCCTATCTTTAACTTTTTAGTGATTTTTTTGTAGCCACTGTATACAGTAGGTCCATAACCTTCTTGTTTTTGTTGGATTAAATTGAAAAGAATAGGGGTGTGGATAATTGTGATCCAGATTTTTTCTGGAAAAAAAAAAGTATTAATAAAACAACTCTTCCTCGCAAGGCTGCTAATCAAATAAATTAGGCCGTCTTTATTATGAGCGGAGTGATAGACTATTAGACTCATTAAGTCATGGCTCCTGCTGGTGAGAGAGAGAGAGAGAGAGAGAGAGAGAGAGAGAGAGAGAGAGAGAGAGAGAGAGAGAGAGAGAGAGAGAGAGAGAGAGAGAGAGAGAGAGAGAGAGAGAGAGAGAGAGAGAGAGAGAGAGAGAGAGAGAGAGAGAGAGAGAGAGAGAGAGAGAGAGAGAGAGAGAGAGAGAGAGAGAGAGAGAGAGAGAGAGAGAGAGAGAGAGAGAGATCCATATGGGAATGAAAAGGCTGCAATCACACTCAAATCATAAATAAATGCTTCAAGAAATGTTTTCTTAAATCCAAGAAAAAGCCAACGCCTTTCTGGGACTTGAAAGATCACCAGCAGCATGTATAATTAGCAATTCAATTTCCACGTATCAAAAGATAGCTGTTATTTATTTATATGATATTATTTATTTAACATATTATTTATTATTTATTTGCTTGGCAGACACCATTATCCAGGATGATTTACTGTACATATTCAATGTTATCCAGTAGGCTCTGTTTTTATTCTGCCTGTTCAGGCACTGCTTCAGCCCCGTGAGCCTCCGGCCTCACCGGAAGCCTTAGCTGCTTCCCCTGCAGCCCAAACCATGAACAAACCATTTAAATGGCGGCCTTTTCGTAGGACTTTCCTGCTTCTCCTCCTGTCACTGTGAACCCGGCCTTGCACTTAACCAAACATCGCCTTTCACAGCTGTTGCATTGAGATACACCGCAGACATGGTTCAAATTATTGGCAAAAAACATTCCAAGCTGCATGCAGCAAAACTTGGAAAGTGCAATATTGCAGCATGTGGTTTGTTGAGCGGTCCATCGACCGGAAATGTAACAATTGAGGCATTTTTTCCCATTCATGTTTTCAGCTGGAAATGTTTGAAACCCTACCATGTGTATTTATATTTCTTTGTTTGTTTTATATTCACTGTCAATATCCTTTGATGGCTCAGTGGTAGTGTGGTAGGTCCATCCATTTTGGGGTTCATGAAGCCTCAATCTCCCATCAATACTAAGCATGCAGTGAATTGTGGGGCACTGATCCTCAAGGGCTTAGGGAGTCTCACATTCACCTTATTTCCATCCCTGTTCTCAGAAGTGGATGATTATTAGCGAGCTGCCCGGATCCTCCTTATCGTTTTCCCACAGAAGCTGAAAGTGCAACGCTCCATGACCTTCCACTGATAATCAAACTAATCGCCCAAGAAATCTCTCGTACATTCCAGAAAGATAAGGAATTCTGCCATAAAGTCTACTGTGCTTTTCTAATTAGTTCGCTTACTGGACATATGAGTCAGATGCTGTCAGACCTATCTGCCGTCTGATGATGAGGCATTTTGGTCTGTGTCACAATAGGTAGCCGTACGGTATAGCTAGCCAGGGCCGGTTCAGGCTCGTGATTGCAGCGGCCTCTTGTATCTCATGGGGGGAAAAGAAGGGATTTCCACCCCTTTGGCCATAAAACTGAGGCGTCTTAATTTAAGCCTGTGGCAAAACTACCTGAAAAAGGACATCCAGTGGAGTGTAATACTCTGTACAGACGCGAGGGAAATCGGCCCGTGTTGGGGGCTTTATTCGCGCCTCTGCCCCAGAGAATTCCTGCGAAGTGCGATGAGAGAGATTTTAACCTTGTCTGGTGCCGCCTGCATGAAAAATTAATCTGAAACGCCTTTGATGTTAAGTGAGTAATTGCTTATGTCATGTTGCAGGTGCGTGGAACGGCGGCGTGGCTCCCCCTTCTGTTCAGAAACCCTTGTGCCACAGACCCCTTGACTGTCACCCCAGTACTTTTACTCAAAATAACAGCAGAGGCGTCACCATTATTTCCATATTAATCCCCATCTACACACAACACCCCTCTGTTGGGATCCAGCTCTGCCAGCTCCGACGTAGTTATTGTTTTATTGCTGTTTAGTTGCTGAGAAGACGCTCCTGTCCAGGGTGACTAGCATGGAATATGCACTCTTTTACATATTGTCCAATTACACAGCGGAGAAGTTACGTACCTCATTCTAGGATGCAACACCGCCAGGGATTTGAACTGGCAACAATCTGCTGACCGCTGCAACACCGTAGTCTCCACATTTATAATTGTTTCAGTTTGCATTTCATTGGTGAGAGTGGCAGAACCCCTTTAACCCCCTTGAATCCCTGCTTTGGTATTTGGGCTCTAATAGGGTGCAGTTTTTTTTGTCATTTTATGTCGTAGCAGGAGAGCAGATGATACAGAAAGTTGGTGTCCAGGGGGATTAACGGTAAAACAGGAGAGACAGGGAAGTATTCATCATCTAGTGTAACAGGGCATGTGCGTGTGCGTGCGCGTGTGTGTGTGTGTACGTGTGCGATCCTCTGTATGTGGGTCCGTGTGCGTGCATATGCGCGTGTGCAGTGGGCGGAAGAGAGGGCGAATGGGTGCATGTGCGTGTGCACGCGCGCACCGTGTGTGGGTGTGCATGACACGGATTACAAAATCCAAAAGCGGAGCATGAGGTTGACCTCATTACAGGTACGAAAGTGTCTCAATGCAGGCTGTGTGGAAATGGATAACGAGATGTTGTGGGGGCCCCACTCTTCCCTCAGATCAGGTGCTAGGCCTGCTGAACATTCATATTTATCCTCTTGTTTTGCTTCACATGGTAGAGAGGAGAAGGGATTCAAGCACAATGTCACGAAAGAGAGAGTGGCAAAGGAAGGGAAACATATTGGCCGGTTTGAACATCAGTGTTGACCAATGCTAAATGAACTAGGCTTTACAAGGCTTTAGCTGGCACAGAGAGGAAATGGGCATAACGGGTGGGGGGTAAACATGGGAAAATAAAGGTTTTGCGCGTCGAATATGACTCCAAGTGGCGGAACCCGTGTGAAACCTGAGCATTCTGCTCTTTCTATTCCTCTTGTGTTCATTCTGTCCCCTTAAACCAAATATGACATTTGCAAATTGAAGCTATTTGGGCCGCTTTGCTCGCAGCGATTGTTTTATTCCCTGAGCGGCGCAGGGCTAGTGAGAGTCTTGACATTTCCTCGCCCGTCTTTTGTCTCCATGCTACCCCCCCACCCCCAGCATTCGCACAGGAGTATTATTCCCACAAGCTTTTCTCTCCTTTTTTTAACCCTCGATCCCTCCCCCTCTCTCTCTCTCTTTCTCTCTCTCTCTCCCTCCCCTCTCTCTTTGTTAGAGACAGCCTGTCATCCATTCCCCTTCTCCTCTCTCTCTCTGCCTCTCTCTCTCTCTGCTGTCTCGGGTGGAGGAAGGGTCTGGAGCCACAAGCGCACGGACAGTCCATCTGTTTCCCCCTCTCTCTTTACTGGACCAAGTGTCAGGACCTGGCTGCCTCTTTCTTTCTTTCTCTCTCTCTCTCTCTCGCACACTCGCTTACTCACTCACTCCCTGCGTCTCGTAAGCTGAGCACAGCTTGCATTGGCAAGTGGAGGGCGGGGGTTGGGGGGCATACCTGCTGCCGGGGAGAGTTTTTGATGAGCTGTTGCTCGGTGCGTCGCCTCTCAGGACCCACTTGAGCGAGAGAGGATCGTGTTGTGGCCGGTTCGGAGACGAGCCCGGCAGTGGGCAGGGGGCAGAGCAGTAAGGCCAAGGGATCGAAGAAAAGGAAAAACACTACTTTGAACACTTTTTCGGAGGCAGACCGAGTCCTCCGCCCCCTTCGTGGGAACTGGTCAGCAGGAGCAGAATGTGTAGAGGGTGGGCATAAGGAAACCTCTATTTGAGCTTCTTTTTTATCTGCTGCTACTTGGAGCCCCTTCTTTCAGCTTGTTTGCCTTTCGGATCAAAGTGTTGCCAGACCACGGCTGCGGCTCCCCGCCCCGGCAGCGTGCGGTCCGATCGATTGCCCCGGGACGCGCTCACAAACGGGAGCTCAGTTGCCTCTGACTCCGGCTTTGTCCGGTCTCTGCGTGGGGGCGGGGGGTGGGGGTTGCGGCCCCGAGTGAAGGGGTCGAACGGACAATCAAAAGGCAATTTTTTTGAGCGGGGGGCTGGCGAAACCTCCACTTTTTGGGAGCCATATGCTTTTGTGAGTCAGGGACAGCTGCTCACTATCTGCCAGCTAATTACGCCGCTGAGATACAGCTGCGTAGCGGGTAGCGCCCCCCCCACCCCCCACCCTGCTCCCCTCCTCCCTCCATGTTGTTTTTATGACTTGAGAGGAGAAAGTGAGTGGATACAAAGAGTACAGTGTTCCCTGCCTGTGTAAAGGAGCACGGGGAGACTAATGAGCTTGCTCGCCCCAGAGCCAGACTTCTGATTTACTGTCCAGGGGAGAAGCTCCAGGGATGCCCGGCTGTCCCGCCAGGAACTCTTGACAAACGCCGTGCAGACCCCGGCTCGGAATTAGACAGCCGCGTGGGCGAGGGGGGGGGGGGCGGGGTGGGGGCCCAAGGGGAAGGGGCGTGACGGATAAGAGGGGGTTGGGGGGTGCAGGGAGAGAGGGGAGTCAGAGCGGGAGCGCGTAAAGCTCCTTGACATTTTTGTAATTTTCTAAACCAGCTTCAGACGAGAAAAGAGAAAAAGTGCTTGTGGCGCGAAGTGAGCGAAAGCCGACCGCGGCTCTGGGCTTTATTTCCTCATTTCCCGTCCCGTTTGGTTCGGTGAGGAGCCGCAGGTTTTCCTCCCTTGGGTCCAGCGGGAGCAGAGGGAGTTCATCGGAGTGCATGATCGTTGATTGTGCACCTGCTGCCAGTTTGAGCCGGCGTCACCGTGGCGACACCGTCCCGTCCCAGGGAGCCACACACCTGCGCTCCGGCCCGGTCCAGCCCCCAGTGACCGCACGCTATTCTCTCCTTCACGCTGCTGTTGGGCGCCTGTTTTTTTTTTTAAGGACAGAACAGGAGAAGAGGGGGTGGGGTGGGGAGGAGGGGGGAGATGACACAGTTTGAAGACCTCCTCTCCTTTCTGTTGTCGGATGCTATTATGGACTGAAATGCGTTGCTTGGAAACCGGTGAAAGCTTCTCTGAGCGTTTTCTGAGAGGACCTGTGTGGAGGAGCACCGGCGGACTTTGAGTCCAATTCGAGGACGTTTTCTTTCCCTGTCCTTCCTCCGCCCCCACCTCTCTGCACGGTGGAGGTGTGGAGTGGAGCATGACCAGCTGTCACTACCCCGCGGCCCCCCCTGAGCGGGAGCGGATGTACCAGCACAAGGTCTCCCTGGTGGTGCGCTACTTCATGATCCCCTGCAACATCTGCCTCATCCTGCTGGCCACCTCCACGCTGGGCTTCGCTGTGCTCCTCTTCCTCAACAACTGTAGGTTCCCCCACCCTCCAATGTGCCTGACCGATGTTTCCCATCAGCTGTGCGCGCGTGCCCGTCTGTGCCCGTCTGTGTGCCAGTGTGAGTGTGAGTGTGAGAGTAACACCATCCCTGAGGTCACCGTGACAACAGTAGTGTGTGTCAGTGGCAGTGTGTGGCGGTTTAGCGCCTCACTATCAGTGTGTGATGCGCCTGTGTGTGTGTGTGTGTGTGTGTGTGTGTGTGTGCGCGGGCGTGTGCACATCTGTGTGTGTGTGTGCGCATGCGTGTGAGTGTGTATGTGTGTCTGCCTGTGCGTGTGTGTGTGTGCGCATCTGTGCGTCTGTGTGTGTGTGCATGTGCGCATCTGTGTATGTGTTGCGTGTGTGCACGTGTGTCTGTGTGTGTGTGCATGCGTGCGTGTGTGCGCGCATCTGTCTGTGTATGTGTGTGTGTGTGCGTGTCTGTGTGTGTGTGCGCATCTGTGTGTGTGTATGCGTACACGTGAACCAGGTACTGGTGCAGTATGCATTTGTGTGCATCTGTGTGTGTGTGTGTTGGTACACACTGTAGCTCATGCAGAACAGGGCAGCAAGAGGCTGAGAAGCAGAAGCTGTGTTCTACAGCGTGCCCCTTTGACCTCTCAACTTGCTATCATTGTGGGCCGTGTGTATAAATTGTCCCTGGGGTGTCATTTTGCTGCCAAAGCTGTGTCTCCTGTCCTCCCCAAATGCACGCGAAGCGGACAGGTTCTGTTGAGCGGTGGAATGTGCTGGACATCAGACTGCATGGACACGCGGGCTTTTGGAATGGGGATCCATGTGAAGTGATAGCAGTTTGTGCATCATGTGCACCCAGCATATGCCTCTTGGGCCTCACTGGGTTTGCAGAAGGCTTTCAAATAAGCGTGTGATCATACATGAAAGCGTTTTCTTGAAGCACAAAAAGTGAGAGCAGAACGGGAGTGAGGAATCAGTGGTCCTATTTCTACAGTGGCCTGAATTTTAATGACCATCCCGGACCCTCTGAGGCTGACTGGGCCCCCTTAATGTAAGACTTGTGGCGTTTGGCTGTTCTTGTTCTTTTCCTTTTCTGCTTTTGCCTAAAAATTCTCATTTTTTATCCTTCTCCCTGGTAGCTCTCTGCTCTTGACTAGCTGCGATCATGCTGGTTCGATCAATAGGCACAGTAATAAGGGATTATTTTACCAAATATGGATGTGCCTTAAATGTCTTGTCCAGTGGCTGCTGGGAAATGACTTTTTTTATCCCTTTCCTTTAAATCCTTTCTGTGCACGTGTTTGTGTCGGTGTCAGTGTGTGGTGGTTTAGTGCCTCACTATCAGTGTGTGATGAGTGCGTTTGTGCATGTGTGTGCGTCTGTGTGTTTATGTGTGTGTTTGCGTGTGTGGGCGTGTGTGTCCGTGCACGTGTGCGTTTATGTGTGTGTTTATGTGTGCATGCCTGTGTGCGTGCATGTGTGTGTCTGAGTGTGTACATGTGCACCAAGTATTGGTACACAGTATACATTGTGCAGTATGCATTTGTGTTTGTTAATGCATTTAATTAAAATGTGATACTCGTGTGCTCCAACATTTGGAAGAATCCCAGCACTGCTGTTCACAATTTTGTGAAAAAGTAAATAATAGAAGAAAACATAGATAATGAATGTGATAATAAGTGTGTCCCCATCCCCTTGCACTGTTTGGCTCTGTGTTAAAATGACACAAGCCCCCCTGGTCCCACTTCAGCCAATGAGGGAGGAGTGTAGCATACACAACGTTCCACAGCACACCCACCCTGGGAGTCATTGACATCCCAAAGCCTTTTCAGTCACGTGGAAGGTTGTCTCGGGGAGACAACCTATTTCATTTTGATTGAAAGCCGTATGGCGTGTCTTACAATGTCAACAAAAACAGCACTTTTCCATCCTCTGCCAGGTCATTGTAACTCCGCTTCATCTGTACTTGGGTCTTGCCGATGAGCCAATAAAAAAATAAAACAATAGTTTCAAATTTTTCTCTGTTTTTTTCCCAGTTGAATAGACAATTCAACCCTCTATTTATTTCGATTCGCCCTCCCCTCACGAGCCTGTCGCCCATCCTCCGGGTCAAGCCAATATCCAGAGGCCGGCAATGATCTCACCTGCTCTGAGATGGAACTTTGCCCACCTGCTCTTTAGGAATGACCATTCCGACTCTTCCCCCTCCATGCCATATTGTCCATTGTCCCTTTAAGGATAGGTTCCAATTCCAATTCCAATTTTGCTTTGTAACCCAGTAAGATGAACAGGGTAGAAAACACCAGCTTGCCAATTCCCACCCACCACAGTCACATGGTACAGTGGTGTCCAATGACAGGAGAGCTGCACCCTCTTTCTCTTTGTTATGAGCAACTGTTTGTTTAATAATCTCATCAGTGGCGCACTTTCAATAGACGCACTGTGGCCGAAGCCACAGATGGCGCACATTCACTCGTGCTTTCAATGTTTACGTTTGTTTAGCCAAAATGTTTGGCCATAATCCAGATCCAGCCCAGCACACACGAAATGGCAAAATTGTTGGCTGAGGTTTATTTTACTTTCAATTTTTACCATACATTGTGGTTGAGCCACACACCTTTTATATACACCCCTTTCTCTGTTTCACTCACAGTTTGCATGCAATAGAAGCCTGACATGAATCACCCACATTGTTTAAAATGTGCATTTAAACTCTACCAAAGCATATTCATCATTTGCTTTTTTTACTAGGTTGTATGAATACTTTCCTCTCCCAGTAAAGTGAATAATTTGTCATTTGTACTTCTTTTTTGCCTCTTACCCATTGAACAAGGTCATTTCTAATGTAAGTGAATATGCCCACCTAAGGCACAAGGTTATAGTGTTCAGGAGTCCTTTTGTGTCCACACTTACTGTTCTTTCATAAGTTCCTATTGCTGATAATAAATGGAACAAAGAGATGGTTCTTGCTGAAGACAAATGATTTTTACTCTTGAAATTCATGTCGTTTTAGAGTGAGACTTGATATGGAAATGAAACATCCAAGAGCATGTGTGCTTTTGGTGGTGCCTTTCTAAACTTCTGTAACAGTCATCGTACTAACATGGTTTTTCTTTCTTTACTCTTCCAGACAAGCCTATGCACTTCTCTCCGGCGCAGCCCCCTGATGGTAAGTCCCACGATGCCTTGCCCCATTTCACACTGACTGATCGGGCTGGCATAGGTCGATTGCGCTGACCGATCACATTGACATGGGTAGAGCAGGGAAATTGACCTTGCGGGGCTCGTTCTCCTGAGAGAATGTTGGCTCCATCTCCAGTGTTTAACCTTAGCCATGAAACGGTTTGGCGTGCGTGAAATCTCCGCCTTGATGTGGTGCCTGTTTAGCAACTCGATTTTATCTTGGCCATGGCTATGGCTTGATCTAACTACAGTCTCTTCTGTATCGTTGGATCCCTCCCCTCCAAATCTGCATGGATCTTTCCCCCGGCTGGCCCTGCAGTGTATGTAGGGCAGTGACACAGGTCCTGCTGGTTGGTCTGTTGCGTCCCCGTGGCTGTCATACCCCCGCTTTCACCCCCTTTTCACAGCTACAAATGGTGAAAAGGGCTGGTTTCGAGCTGCAAGAGTCATAAAATGAGCAGCAGCAATTTCCTGGCAAATGGCAGAATCTTCATGCACTTTAATCAGGGCAAACAGCTGTTTTTTGGAGCTGTTATGAATATTTATACAGCAGTGAGGCTGTTTGAGATGGAGCTTGGCAGCCCAGCATGCTGACAGACGATGTAGACCTTGCTTAGACCTGGAGCAGCCATTTTTACAGTGTGGGAGTGGTGTTTAAAAGGAGAAAAAACTAAAAACAGACTGAAGCAAGAGGCCAAAAACGCGCACCTGAGCCCATGACCATCTCCGAGCTCTGTATGGATTGGTGGAAAGCTTTGGTGATGGATTTTGAATGACCTATGATAGCTAAGTATTCTCTCTCTCTCTCCTCTCTCTCTCTCTCTCTCTCTTTCTGCCCTTTTCACCATTTTAACAGCTTTTAACAAATGTTCCCAATTGCAGGACCGTATAGATTTTTTTTCTAAACTTTTTGAAGCTCTAAAGAAATATAACACGGACAACATAGTGTGGCTTGCTGAGAACTCTACCTGCATTCTCAGTCATATTAAAGATAGAGAGCTGAGAGCTGTATTTCAATCTTGCAGATATTTGGACAAATCTGCATCCTACCAACAATATTTGTGTCAAAAGCTCAAACTCTAATCAGATTTTAGGGGTCAAAGCATAGCATTGCCAGGGTCTGTAAGAGCCCAGTATCACTTTCTCATCTTTCTGATCACCATTTATGCTATATTTCTGTTTCCCCTCCAAGAATAATGAATAGATCTTCATCTTGCCATTTTAACTGAAAACTGCTGTATGACCACAGCAGTGTGCAGTGGTCACACAGCAGAGGAGTTTTTAAACTGGGGGGGCGGGGGCAGGGAGGGAAATTAGTAAAAGCATGACAGGAGTGAGTAAGAGTAGAGCATGGATTTTGAATCATTGGTTTGGATTGACCTGGATTGTTTTGAGACCCCCCTTTGTGTACCGAATATTGATTGAATGAGAACCTGGCTCAGACTTACGACAGCGGATTATGGACAACGACTATGGATACGGATTGCGATATTGTACTGTTTACCTTATCTCTCCCCTCTCTCAAATTGTGAGTTTACCCTGAATAAACCCAGTTATATTTTATTGACTGTCTTGTGTGTTGTTTCGTTATCCAACTTGGTTGTGTGGAAACCCCACACCCCTGTTTCTGCTACATATGGTGGAGAATGCGGGCGACGTATTGCGTTTAAAAACCATAGTTGGATAACCAAACAGGCAGGGGAGACAATGGAAGCAATAATAAAACAACTGATAGAAGCTAATCTGGCACAACAAACGATGCATTGGGAGCTGATGGAAGAACAGCATCAGCAGACTGCCCTGATATGAGCTGAGCTCAGTCAGCTGGCCGTGGCCAACATCGCCGGAACCCCAGCCTCCAGTCCCAAACCCAGCCTCTTCCTGCTGAAGCTGACCGAAGCAGATGACATCGAGGCGGATCTCCAGACATTCGAAAGAACAGCTGTCCAGGAGAATTAACCACAGGACCAGTGGGCCAGCCTGATCGCCCTGTTTCTGGCCGGGACAGCACAAAGAGGATATCAGGATCTGACCCTGGAACAGGTGACCCATTACGAGGTACTAAAGTAAAAAGAAATCCTGAGACAATATGGATACATGTTAATCCACTGGGCGCAACGATTCCATGACTGGAGTTTTGAACCCATGGCATGACCATGAGCACAAATATCCAATTTGTTTCGACTAGCTAAAAGCTAGCTAACTGCCGAGCCCTTCTCCATGAATCCAATTGAAAGAATAGGACGACCTCTGAAAGCAGAACCTGCCACCCGCCAAAAGGATAAAAAGAAGGCAGATGAGGCAACCTGGAACCCAGAGATGGCGGAACCCAGTGATCTACTTCACCTAGAAGACGACCCTTCCTGGATTTAGAAAACCGGAAATGTTTTTACTGTGGCGAACAAGGCCACATTTCCTGGAGCTGCCCTCACCGTGATGTCTCCATGCCTTCAGCATCAGCCAGTGAGCCTGCCACCGGACGGCCCTGTGGTCTACTAACGTCATGCTGGGCTCATGAAAATAGCTCCTACCCTGTCACACCTGTAAAAGCTAAAGGGAAGATGCCACAGCTCTTCTAGACTGGGGCAGCATGGTGACGTTAATCAGACCAGAGTTTGTTTGGGACCAGAATACCACTGACACCATATCCATCACCTGTATACATGGGGAAACAAAGAAATACAGTACCACGATCCTGAACCTACAGACGACAAAAGGACAAAACATGGGACGAGTTGGAATTGTCCCAAATCTGCCAGTGTTGGTGCTGATAGGGAGGGACTCCCCACTACTTGGCCGACTGTGGGCCAGTGTGTCTGGGGAAAGGGAGACACAAGAGAATAGAAGGGGGAAGGGACACAAACGACAGACGAGGGCCACCAGTGAAGGAAACGCCCAGATGTGTGGATATCAGGAGGTGGACCCCAATGCATCCACCGAGCCGCTGCCAGAAGGTGAAACGGTCGACGTACCACTCCAGGATGCAGAACTAAATTTGTCTGACCTGTTTCTGATGGAACCAGAGGGGGATCCTAAGCTCACGCCATTGACAGAATGGTTTGGAACAGCTCAACTCGAAGATCTGAACCTGGCCAATGCCCTCCAGCAGGTGACAGTCATCAAAGGGAAACCCATTGAGGGGGTGAGTCGACTTAATTACCGACACTTTGCTATAAAAAAAACTGTTTTCGAGTGACGAAAAAGCATGATACTGACGAGTGTGTAGAGCTGTTGTTAGTGCCCGGTCCATTTGTGCAGTCGGTACTCCAATTAGCACATGTGCACCTTCTGGGGGTTCATATAGGAGTCTAGAAAACCTTGGAGCGGATCGGGACCTGATTCCACTGACTCAGGGTGAAGAAAGCTGTGGGGGAGTTTTGCCGCAATTGCCCCGAGTGCCAGAAGGTGGCACCCAGACCTAATTTTTGAAAACCTTATTCCCTTCCCTATAATCTCAGTTCCGTTCAATAGGATCGCAATGGACCTGGTTGGACCCCTCCCTAACACTAGTTGAGGCTATCGATACATTCTGGTTCTTGTGGACTATGCCACCAGGTACCCGGCAGCAACTCCGCTACGCACCATAGCCACCAAAGGGATTGCACGTGAGTTCCTGTTATTATTCTCCTGAATAGGCATACCGGAACAGATATTGACTGATCAAGGAACCCCATTCGTGTCCTGAATTATGAGAGATATGTCTAAAATGCTAAACATAACCCAGCTGCACACTTCCGTTTATCACCCCCAGAAAGATGGGCTGGTGAACATCGAAAATTAAAACAAATGCTGAAGAAGGAAATGGAAGCGGACGGAAAAAAACTGGGACCAACTGCTACCATATTTAATGTTCGCAATCCGGGAAGTACCCCAGGTTTCCACCGGGTTTTCCCCCTTTGAACTGTTGAATGGGAGATGACCCCGAGGGCTGCTGGATGTGGCCAAAGAAGCATGGGAACAGCAACCATCACCTCATCGTACCCTTGTGGAACACGTCGGGGGAAATGAGATAGAGAATGGCCACCCTATGGTCCATTGTAAGAGAACGCATGCAGGGAGCACAGAATGCACAAGCCCGAGTCTATAACAGAAAAGCACAGCCAAAGGAGTTTCATCTAGGGGACAAGGTGTTGGTGCTAATCCCCACGTCGGAGTGTAAGTTTTCGGTGAAACGGCACGGCCCCTATGAAATTATTGAAAAGGTAGGGGAAGTGAATTATCGCGTTCAACAGCCTGGACATAGAATTATAACCCAGATTTATAACATTATCCTGTTAAAAAGGTGGATCTTCTGTGAGGTACTGTACACTATGTGCCCTCAGAAATCAGTTTCAGAGACCAGGCCTACGGAAGTGCAACTGGGGGAAAAATTAAGCCCGGCTCAGCAGCAGGACATGCGGGAGCTTGTGGACAGTCACCAGAACCTGTTTTCCAGGGAACCGCCCTCATCCAATGCCTCATTATCACCGAGCCAGGAGAAACAGTGAAATTGCGTCCCTATTGCATACCGGAAGCCAGGAGGGAAGCCATCAGGATGGAGGTACAAATAATGGTGGACGCAGGAATTATAGAAGAATCACATAGTGAATGGTGTAGCCCGATCGCATTAGTGCTGAAACCAGATGGCATGCTACGATTCTGTAATGATTTTAGAAAGTTAAATGAAATATCGAAATTTGATGCATATCCAATGCCGCGGATTGACAAACTAATTGACAGACTCGGGACAGGCAGATTTATTAACACATTATACCTGACCAAAGGTTATTAGCAGGTACCGCTAGCTCCCGACCTTCAGGAAAAAACTGCTTTTGCCACCTCAGACGGCTTATTTCAATATTTCAATAGAAAATTACCTTTCGGTTTACATGGAGCTCTGGCTACGTTTCAACGGTTGATGGACCAGATTCTCTGTCCCCATAGAAAATATGCAGCGCCATACCTAGATGACATCATCATATATGGGAACAAGTGGCAGTCCCACCTCGACCAGGTCCAGGCCGTGTTACAGACATTGCGGTGGGTGGGGCTTGCGGCAAATCCCAAGAAATGTCGGCTTGGTTTGCAGGAGGCAGAATACTTGGAGTATACAATCAGGAGGGGTTGTATAACAACACAAGAAAGAAAAGTGGAAGCAATTCGAAACTGGCCTTGCCCCCTCATGAAGAAATGAGTGCGGACATTTTTAAGGCTAACAAGCTACTATCATCATTTTGTACCTAACTTTGCCTCTTTAGCCAGCCCTTTGACAGATCTTACCAAAAGCCGGCTGCCGGACTGGGTGGAGTGGACGGAAAGGACAGAGTAGGCGTTCCAAGAACTAAAGCGGATGCTGTGTTCAGGACCTATACTGGTCACCCCCAATTTCACAAAACCTCTACTGGTGCAGACGGTCGCATCAGAAATGGGGATGGGGGCTGTATTATCACAAGTACAAAAGGGAGAAGAACACCCAGTTATGTACATCAGTCAGAAGCTGTTACCAAGAGAGCAAAAATATTCTACAGTGGAGAAAGAGTGCCTAGCAATAAAATGGGCACTCGAAACGCTGAAATATTATCTATTGGGAAGGCATTTCACCCTGGTAATGGACCATGCGCCATTAGTATGGATGGCCAGGAAGAGAGATAGTAACACCCGTGTTACGAGGTGGTTTTTGTCGCTGCAACCATTTATGTTCTCTGTCTCACACAGATCTGGTGCAGCCCACGGGAATGCCGATGCCCTATCCAGGAGAGAGACACTATGGTGTCAAGCCACCCCTCCTTCCCAGTCGGAGCTGAGGAAAAGGGTGTGTGGCAGACGGCCGGGAAATGTGCGGGGAATCATTATAGAGGGGAAATACCTGCTGGCTCCACCCCAAACCGTATATGGAGCTCCAGAGGAAATATGACGCCCCGGGAAACCCTTAACAAGCCAAAGGCTTGGAAATCAAAGACGCGCCTTTTCCCCAAACCAATCAGTACTGGAAGGGAAAAGCATGACAAGAGTGAGTAAGAGTAGAACATAGATTTTGGATTGTTTGTTTGGATTGACCTGGATTGTTTTGAGACCCCTCTTTGTGTACCGAATATTGATTGAATGAGAACCTGGCTCAGACATAAGACAGCGGATTATGGACAACGACTATGGATATGGATTGTGATATTGTGCTGTTTACCTTATCTCTCCCCTCTCTCAAATTGTGAGTTTCCCCCGAATAAGCCCAGTTATATTTAATTGACTGTCTTGTGTGTTGTTTCGTTATCCAACTTGGTTGTGTGGAAACCCCTGTTTCTGCAACATATGGTGGAGAATGCAGGCAACGCATTGCATTTAAAAACCATAGCTGGATAACCAAACAGGCAGGGGAGACAATGGAAGCAATAATAAAACAACTGATAGAAGCTAATCTGGCACAACAAACGATGCATTGGGAGCTGATGGAAGAACAGCATCAAAAGACTGCCCTGATGCGAGCTGAGCTCAGTCAGCTGGCCGTGGCCAACATCGCCGGAACCCCGGCCTCCAGTCCCAAACCCAGCTTCTTCCTGCTGAAGCTGACCGAAGCAGATGACATTGAGGCATATCTCCAGACCTTCGAAAGAATAGCTGTAATTACAATTGCAACAGCTACTTTGATGAGAGCTTTACCAGAGAAGAGGTTATAAATATGTCTAAAAGTACAGCCAATGTACAGAATGGTTTAGAGGACATTGAGATCGGGGATGGATAAGTACTACAAAAACTACAAAAACTTAAAACAAATAAGGCAGCAGGCCCCAATGGCATATATCCTAGAATACTCGTGGAACTTGGGGAGATTATTTATGAACCACTGATAGATATTTTATGCAATGCCTAAACACTGGAGAAATACCAGATGACTGGAAGCAAGGTAGTATAATTCCGTTATATAAGAAGGGGGGGTCATACTGACCCAGGGAACTATAGATCTGTCAGTTTAACTTGTATCTCATGTAAAATATGGAATGTATTATTAGGGACAAATTGGAATTATTCCTGCAAAATAGTAGTATTTTAAGGGATAGCCAGAATGTTTTTTTCATGGGGAGGCCATGCCTATGTGGTGGAAATCACCCAGGAGTCCGAACAGAAGGAAGGATGCAACACTCTAGGCCAGCACAGGTTCCGAATCTTATTCTTGAGCTGTACCAGCATTACGGGGCCCCGGAGACCTCTGCCTGTAGAAGTATGCCTAGTGATCTGTGGGTCCCCTTCTTATAGTACATGAGTGTATGCAGAATTTAAACAATGGTTAGGAAAAGTCTGAGTGAGAATGTGTTGATCATCAGTTGTGTGTTTTGACTCTGATCTTCCTTGCTTTGTTTTCTTCTCCTGTCGTTAATCTTGATTGTTTATTGGGTTTTCTTGATTAGTGGCCTCTTTCTGCCTCTTTTGCTGTTTCTTTTGCTTTGTCATGTCACATCAGTCCCCCCTTGGGGCCTTGCCACACCTTGGATTGCTGGCAATGGCACACCTTGATGCTTCTGAATTCCTAAATATATACAAAAACATAATAGTTATTAATCCCCCCCCCCCTTGGTCATGTGCGATGGTCCCTGGGAGTTAATGCGTCATGCATGCATGCATGGTATCTAAAATCAAATAAGTCCTGGGGTGAGTATCAATCTTGGTGAATGAATGTGTGATGTGTTGTGTCCCTTGTACATTAGTGTGCGTTTTAATCATAACCGTGATTGTATAAGTCTAACCAGTAGTTAACTTTCCACATTTAGGCAAAGGGTATCACTACCAGTCGTGGCACGCTGACCTACTGTTTTTATCTGGTGCGGCCTAGAACATGTCAATTTAAAACCTGAAAGTTTTACCAATCAAGTTAGTCAATTGATGTTCTCAAGTGGAGAGAGGAAAGTCATCCTCCTGGTTGTATTGTAAACCTAGGGTGCTGTGTACGTATGTGTGCACGCGTGTCTGTGTGTTAAGCTACATTATAATTGGTGTCTGTGTTGGTTGGCTTAAAGGGTTGGTTCAATATGGATGTAAGCATAGTTCAGCCTTTACTAATGTGATAAAGACGATTTATCTTTTGATACTGACGGCGTTTAATGTAGCTGGCCACAATTTGAACTAAGATGGAGAGAGTGAAGACAACAATAAGCAGGTACACTTCCCACTCCCACTTGTTTTCCTGCTGCTGCTACTTCTGTCTGTCAACTCTATAGTCAGCCTAGCCTGACTTCTTTCAATTGCATAAAGTTTTAATGCTTGAGTTATTTTGTTTATAATTTTGTATAATTCATCATTATGCTCCTGCACTAGTGGATTGTCCCACCATTCAGCTTGTACAGTGGTTCTCATGGGGACTGGGAGATGGATACCTTTTATGTGTTATCAATAAGACTGTATACCAGCACCCCATGAGGTGGTAGCAGGGCAAGAGTAGGGCACAATTACAGGGTTTGTCCTGCCCCTATAACTAGGTGTGTCGATTCCACCTCTGTGAACATATGAGTTGCAGTTGATAGATTTATTAATTTTGTCATTCCATGAGCAGGTTGGATCAATAAGTAATAGACGCATAATTAAGCTGGACTCCATCTCCAGCCACCTATCCTTAATATGAATATCCAATTTAGTATACTCATAATTTGGTTTAACTGTGATTATGGTAAGTAAGGTCTCAGGTCATGCCAAGTCAGTCTGGTTAGGGGTAATGATGTTTTCTTGGGTATCTGTAATGGAAATGATCAAGTTAATTTAGGTTAGGTTGCCTCCTTGGATACCTGCAATGAGAAGAATCATGTTAGGTTTGTTCCCAGTGTTTTCATATCTCCCCTGATTTATTTCCTATGCATACTGTGGTATACACGTAGGCTTCAATGTGTAGTATGGTGTGGGGTTGCCCTAATTTTTCCATAATACAGCTGGGAGGATCCCTGTGTTTATCTGTTTCAAGTATGTAAGTGTCTCTCTCTCCATTCTACCATGACAAGTCCTGTGCATGCTTTGCTGTCTTTTGCTGTGAGTGAGATTAAGCAAAATAACGTTAGAATAAATTAGCTAAGATGGTGGTTTTGGATGATTTTGAACCCCCCTGATCACCTTAATTGTGATGCAAGTTTTTCCCAGTTATGTTAGTTACCTGATGTATAGTTAGAAGCTAACTTGCTAATTTGCTAGCTAGCTAACTTTAGAAAACTCTGTGGGTTTGTTATGTTTTGTAGAAAAAACTAAGGGGGATTTGATTGAGGTTTTTAATTTTTTTATTCATAAAATTGATTAACAAAGTGAAATACCAAATATTTGAGTTCAGTTAGGAGAACAAGAGGGCACAGGTGGAAATAAGTTAAAAGTCAATTCTGCATGGATATCAGGAGTTGTCAATGTGTGGAATAGCTTGCCAGGTCATGTAGTGGAGGCAGAAACACGGGGTATTCAAGTCCAGGCTTGATGCAGTACTGTATGTTCTTTAAACTAGGAAATTATGAGCTTAGATTTGCCGAACAGCCATTATGTACTCATGTTATTTTCAAGCTTTCTCGCTAGAGGAGAGTCTATAAATTAGTAGTCCAGATCAAGGTTTTCTGCCAGCAACATATAGAGAACAGCACAAAAGCAGCTAAAGAACAAATAGAAAACATTGAGAGAGCGATACTGCAGCTGCAGGTCAACCTAGGTGAGGAAGACAGAACCCAGGGCGGAAAATGTTTTAAAGAGAAAAAGAGGCTGCTGTGGGACAGGGGACAGGCAGCACTGATCCAGGCGAGACATGTGCAGCTGAACCTCATGGATGGACACAACTGACATTCAGAGTTTTAAACTGCCTGATGGGGAGAGGTTATGTAACAGGAGGAGAAAAGGAGACATGCTGTCTCTTTTTTATCTGAGAACTGTGAGGAGAGAGCAATGGTGGAGCTACTGCCTGAGTTTCTGGCTCTCTGTCCCTCTGGCCCTCTGTCCCCAAAGGAGATAATGACAACAGCAAACCAACAGAATTGTGGGAAATCACCAGGCTCAGCTCATATCCCTTACAGTATATCATGGCTACCACTGAAATAAATTCAACATTTTAAATAAAACTTTTAATCATATGAAAATAATTGAGGGATAGATAGAGATGTTGGATATACATAAGGGCGGCACGGTGGTGCAGTGGATAGCGCTGTCGCCTCACAGCAAGAAGGTCTCGGGTTCGAATCCAGGCCGGGGGCCTTTCTGTGCGGAGTTTGCATGTTCTCCCCGTGTCCGCGTGGGTTTCCTCCGGGTACTCCGGTTTCCTCCCACAGTCCAAAGACATGCACGTTAGGCTAATTGGAGAGTCTACATTGCCCGTAGGTATGAGTGTGTGAGTGAATGGTGTGTGTGTGCCCTGTGATGGATTGGCGACCTGTCCAGGGTGTATTCCTGCCTCTCGCCCGGAACGCATGCTGGGATAGGCTCCAGCCCCCCCCCCCGCGACCCTGACCAGGAATAAGCGCCTTAGATAATGGATGGATGGATGGATGGATGGATATACATAAGTTTTTGAGAAAAATGTATATTTTTTGATAATGATTTTTTTCTTTGAATAATTTTACTTCAATTAAAGGTTAAATTTCTCTCATATTTTGAGTGTAACATCAAGCCGATGAACAACAAAGACATTTTGTTATAGCATTTTTTGCTCATCTTCACCAAGGGTGCCAATAATTCTGGAGGGCAATGTATAATATGGAAGTAAAACTAGCACATGGGAAAAATTGCCAATTTCTGCCATGGACAGCTAAGTCTGGAGAAGTGTTTTTATATGTAGTTACTCCTATTCCCTCTGTTAATGAATACATTCTGAACTGTGTGGCGATGTATCCCTTCTTTAGTAAAAAATCCGCAATCAAATCATATTTCCCTGTCAACTTTCTACATTTCCTCATCCAATTCTTATATTTCCCAGCACCTGCATATCAATTTAGCGCCTTTTTTAAAATAATAAAATTTGTTTATAATTTTCCCCCCTTTTTTCTCCCAATTTAGTAGCCAATTCAACCTATATTTATTTAGATCCGCCCTCCCCCCACGAGCCCGCCACCCATCCTCTGGGTCAAGCTAATATCCTGAGGCCGGCAATGATTAGTCTCCTCCAAGACGGAACTTCAAATCAAATCAAATCAAATCAAATTTATTTGTATAGCGCTTTTTACAATTGAATTGTCACAAAACGCTTAACAGAGGGCCTAGACCCTAAAGGCAACAGTGGTAAAGAAAAACTCCCTTGGTAGGAACCATCCTCTTCTGGCCGGCACAGGGTGTATCCAAAAAAGACCATATCATGGTCAGTCCAACTTCACCCACCTGCTGTTTAGGAACGCCCGACTGCTCCTCAGCGAACTTGTGCCAACTTTCCCCCCCCACTCCCTGGGGCGGACAGCCAAATGCCCGGCCAAAGTCATACTGATGCAGTTGGGTTTCGAAACGGCCACTGCAATAGGTAGCTCACACTCGCAAAGCACCAGTCAATGCGAGTGCGTTAGACTGCTATGCTATCCGAGGCCCTCAATTTAGCGCTTTACCGCGGACAAACCCACAGTTAATGTTCCATTAATTGCTGTCTTTTTAAAATAGCAGTCCCACCATAACATCTTTAGGAGCACTAAACTGACAGGAATGTTTTTTCATGATTTCATTTTTTTTTCTTTATCATTTTTGTCAGATTTTTTTCCCTGTTTTTCTCCCAATTTGGTGGCCAATTTGGTGCCCTTTATTATTCCAACTATCCCCCCTCCACAAGCCTGCTGCTAGCCTATTCTGATATTGGTAGTGGCATGGGCGACGAACCGCCTCCTCCAAGACGGAAAATGCCAGTTGCCCACTGTGATTCCGATACAGCCAGAGAAGCTCTCTGCAGCGAGCGCATGCCGGCTTCCCTCCCCCCTCCCTGGGGCAGACAGCCAATTTCCGCCCCCTAGCAGTACTCCCGGCCAGAGCCGGACTGGTGCAGCTGGGGAATCGAACCCCGGCCACAGTGGGCAACTTGCGTGTGAATGCTTTTACCATTACGCCACGCTGGGGCCCCTTGATTTCACATTTTAGCGTTCAGTTTGCGTTCTTACAGTTCCTGGTCTGCAGTGTTGCTTAACTTTGGGGCTTCACCATGGAAGCTATTAAAATTAAGAAAGTACATTTTATTCAGAGTTTACAACAAAATGTTGTTTAATCAAAGGCTGAGAACTGCACTGAATGCTACCACAATGGTGAGCTTAGTAGGAAAACTTGGTTTTTAATGTAATTTCATTTCATATCACTGTAGTCATTCCAAAGCCACCATTCTGACCACCAATAGGCCATATTATATACAGTGATGCTTGAAAGTTTGTGAACCACTTGTGCAATCATAAAAATCTAGAGTTTTTACTACAAAATCCTTATTTAATCAGAACCATTAACTGAAATATAGGGTCTATAGTTACCAATTTCATAAATTTTTAGAGGAAATTGTGCATATAGTAGAGTAAAAATAGTGAGGTAAAAATGAATTAGTGAAGGTGAAAAAAAAAATGAACCTCCTGTTGCCTTAGTTAAGTCAAGTAGGTAAGTAGAATCAGCTGGGTATATAATTGGGTACCAAGTTAACCAATAAAAGGTCAGATCTTTTGGAAAGAGTTTGGGTGCCACTCTCATGAATACAGGTAAGAAACCTGGTCAGTTCGGTGTTACCCATACAGGTGAACGCAAAACACACCATGCTGAGACCTAAGGAGACCTCAGATGACCTCAGGAAGAGTATAGTGAGTGCGCATCAGTCTGGAGAATAGGGGTGTCACGATACATGTATTCATATTGAACCATTCACGGTTCGGTACGCATTACGAACCGAGCGATTTAATTCAAAGTGGAGAAAATAAATTATAGCTTAAATTGTGTGAAATGTGTTAAATATTCTCATTGCTGCTCAACAAGGAAGCCCACAGTGAGAAAAGAGACACAACAGGCAACATGTGCAGCCCCTCCCTCCTTCAAAGAAAAAAAAAACCTTCCCACTTTAACATTAACTAACGTTACTCCAACGAGGCACAAGCTGTTCATGACCCAGTAGCCAGGCACCAAGTCTGTAGCCAAGATTGCTGAGGAAGAGGTGATGGACAGCATTCAAGCTCGTTCAAGGCAGTGGACAGCATTCCCTTGAATGCTGACCCACTTGAATGGTGGAAAACCAATGGGCACATATACACTCACATTGCCATGTTGGCATGGCGTTACTTGGATGTGCTTGGAACCTCTGTCCCTAGCAAGAGGGTTTTTGTCACATCAAGCAGATCTTTGCAAGATAATGTGGACATACTAATGTTTCTCAAGAAAAACTTGAAAATTGAGTGAAAGCTTATCTGATAGATATGTTGGACTCTGAGATTACTATATAAAGTACTATATAAACAGGCTTTTGTTTAAACGTGTTTATAAGTACCATACCATATTTCTTTTTTTTATGTTACATTATAAGGCACAGTTTTTTTGTGTTACTATATGCTGATAACTAAGAAGCCACCCCAAAAGATGGGTCAGGTGCCATTGTGTTCATTTCAAAGTCAGAAAAGATCATATTTTTATGATGTTAGATGTTTTAATAAATTGAAAACATAAAATCAAGGCACATTCTCTGGCATTCCAATTTTTTTGCTGTATTGAAAACGCACTGAACCCCCCTACTGGAGAAGGATATAAAATCATATCAAAAAGACTTGGGCTCCATCAGTCCACTGTGAGACAAATAATATACAAATGGAGAGTGTTTAACACGACAGCAACTCTGTCTAGAAATGGGCGTCCTTCTAAAATATCACCAAGAGCCACAAGAAAAATAATAAATCAAGTAAAAAGCAACCCAAGAAAACATCCAGAGATCTACAAGCCTCCCTCCACCTGATATGCATCCATCAACAATAAGAAGAACACTGAATAGAACTGCCATGCTGTCTGAAAAGAACCAAGCTGCCTGTCTTTAGTTTGCTAGAGAACACCTGGACAAACCTGAAGGTTTCTGGAAGTCTGTTCTCTGGACGAATGAGTCCAAAACCAACATTTTTGGTCACAATCAAAAATGCCATGTCTGGTGAAAACCCAACACTGCCCACCACCAAAATAACCTTATCCCTAGGGTCAAGCATGGTGGCGGGAGTGTCATGATCTGGGGCTGCTTTTCTTCCTCTGGGCCTGGACGACTCAACATCATTAAGGGAACCATGAATTCTGAGGGATCAAAGTCCTGACCTAAATTCAATCGCGATGCTGTGAGTTTTTGTTAAATAAGCCAGTTTTGTTAAATTAAGAATTAAAATATATCATATTTCTTTGTGTGCCCTTTATTTGGGATATCTTTGTTAAGAATTGAGGTTTGGATAAAGATTTTATAGGGTTATTTTTCTATAATATATGATATATGGTTCACAAACTTTCAAGCATCACTGTATATAATGCAGATGCCCTATCCCTTAAAAAAAGTTAATTGAAAATATGCCAACAAACTCTCAAATCCTAATTTTCTATCTTCAGTCAGCAAGGCAAATGCACATGACCTCAGTGCAGTTGTGCTTGTATAGAGTATTGCTTTACCACACTAACACAATGACTCTAAGAGAATGGTTTACTGTATTTGTGTCTTCTGTTATCCAAAAACATCACAACGTACGACCACTCCTCCTAACTCTGTCCTCTTGCGCTTCTTGTAAGCTGTGTTTAATGGCAGAAAAGATTGGTTTGTCAATGGAGGAGCACACCTAAGCACAAAAGGCTGCGTTCTGAGCCAATGCGGCTGAGGAATGCAATATTATATATATTGTGAGGTCCTGCTTAAACCTCCCCTGATGTCTTCCAAACAGTGGCTTATTGATCTTTGGGCTCATTTGCAGATGAAGGCTGTGGCAGCTGTTTCGGCACTAGCTGTTGATTTTAGAGGTGCAACCCCAGGAGAAAAACAGTCCAGAGATTTCTGTCAAAGGCGTTTAAAAAATAATTTTAAAAACACAGTTGGATGCAGTGCAATCCATTTTCAGTCTTTGTCACGAATGGGCTCAGTTGGTGGGGTTCTCACTGCCTCATCGTACCGCAATCACTCTTTTGGTTAATTTGGTGACTGCAGTCTGCCTGCTCCAGCTATGCATTGAGTGCAGTCTGGCTGGGGTGTTAGGTGTGGTCTGTGTCTGGAGGTAGGATTAGGTGTACTTGCTTTGTCCTCTGCGCCTGGCAGATGTTAAAGGAAGGAACCTACATTTACAGAATTATCCAAGTTTCATGTATTGAGTGGCAAACCGACATAGTTATAGGATTTTAGAAGGCTGTTCCTGAAATCTAAAAGATGGTAGAAAGTGTTTTTGGAAAGAGAGCAATTGCAGTAGGCGAGTTGGTGATTGTTACCAGACTTAGCGTACAGACGGCTCAGGCCTGTCGGATGTGCATCTATGATTATTGGCTAAATCCCTCCTAATAAAAGCCCGCTTTTCAGCCACTGAAAAAACCAGCGAAGTGACAAAGCTCCCTCTAATTAGCACCTCGCTTGCATTTGAAGTCCGATATCATGCGGTCCAAGATAATTATTGCCTGTCGCGTCAAGATATTATAGCAGTTGCTCCAAATTAACTTGTTGTCTTCAGACAGAAAAGTGCTAGATTCATATCCCTTGGGAAAAGTGTTCAGTGGAATTATGAGTATGCTGAGCTGCAGAAAAGGCTTGGCAGGAATTAAAGTCACACTCGTGCGTTCATCAGTCCGTGAGTGTAAGCACACTGTGGTAGATAACATATACTGTACTATAATAGATGTTCTGCATTGTTGCTCTGTGTTCTGTTAGCTTTCAGAATGCCAATAGTAAAGCTGGGTTTTAAATTAAAATTGGATGATTTCTTAAATCAGGGGGATTTGTGATCACAGCCCAGATGGTATCTAATATAGGTGCAGGATTTTGTCCTTCGGCATCAAACTGGTTAGTCAACATTTAAATGTAGGACAATGCGATTTCTTACTCTTTAACTTCCCAATTCCAGCAAATAAGCTATAAGGAACCAAGTGTATTTGTAACAAAATGATAGATAATTGGACCTGTTGACTCTGCCTGCCAATCATTGATCCCTGACAGTGATGATAAAGACAGATATCTGCTGGGAAAGTGTCAAGAACCACCTGGCAAACAAAGGAATCCGCTTTTGATTTATTCCCAGTGTGCCAGGTAGATGCCCTAGATGTCAAGAGAGGTTTCTCTCGATTTTGGTGGATTTCTATTAAATCTTCCTCCGCTGATTGAGGAATTATGCTTCAAATAGCCCACTATGGTATTGTTTGTTGTTGATGCTGTTGTTTATCATTATTGATGGCATTTTTTATTCAGTCCTTGGAAGAATTTCAAAGGCTCACCCTTCAAAGGGTTATACAGATACAGAGGAATATGTGCACCAAATTCATAATCGAGACCATTTTAATTTGGTTCTCTGACTAGAATGTAGACATAAAAAGACTGCTTGATATGCTGATGTATAATGTTTTCCTAGTTACATTTATTCCAAGGAGGAAATTAAGGCTTTTTGCAGCTTTTTTGTTCTCAGTTGTTTCCAGATGTAGAAGGGATTAACAAAATGAACCAACTAAGATTTTTTAAGATAAGTTTGGTGAGCAGAACAAGAGGCCACAGGTGGAAATTAGTTAAGGCAAATTCCTCACAGATATTAGGATACATTTTTTTATTTTTACAGAGAGTTGTAAATGCCTAGAACAGCTTAGCTATTCAAGTCCAGGCTAGATGCAATACTAGATGCTCTTTAGATTAGGAAACGACGAGCCTAGATGGGCTGAATGGCCCGCTCATTATTATGTATTCTTATGTTCTTATGTAAATATGAAAATAATGAGTGTTCAATTAACAACATTATAAAACAGTACAGAGCACAGCAGTACAGAGCACAGCAGTACAGAGCAGTTGGGTGTTTTGTCATGCGTGATTATTTGAAGGGTGGGTCTGGATGGGACAGGCAAACACGTAGATTTAAATGGAATCCATTTGTGCCCCGGGCGGGCTTCTTGCTCAATTGACAACTTGAGCGAAATGAATTCCTACATTGAAAGGGAGAGTGTCCCAGGGGACCTGGAAGTCACGAGTTTTGGAGACGGGAGGCAGCGTGGCAATCGCCGTGCTGATGTGCATAGAGACATTCCCAATTTCCTCAGATTTATTCGAATCTGTCCCAGTGTCTCAAGCGGGAACTGACATTTGTTGTACATCCAATACTCACGATGGATGTCTCCCGAGGATGACAGTTTTAGGCTGCCTCTAGAATAGGTGTGGATCCTAGATATCTTTCTACGTGTAAAAATATGGTGGGGCAGGCGAGAAAAAAGAAAAGCCCTCTGTAATTAATTTGATCCTAGCTGTGTTCTTGACAGTGAGACTCACCCAGAGAGCAGCGGATTTAATTATTGCTCCTGCGTTATCTTAATTAAATCGTTTTATGGCACCGATTCTGCACAATGGAGCCTAAAATCTCCCACATCTTTTGGGTGTTGAGGATGGTAGCCCCGCATTAAAGGTAGCTTTAAAGTTTGGATGCTTTTGTGGATTAGCATGTGCTTAGCATACAGTGAGATTGCCTGTGCAATGAGCCTTCAAAAAGCTATATTTAACCCACTCTCACTGGCTCCGGGAATGTATGACATTATTGGGGAGATATATGTTTGACGCTCTCTATGTACACAAATACAAATATGCCTATACCTGGGTTCTTCTCGTTGCAGTTTTACAGACCTCATTAGCTTTGTGTATGCTGCCTGTGTAAGCGGCAGGATATAGTTAGCTCTCCTGAAGCTTTTATGGAAGGAGAAACATCTGACACTTTCCTGTCTGAGCCGTCACTGCATGAGCCCAGCAGTGGGGCGGCGGGAAAGTCTGGATATTGATCCGTGAGGGAAGACATTTTGGAACGTGGGTCAAAAGAAATACAGAAGGTCTTCCAAAACCTGCTGCTGTGATGACTTGTTTCTCAGTAGGGGGTGGGGAAGCGGTGTGGTGGGTAGAGGGGCCAGTTGACATGTCTGTCTGGCATGGTCTATGGCAGCCCATGACGGAGATTAGTGTGGCAATGGCCGACTGCAATGCCTCTGCCTTGGACCTGCATCAGAACCAGCCGCTTGACCGTGAAGGTCTGGGCGTGACGTCCAGTGACAGTCTGGTCTTCACACGTGCGCCATCATAACCTCTAGAATCTATTCAAGTATTTCTAAAAGGGTGCTTAGGGCATACCACATGTTTGTAGCCTGACTTTGTGAGGGCTATGGGCTCGCTGTGTGCTTTCTGCTTCCAACGAAACAATTTCCCCGAGGTGCATTTTGCAATGCTAGTTGACATTTTCTGGAAAACATGAATTTCAAGCTCCAATTAGATATCCACGTTAAATGACAAATGCGAGACAAACTGCTAATGATTCTTCATAAAGTAGCCTCTGGTGCCCTCAATGTTGGTCCTCGTTAAGGATAAGCAAGTAATGCTACTTTAATTTGCTCTTAACTAGTAGCAAAGCTGTAGTTAGTGTTGTAGCTGCATGCCTTATTCTTAGCTAATGAAACCACTGGACTTCATTAGGCAAGCAGTCTCATTTCCAATTCGGGTCGGGCTTTGAGTGGCCACATAATGTCTTGCATGGTTGCTGCTTGCCACAGTGCAAAGCCAGGGCATGGCTGTACTGTGGTGCACTGCCAGCTATCTCTGGGACAGAATTACTATGTGATTGTAGTGTGGGTCGACGGTGGAAGAGCCACACGCAGATTTCACGGGTATCTAAAAGCTGGACGCAAGCGACCAGCCACTAAATCTGAAAACAGACTAGGGAGCGGGGAAACAAAAGAAAACCCCGGGACAAACTCCATGGGAATAAACCCAACAAAAACAACCCTAGTAGGGCGAACGCTTCCTCAACGAGGTGCGTGGAAAACAAATAGCTATAGACTTTAGCTCTGGGGAACAATAGCCCCGACAAACAAAGAGTAGAGAAAACTAAATAAGACCCTTCTCTCTTTAACTGAGAGAACCACAGAGTGGTAAGCTAACCCTTTGTTTGGAATAATACGAAGTACCTTCTCTCTTTAACTGAGACCACAGAGTGGAAAACGACCCCTTAGTTAGAAGTACCGGCTAGAGCGTAATAATGGTTTACACAGAAGCGTTTGTATGAGGAAAACGCAAAACTTAAATAGGAGGCGGAATGAACACTGATAATCCACAGCTGGACGTGATCGTAAAACACACCAACGAAAGACCATATAAGGAAGGTGGCTATAACAATGATTCCTCACACAAACCCAAAGAAAACAGGCTATCACATGGTCAAGCGCCCTCCAGCGGCTGAGCAAGGTAAAACCGTGACAGTGATGAATCCTTTCCAGAGAGAAACCGATGCAAGGAGGGAAATAGTTGTCTTAAAGTGTGCCACAGTTTCCCATACCAGTCAGAACAAGGCACTTCAGCAAAGCCATAGGCATTTTTTTTTTTTTTTGTCAGCATTCAAATCCGCTCCGGGATAGCCTTCACCTGGGATGATTGGGCTTCCCAGCATGTGCTCTCTTTTCTTTTCAATGTTCACACACAAGGAGGAGAGGAGTGATCTTGTCATCGGCCACAATAAAAAAGCGAAATGTAACAGATGAGTTAACCTCCCTGATTTGGCACACTAACGTAAATCTCAGGGACCAGCCTGAGAGAGTGTTTGCAGGCCAGGGCCAGCGGACAGGTGTCTTCCAGCCCCACCCGCAGGCACCCCAGTCCCCCTCGGGATCCCAGCTCATCCTAATCTAATCTATATTGTTTCCCCGGGTTTCCCTTAATAGCGTGTTTGACACGTGCGCTCTGCACCGCTGCACACAATTATGACACAGTGCTCAGGCTCCTAAAAGTGGCTTGCAGTCAACAGTCTGTTGACACCATTCCACCGCAGGGCCAGTCAAGAAGGCAGTCACTGCCAGAAACTACAGTCACTTCACAAAGGCACTGAGCTTTCCATGAGCTTCCTAAGCAAGGGCCCTTGAGGTCGCTTTGTGGGCCTCTGACTAATGACAGTGACTAATGTAGAGAATATATTATGTCTGATATCTGTTTCATTGTTTGTTTGTTTTTTTATTTTTTGAACAACCCAATGATATTTTGTATTGTCCAATTCGGAATGACCAAATACAATTTCAAGTCTGTCTCATCACTGCAACACCCTCTATCAAATTGGTAGATTATGATGCGTGTTCTTTTCATTCGGCAGTCCAATCATTGGGCTGGAGGACTGCACATATTACGCAGCTGTCACAGGCAGACTGTAGGCACCCAATCAACCAGAGGAGTCCGCATTGCATGGTGAGCCGAGGAATAACCTGCTGGCTAAAACCCTCCCCCCCTGGGCGACGCCATGGCCAAGGTTTTATTAGCTGGATACATCACACAAAATCCCATCTGTTTAATTTTGATGGAATCAGAGTTTGAAGCTGAAATGCTCCTGTGTGGAAGCTATACCTGGGGGCACCGGTCAGGGTGAAAGTAAGGGCAATTATGGACACTCCTACACTATTGACCCCCCTCCTCCATATTTCCTCCATCCGTGTTTTTGTTCGTTAGCGAAACGGAGATCACAGAGTGATCTGGAAAAGCACCCACTGATGGGCCTCGGGACCTGGCGTCCGAGGAAGAGGAGAACATCCGGGAGTCATTCTTTCACGCGGTCGCTCCAAGGCCCCTGGCATTTGCCTGATTTGCATAACCAAAGCCTGTTATGGGCGTCACAAAAAGAAGAGGGGGAGGAAGGCAGCTGGAAACCAATTTCTACACTAAATGTATGTCTCTACTCCCTGTAGAGGGAGAAAAATCCATCTTCCACAGTGGGCCAGCGTCAGTAATAAATGTCAGAGCAGGCTGGTGTTTTGAGAGGGATTTTAGAGATCGTTTGGTGTGTTTGCTAGGAGCAGATTGAACTGCAACCCCAGTTTCAGAATCCTGGCCCCACCCCGGAGTACTGGCAGCCAGCTGTGTGCTTTAATGCTTTATTGAATGTATGTGCGCTAGGCCAGATGGCTGGATGCTTGTTTAGAGGCAATCAGCCAGCTTATAGCTTCAGACCCAAGGTGCGCACTCCATGCACAGAATCTGAGACAAATCAGCTGTGACGAATCTCCAACGGGTGACAGAAATTGACTCTTAGGGCCGACCCAGTGAAGACTCCGCCCCCAATAACATGACCCACACGCTCATCGCCTGGGCTGATGATGTTTCCCACTGCCCTGTCGGCAGTAATTCATTTGCCACATGAATCTTTCCATCCGCTCACGGAGTGCAGGGCGCCGAACGCTGTCTGGAGACCCAGAAATAATGTGCTGGTACGAGGTACGGCAGGTACGGGCAGTACGGGCAGAGCTACCCAGCAAGCACCCTGGGCCAGGGCACGGCTGTGCAGAAGGGATGGGGAACCAGAACACATCAGTGAAAAAGCGTTCAGATATACGCAACAACGGGACACAACTGGGCTTTCATAAGTAAGCAAAGCCTGCAGTGGCCAGCAGTGTGGTATAATGGTTAGGGAGCTGGGCTTGTAACGTTAAGGTTGCAAGTTCAATCCCCAGGTGGGACACTGCCGTCGTACCCTTGAGCAAGGTACTTAACCTGAATTGCTTCAGTTAATATCCAGCTGTATAAATGGATTGTATGTAAAGAAATGTGAACTGTGTAAGTCGCTCTGGATAAGAGCGTCTGCTAAATGCCTGTAATGTAATGTAATGCCTGCCAAACCGATGCCTACCAGTAGACTGTGTAGGGTTTTCTATGCTTGGGGAAGCTTTTAGCAACAAGCTATGTTGTAAACTTAACAGTGGCTCCATTGGAATGCAGCATATTTTGCTACATAGAACAAGTGTGATTCTTCATGTCTGTGATTCTTCATTCATAACCTCCCTCTCGCAATGTTTCCAAATAATCTAAATGAAATAGTGAAATAGAACTTACAGAAGGGTGCTCTTCAGTTCTAAAGCCCAACCCCATTATTATCCTGTCCCTGTCTACCCCCCTCTTCCTCACTCTTTCTATGTTCCATATTTTTCTTGGCCTGCCTCTGCTTCTTTCTCTATTGCTTTTTACTTCTTACTCGGTTTCTCTTTCTCTCTTGTTCTGTATTTCTAATGTTTCACTATCTCTTCTCTCTCTCTCTCTCTCTCTCTCTTTGTTTCTGTCTCATAGTCTCTTGCGCTGTCTCTGTTTTTCCGTGTCTACTGTCATGCTCTCTCTTTCAAAAAGGTGATGGAGACCCCATCTTTTTCTCTCCCGCTGTCTCTGTTTCTGTCTTGCTACTTTTTTCCCTTTGCTGTCTTTTTCTCTTACTCTGTCTCTCCCACTCTCTCTTGCTGTTTGTTTTGTCATTCTTTTTTTGCCCTCTCCCTCATCCTCTCTCTGTTTGTCTGGCTATGCCTCTGTTTCTCTTTGTTTCCCTCCTCTTCTCTCTCCCCCTCTCTCCGATCAGCATTGCCTGTAGACCTGTCTTCCTGGGCCAAGGCACCAGGCCTGACAGCTCTGAGCCGTGTGTCTGTGAGCAACTGAGCAGTCTGGGGTAAATGCTACAAAAGGATTTGCATTGCTGCCAGTTGTCCTGTTGTCTAGTGCATTTGGAGAGAGAATACCCCACCTTTGTCCGGAACCCCATCGCCCTCTCAGTGCCTCCCTCCCCTGTGCCTTTGGCATCTATATTTGGTGGACACTACTGCTGGTGTGAGTGTCTCCTATCTTCAACCCTAATACAAAGCCCTTCATTCTGACACCGTCTCACACTGCATTACTCATGGTTACGTCAGTATGAGCTGTAACGTAATATGGTTTGTCATGCTGTAAGCCTTGAACTAATATGAAAAGGGTATGGAGTACTAGTAGATTTGAAACTCAAGACATTTGTGCAGTGATTTCCATTATTAGCACACAATCCACAGACGCAGTCCTGTGTTTGTGTGTGTTTTGTGCTCATCCGTGGCACACTGAACAGAATGTGTGAGCATGATAGATTTTGAGAATTGCTTTTTTCTCACATTTTTTTAATGCATTTTCTGCTCCATGGTTATTTTGGCACACATCAAGAAGCTTGTGATAAGAATTGCATTTCTTTTCAACAAATGAGTGTGTTTGTCATACAACTCTAGAGGTTGAAGGGTCAGAATTATGCTCATGAACTGCAAAAAAAAAAAAATGTGGAGAGGAAGAAGTCTCTTAGTCTCTCTTTCTTCAGCCCCCATTTACCCAGGACTGGAATCCCAGGTTGTTCCTATGCTTGCCTTGCATATAAATGGGTCTTGAATGTATAAACGGGTCATGCTACCCTGGTCCAGAGGTGGGTCCCCGGGAATTCCTGGGTTTGCTTTGGTGTAAAAGGGGAACCCGGGATTCATAATTTACATACAGCAAGTTAAACAGGTGTAATGTTAGGGGCCTCGGATAGCGTAGCGGTCTAACACACTTGCATTCACTGGTGCTTTGCGAGTGTGAGTTGCCTATTGCAGTCGCGGTTTGAAACCCGACTGTGCCAGACCGGCCCTGGCCAGGAGATGCATTTCGGTGTCCACCCCAGGGGGAGGGGGGAGGGTGAGCCAGCACAAACTCACCAAGAAACACGAAGGATGTCTCCAGAAGTAGGTGGGCGAGTTGTGTCTCGGAGGAGGCGGATCATCGCTGGCCTCAGGGAATTGGCTTGACCCGGAGGACGGGTGGTGAGTTTGTGGGGGAGGGCAAATGGAAGTAAATAGAGGGTATAATTGGTTACTAAATTGGGAGAAAAACTGGAAAAAATCTGAGACAAAATAAAAAAAAATGGTGTAATGTTCAATTGTATTATTTATTCGTTTTTTTAGACATTTGTTTTCTGTCATGTTGAAAAAATCTCCAAACAGAGCAGAGGAATAAGTCTGCAGACACATGGTACGTGACTTATAAACCTGGGATCGGGGTGTTCCTGGGTTCACAGTCTGGAATAAACGTGGGATTGTGGGAGACTCTCAAGCTGTCTGACACAGCTGCCCTTTGCTTTCGACTCATGTCCCTGAGGGACAGGGTTGGAAAACTCAAACGGTCATGCCGCCATAGAACCACATTACATTTTCTTGAAAGTTGCTGGGCACATTCCTCACATTAAGATTTTGGACCCTGCACAGTGCATTGAAGCAGGCTACTGCCTGGATCAAAGGTGGACCATGCCAGAGTAGTAAATGTTGTCCAGGATTCAATTAATCAATTCAATGTTGTTCCTAAACTTTGTCTCACAACTACTAAGTACAAGTTTGGTGAGTTCAAAAAGTCCCTTTCAACAACTTGAATATTGTCCTGACCGCGGCAAAATGTAAAACCATAAAAATATTCAAATATTTTTCAAAAATCCAAATACATTGTTGATGTATCTTATATTTGGTATTGTATGCTCATCACTGCAATGCTTGGTGTCAGGGCCTTGGTAGGCCTGTTTCCCCATTCTGGCCTCATTGGAGTCCTCAGTGGAGAAAGGGGTATCATCTCCTTTGGGGATGGGTGTTGAGTGCAGTATTTAAAATAAGATGCCCTGAGCCTCTCCCCTGTCATTTCACCTCCATTATATACTATATATGTATATATGTGTATGTATATACAGTGACATATATACAGTGATGCTTGAAAGTGTGTGAACCCTGCAGGTAAATTAAATAATAAACCCTGCAGAAAAATAACCCGATAAAATCTTTATCTAAACCTAAATTCTTAATGAAGATATCCCAAATAAAGGACACACACAAAGAAATATTATATATTTTAATTGTTAGGTTAACAAAACTGGTTTATTTAATAAAAACTCCCTGTGTGCAAAAATATATGAACCCCTTCAATTAATAACTTGTGGGGCATCTCCTTTAGCAGCGGTGACTTGAAGCAAACGTTTCCACTGATCAGACTCTGGCATCTTCTTTGAGGGATTCTCACCCATTCCTCCTTACAGAACCCAACCAACTCAGTGAGGTTTGACGGCTGTCTGGCATGAACAGCCCACTTCAGGTCCTTGATTGGATTTAGGTCAGGATTTACCTACTTGATTTAACTAAGGCAACAGGAGATTCACTTATTTTTCGATCTTTACTAATTCTTTTTTAAATATATTTTTACTCTACCATATGCACATTTTCCTCTAAAAATGTATGAAATTGGTAAATATAGACCGTTTATTGCAGCTAAGAAAATTCTGGTTTTGATTTGATAAGGATTTTGTGGTAAAAACTCTAGATTTCTATGATGGCAAAAGGGGTTCACAAACTTGCAAGCATCATTGTATATGTAGATTATATTAAATGTATAATGTACATTGACGTGGCTCTCAGCGAGGCTGTGTCTGGTATGTTCCCTCGTGGGGAGAGGCACGTAAGATGGTGCGAGGGATGCAAATTCTTTCCAGAAAACAGGATTATGCGTTGGTATCACCATATGTTCCTAAGTTCCAGGTGGCTATTGCAAAACAGGAAGTGGCACCTTAACAGTTCCAGCATGTCACTGTTTAAATCTCTCTTGCTTGGCATGCGGGCCTACGTGCAGGAAGTGTTGATTGTAATGGAGGAGAAACTCGCTGTTTTGTTGGAACTAGAGAGCACTTAATTTCACATTGATTATGTCAAATCAATTTGTGCCAATTTGACATGTTTTTTGTGTCAATTGAATGCTGTCAATGTGTCGTATTAACGAATATCTGTGTGAAAGGTGGGGATCTCATGTTTTAATGGTTTCTGTGGCATGAAGCAGGTATACAGTGCTGACTTATCAATCCAAGTTATTATATATATTTTTTTTTTTATTAATGTTCAGAAATTTTGAGAGAAAAAAAATGTTCACTTGAAAATTGTAGGGTCAAATGTGTAAATATAGGTGTAAATAGTTTGATTTAATGTCTTAATTTCAGGCTGTAAGGCAACAAATGGGTGACATTTTTGAGATGGGTTGTAGACTTTAAAGGGGCACTGTATGTATGTAGGTACCCATGCAGGTATACATTGATTCACTGAGGGATGAAACCCCACACCCTTACCATGTCGGGGCAGACACTGTGAGCCCCCTGATCCCCTCTGGCACCAGGAACAGGGATCGTAAAACGGGGGACCTGTCTTTTAAAAAGACAAACTAATAATAATTTAACCGGCTGCTAGTTGGAGCCTTCTTTTGTCACAAGCTTACTGGATGGCAGATGAATCAATGAAGAAAAGAGGTGGTAGTGGGAGTAAGCGGAGACTAAGGCGCATGGTGTGGGGGTTCCATGTTTAATTCAGCTGACATGTCCTTAGGAGAGCTGGTGAATGAGCGGTAGTTTCCCCTCCTTTGTCTAACATTATTGAATGAGAGAGTTGAGCTTCACGAGCCAATTTTCGAGGAGCAGAGACCTTGAGAGTAAGCCTTTTTTCCCCCTTTTATTTTTTAAATGGTAAAAATATTATTACTGCCTCTTTTATATCAGACTCTTTCTCATCCCCTGCACACTCATCTCATTTCTCCTTTTTAGAAAGACATAGCTCGTGAAAGAACATTGCATTCCAGCCTTCTGTGTGCTCATGGTGGCCCCACCGCCACGTGTCACACAGGCAATGATAATCATTACCCGCTGATGTAGGTGGCTGCCTGGAAATTAATGGCTGAGCAGCGGGTCCTGCAGCTGTTAAATTGGGTCAGAGGTCACCGCAGGTCAGCGCTGACTGTTTACTAAAGGAGTTTGCATGTGCAGTTGCTGTGAGCAGATTGGTAGCATATCGACCGTTTCACAAATGCCTGGGCCTTTTTGCATTTGCATTAACCTGATTACATGTGGCTCCTTTGTGTTAAAAGCAACCAGTCTGGCGCCGTGTTCACCTGGGTTTTGGTGTAAGGGCCTAGGTCCAGGTCAGCAATGGCGACAGAACTGGTCAGCCTGTCGGCTCTGCAGCTGCCTTTCTCCTGGCTTCTGGTCACAACGCTGAAACAACACGGATGTCTGACATCTTATTCAGGGGCAAATTGGGGACAATTTTGATGCGAAGCCAACTGAAGGCACACTTGTGGCGCTGCATGATGATGTCACAGTCACCTGGTGTTCACCATGGACTGTTCTCTGAAAAAAGGTCAGTACATTAACTTCATAAAATCATAATTTTACATGCATATCTACATATATAATCCCCAGGGAGAGTGGGACAAACAAAGAAAAAGCTGCTTTATGAAAGATTGGCATGTGCAGCAAAACACTCAGTCAGTTCTTATTTAGGTAGAATTGCCTTATGGTATTTTGCCAGTTGCAGGTTGCATCAACCTTAAGTAGTGGCATCTCTCCACTATCCACCACCGCTTCACTCCCACGCCCTGGCATTAAAGAAGCCCTCGTCAACATCTGTCATTGCATAATGGCAAGTCAGTATTTTTACCAAAGAAAATAGTTCAAAGAAGGACATTGCATGTATATAGTCACATTTGTATCTACAATTTGTTTCAGTATTGTTTCAGTAACTGCCTGGAGTTTTCAATGCATTACATGTCTGTCAAAATGGCTCTGGAGCTTACACAATGCTTCAGTTAATTCCTGTCAATCAGGGGTTATGACAATGATGGAATAGATTTTGAGCAGCCCTCTCCTTCACCCGCTGGAGCCCCTGTGGCCCCTTGTGATATGTATACATTCATGTAAGAATACATCTGAAGTTCAAAATCTGGGCTGACCTCAGTGAAGCTGAGGCCTGGCTGTTTTGAGAATAGATCAAGCATTACATTTTGAGTCCCATGCAGATTTTTGTTCACAATGGGAACGTGAAACCTGTTTTTCTCATGCCCAGAGGGCCTTCATGGCTCTCCACTCCTGCCAGTGCCAACTTCCATCTTCAGTCTTTAAAGCACCCTCTGATGCTAGGGAGCCACTTGAGAAATGATTGCTGCCAGGCCAGCGATCTGCTCAAGAAACGATTTAGGCGAAATTGATCAAAAAATGTAAAAAAACACAAACATGCATGTTTTTCCTGTTGAATATGCATGTGCATCACGCTCGCACCCTCTCCAGTCTTTGGAGCTGGAGCATGCAGACGAGGCCCAGCCGCAGCCGCCGAGAAGAAAAACCCGGGCCCTGTCGCCATGGCAACCCCTGGCCCAAACCACATGCACAATTCATGTTGACCTTTCCCTCTCCGCCGCACCCCTCCGGTGGCAAGGGGCAAAGGGGGCGTCTCTCCGAGGCCCCGGGATGGGGTCCGTGTACCCGCCCCCCGATCCCAGGTGTGTGCACCCATGCCCCGTTCCTGGAGTGAGTCTGTTGCCATGTGGCTGAAAGACGGACCATGAAATATTAACGAGCATTAATGTTTTTCCATTACCGCTGTAAAGGGGGGGCAGGATGGAATGGGAGGGGAGTGAATCTAATAACCGTGACCCCTTTTCTGAGAGTGATAAAGAGAGAGAGGGGGAGATAATTGGGTCCGACATGCTTATCTGTCATTCCAAATGCCTGCTGTGTGGTGAGTGAAGCGAAGCCGCTGCTTGCTTAAACCGTGGGACCCACGCAGCGCCCTCCGGTACAGTGCAGCTGCTGCATTGGCCTCACAACCATGGCCCTCTGCATGTACTGTACCTCTGCCTCTGCGGGCTGCACTGCATGCCATCCGCCTTTGGGATAAGCGCTCGAAGGAGCCCCCCTCTCAATCCATGATGTAATCACTAATCATCCTCCATTTTATGCCCCTTTGAGAGCAAAATCCCTGTGTGTTATCAATGGAGATGAAAGTATAGAAGCACAGGAATATGTCCATGTAGCGTGCAAGCGGCTGGCCGCCAGTTCAAATGACTCAGCTCACCGGTTGTGCTCGGTGATGAAGATGCACACAGCCAATGGCTGCCAAATTGAGAGGTGTGAAATTTGTACAATGTTGTGGACAGTCTAGCAGTACCCTTGGAGAAGTGGTATGAAGTATTTGTCCTCAGATTAGGTGGCTCAGACGTGTTCTCAATAATAGCTAATCAGAACAGTGATGTAGCTGTTCACTATAACAATAGCTATCAACATAGCCTGCTGTGTATAAAGGCCTCTACATGCTTCTGCGTAAGCAACACGACTGCAACGCGACTGCGATGCGACATCCTCTGCAACACGTCGCAGAGCACTCTGCAATTTATACTTCTGCGCAACCTATGCGACATGGTGTCCTTACACTTCTGTACACTAGAAGGCATACATTTATTGAATAAGGTCGGTAAAGTTTTCATGAAAGCAGGGAAACTCCTATACCTTTGATGTCTATCGCTGATCTCTTGTGTGAACTATGATTGTTCTTACCATGTATTAATTCACATCTAGTAAATTGCTCTGGATAAGAGCGTCTGCTATATGCTTAAAAAAATGTATATGCACCCTGCTCTTTCTTTGTTTTGTTGGTTGAATATTCTGCGCATTAAGGTGTTGTAGTGACATGTTACATTTATATGTAATCTAAAGCACAACACAAAACATCTGGATATTTGCAACCTTAAATATATAATTTAGAATGACGTGAAGACCACAGTCGATCCTTCGTTGTTTGCAGAATCTCAGAGTTTAATGTACTGTCAGTACAATAGACTTTAAAACCTTTGAAAAAAAGGAAGTAAGCCTGTCATGAAAGCAGCTTGTGTGCGAGTAACTCACCTTCATAGCATTAAAATAATAGAGTAAATTCACATGGAACAAAGGAACCAGCAGATGACTCTTGAAAATAATGTTAATGTATTAAGGGAAATGAAGGATGGTCTTTTTCTGTCTTTTCACAGAATTTTTTCAATCACTGCTAAATCTTTCTCCCCTAATCTGTATGTCGTTCTGGATAAAAGCGTCTGCTAAATGCGTAAAATGGCAAATGTAAAATGTTAAAAAAGATGTACTAGCTCGATGAACTATGACCATGACAGCTTTGCCTCCATTCGCTAACCAACCAATCAATGCTGTGCAACATCTACGCGACATGTTGCATGTATAGGCCTTAAGAGTAAAAGACTACCCTCTGCCTTGTCTCACTAGAAGTGCCTTCATCAGCCCTTGCAGTGAGCTTCAGGGCTTCCTGTGATTTTAGCTTGTTCTGTTTGAAAGGGGCAATACACAGCCTCCCTTGCTTTTGTATCATCCTTCACCAGAAAATCAGTTGCAATGGCTTCAGATCGATAATCATTAAGATTATAAGCAAGACGAAGGCAATTTACTTAACCAACATGCCCTTTTGTCATGTATCTATTTAAAATGAGCAATTATTACTAGAGATAATTGTGGAAGGTAGTTTCTATTCAAATTGTCAAGTGATTTAACCCATTTTTAGAACATGGTATGAATTGTGTTCCAGCATAGTGTTAAAAAGTGTAAATGTGTGCTGTAATTGCGTTTAATAATATAAACACATGTAATCAAATGAACCAAGTGAGCATCGTTGAGCCATTCTCTGCAAGGCTGTTTTTGTTATTTAAGTGAAAGTATTCCTACTGGTCACAGAGCAGTCAGGCCCCTGGTCTGTTTAGTTATTCATAATTGCTGTAATGTACGACAAGGCAGGGCACAGTGAGTTTTGTGGAACTGGAAGGTCTATCTGAGCAGCTGTTTGTCACAGGCTATCCCCCTCAGCTTGTCTGCCGGGGGAAGACACTGAGCATTCTGAAAGAGCACAGAAATATCGGCCCCTTCTTTGTGTCATTACATTCACCGCCTGTCTGTGATACAGCCCAAGGCCTCTCAGTACTGCTGTCCTACAGCTACTCTACTATCCCACTAAGCTCTAACTCCAGCTGTGCCTCATTTCAATACTGTTGATCTTAGGCTTGCCTAATAATCTGCAAAAAAAAGTAGTCACTGTCTTTCTGACTGATCTCAAGTACAAAATAAATCATTACAGCTGTCATCCATACTCAAATAAACAGCAGCAAAGGTACCAATGCAAATCAGGAAGCAGGAAGACTCCTGGTGTATCATTGGCATCATGTCAGTCATGTAACAAGATCCAGTGCTAATGAAATAGCTTCCCTCAGCAAGCACAGTTTGGACTTGATGGGTGAAGAATACAGCTGGAAGTAAAGCATATTTCTTTGTTTCTTCAAAATATCTGCGCACGTTGAAAACAAAAGTTGGAGGCATGAGTTGAAACCTCTTCATGCTTTGAAAACAGATTCATATTTGACACTAATACCTTTTGGTGAAGGCACGGCAGTCATTGCTGTTCATAATATAAGCAGCGCACAATGGTAATATGAACACAAAATATCCCTTTTTACATAATAATCAGCTGTAATTAAAATATATGAAAATATTTAAAAAATACAAAGAGGCCAAAAAAATTGCTGTATTATTAGAATACAAATTTTCTGAAGAGATTTTTTTCTTTGATTGCTTGTAGCTCATTTAACTAAAGAAATTATATTTAGCATTTCAATGAATCTGATATCAGTGTGATTTAAAATTATTTTTAAGTAGTCCTTATATCTCAGTGTATCAATGTTATGATTTTCTGGCAGCTAATCCATGGAAGAGTACACTTTTGCTGCAGTTTCAGATTTTCCAAGTAGGAGAGCTTGTACAAATATTTCGGTGCCTCGCTGAATACAGCTTCAATTAGAAGTGAGAATAAAGCTTAATTTGCACACCCTGATTAAAGTATCTCTGATTAAAATCTCCCAGAACCACTTTATTTGACTGTGCATTTACATAGAAGAGATGGAGAAACAGTCCCACAGAAACCCTCAAAAAACCTGTTGGGCTTGTGAGAGCTGAGGGGGTTCTCACAGTAAAAATACCCCTGCATGAAACGGAAATGGGGTGGAGGTTTGGTTGTACAAGGTTCACTGAATGACCCTTCTGCTGCGGTAAGGGGGAGTCTCATAAGGAGGGGTTTTCCCCTGGGGTCCGTGGGGTGATTTACTCCGTCCTGCACACCCGTGCTCCGCCTACCCTGTGTACAATACCATGCTTCACGAGAAGCAGTGTTTCCAGCTCTTTAACTCTGGAGCTAAGTGCCTCCAGATTGGGTCACCAAAGTATATTTCTGCTGCAGAGGTCACTGGCTGGAGGCTGGCCAGAGGGGGTCGTTGCTAATTTCCCCCTCAACTCTTCCTTTATTTGGGGTTCACTCTCGCAGGATAAGCGCATGTGGTTCATATCTTTTGTGATTCATTATTGGTAAAAAATATATATATATCTTTCTTTGGAATTTGGACGAAAGGTAATGTTGCGGTCACACAATATGCTCCCTCGTGCGAGTCGCATCTCCCCCTCTTCGCATTCTGGCCTGTGGTCTATTTAAAGTGTGCCATTACCCAGGGAGAAAATTAACTGGTTTCTGTACGTTTGTCACCCTGAGGTGCCAGCCTGGATGCGACCGCAGGAGCGCTTTCGCTAATTAAAGAGTTAGCGTATTGCTCCGCTGGGGGTAAACTGCACCCTCGCTGTAAATGACTAGATGCTGAAAACAAGAGCAGGCCCTTTGGGGAAGAATTTATTTGTAACAAATTCTTAATTCATTGCAAATAAATATCATGCAGATACTTTAAATACCCACTGTACATTGTATGAATATGTATTAACTAATAAGGAGTTGGGCCACCCTTTGCAGTCAGAACAGCTTCAGTCATTATTGGAATGCTGTTATACAAGTTTTTAGCTGTTTCTTGTGGGATATCGGACCATTCTTCAAGGAAAGCCCCCAGTTCTTTGAGAGATGAAGGTGATAGAAATCTACTCCACTCTATGTTCTAGAACTTCCCATAAAGGTTCAATAATGATTAGAGCTGGTCATTGGGGAGGCCATGGAAGGTATTTGACGTCCTGGTGTTCAGTGTATATGGGGGCGTTGCCATCTTGGAATATGGGAACATCTTGAGGAAGCAATGTTTGCATCATACAGTGCCCCTGGTCTCCTAAAATGACTTTGTATTCCTTGGCTTTAATTTTACCATGCAGATTAATAATTGGACCCAATGGGCCCTAATTTGGTGAATCAAGACGTTGTCGGTAACGCCGATGCAAAGTGAGGACGGTGGCGCTTCACAAACCACCTGGATATTAAAGGAGTGGACCCCCTTCCGATTCACATAAATGATACCGTGATCAGATGGTGCACGCAACTGCACATGTGTGCAGTCAATGGCACCCAAGACCCCAGGGAATCCACATTGCATATAAAAATCCTGTTTAGTTCTCTGCTGGCTCTCGGGTGTAGGAAAAGTAATAAACTAATTTGCATGTCGGACAAGACTGGAAGAAACTGCATGTACAGCCAAACTAATAGCCGTCTGGCCAACACCGGCTACCAAACCCAGGGTGTGTTTGAAGGAGCCGGTGGCGAAGAAGGCAAGGGCTGCTGTCACGTTAACAGCGACAGGGAGCGCACAGGGACCAGGTGGGTTTCCCTCGATGTCCGGAGCCATGAGCCGGCAGATCCGAGCGACAACCTGTCGGGAGAGGTGCAGCTTCTGCCTGCACTCCTCCTCAGACAGGTTGATAAATGATACCCGTTGGCGGTATATGCGCTCACGGTATCGCCTTCGGCGTCCAATTATGTAATCAATTTTCTGTAGTGCAAATGGAAAAAATAAAACCCTTTCGCATAAGAAAAACAATGAGCATACAAACAGGTGTATTTTACTGAACGGTAGCGATGAATGGCCTACTGGCTTCAGTCTTTCATGTCCGTCCATTGAATAACCACAAGCTGTGGTTACATTTTTTTTTGCTTAATTGATTACAGCTTGCAAGTTACCCATGGATTGGACAATTTGCCTCAACGTGGGGGGAAATTCACAATATTCACAAAACATTCTCATGTGATTTAAGATAACCCTATGTTCATACTGTATGTGCGCATCAATAAAGTCACCAAATTGCACAGAGCGCCAGCGTTTGCGTTAAGAGGTGGTCTAGTTGGACATCAACGCAAACTCATTATTTGACACCAAACTTGCATAGCGCCGACTGTTTTCATTGTCACACCCCCTATTGCGCTGCCCAACCCATAGTCACGCAAACGCCTTCATTGCGCACCGTGAAATTGCCAAACTCGGCGGAGGCGGGAAATATTCAGTTTGCCACAGACGAAACTGGCAATTCGCCAGCGCTAGGTCATAACACCGCTTAGCGCCAGCATGAAAATAGGGCCCAATGACTCCACCACCATGTTTAACAGTTGGGAACAGGCAATGCGGATTGAAGGGTTCCTTTGGCTTTCTCCAACCATAAACCTGTTCAGATTTAGGAAAAAGAGTAGAAGACTACTCATCAAACCATATTACTTTCTTCCACTGCTCAGAAGTTCAGGTTTTGCTTTGTTGCTTTGTGAATATTAGCTTTGTGAAACTCACAGTGTACAGTTTTTGTTGAGACCGGGTCACGGAGCTGTAGATTCAGTTCTGTGGTCATTTTTGAGGCCGTTGTGTTGTTGTTTTTAGCAAACATCCTGTTAAGTGTCCATCTATCCCTGTCGGTGAGCTTTGACTTGTGACCACTGTTCCTCTTTCCTTATGTAGTTTTCTTTGTTTGGCGTATGCCGTCATGATTTTTTGCAATTTCTGCGACTGACACACCTGCAATTCAGACACCAACTATGTGACCTCTTTCTAAATCTGTTAGATCTTTAAATGTTGCTTTAGAAACACATATTAAAGTGTTGATTATAAAACATATTTTATAGCAGAAACATATTGGTAATTAGTACTGACATTATGAAACACGTGTTGACTCCTTTTTAATTGCGATTTAGTTCTTCATTCATGTTTTGACTTATTGTAAACACATTGCAATATGTGCATATATTGTAGAATACATTTGAAAATATCAGTCATTTGACTATATTATACATGAATGCACTGTAATGCATGCAAATATATCAGATTTTTAAAACTTTTTTTATTTTTTATTCTTGAATGACTCATATTTGATGGTGATTCATAAATATTATATTTTTATGATGAAACATTTTGACAGATTAGCCTGTACAATATATTGTATTCCGATGGTATGGAATGATGACACTGGCCATCAGCATGAATACATATTAAAGACATCAGTAAGAGTTGGAAATCCCTCCAGTTTTAATTTTCCAATTTAGCTTGCATCTCAAGTTTTAATCCCTTTTGTTCTGGATTCAAGTTTCAGCTAAATCAAAAGGAATTTCTCTCCTGTCTGTCTCTTAAGTGATTGAGATAAGATCTTTTCCCAGTGTTTTTTTTAAGTGATATGATGCAGCTTGTGAAAGATGGTGGAGGCAGCATGAGGATGTGCAGTAGCTAATTTATCGGGGATGTTAGCTTCTAGGGCTTTGAGGGAAATCAGAGTATCGCCGGTACGGGCTACGCGGTTCTCAGGCTGTGTGGAGAATGAACATCTTTGCAACTGTGTTTAATTAATCTTGCTAACCCTTTCCTATCATCGTCACACACATACACAGTGCACACACGGACCCGCATGCATGCGCACACACACACACCAGGCCAAAATGCAGCAATGCACTAAATCTCCAATCCACTCCTGATAATTCATTCTGGCATACTCTTAATGACATCATTTGCACTTACGCCGCTCTCCAAAATCCCAATTCACCAGCTCTTCAGTTGGCTGTTAACGACAGTGGGCGGGGGGGGGAACAATTGAAAGGCTCAGAGAAATGAAATTAACTATTTGATCCCTGCACATTGACACACTGTAGGACAGCAGGGAAATGGGCCTCTCTAGAGCCATTTGCTCTTGCCCTGGGCCACAGGTTGGAGCTCCTAAGCCCCCACTTTCTCCACCCAGCACACCTGACCTCCTCCAGCTCCCAGTTGGATTTAAAACAACCAAGTTTAATCATAAAGAGGCCTGTGCAAAAAAAACATTTAAAAAAGCAAATTGCTCTTCATTTTTCATTCAGCCGTCTGTTTTCTTCATCAGCTGCAGATTGCAGAATGCACAGAGTGCATTCTGTGCATCTCCCTGTGCATATAATTATCTATGAATTCAATCGAGAGATACAGTATTCTAATCAGTGCGTTGGCTCAATGCTAAAACCATGAAAGGGGAAAAATGTGAATTTTTGCACGAGTGATGTATATGTGTGTGTGTGTTGATCATTGGGCCTCTGGAGCAGTGTCCTTGTTTCATGAGCATGTGTGACAGTGTATTGTGGTGTCCCTAGGGGTTGGGCAAGTTAAATAACGTGGAGGCAGTATTACAAACAAAATGATAATTTAATACACAAATCTTGACAAAACACAACAAAGGGCGGGGTATTCGGGGTATCCAAAAAAACACAAAGTCCACAATCCTACTCGTCGTCGTTGTCTGTAATCCAATGTCGCAATCCAGGTCAGTTCTGCAATCCAGTCCAGTAGTCGATATCCAAAGGGGGTCCTCACACAATCCAGGTCAAACACAATAAACAATCCAACTAACTTTTCTTACCCTCTCTCCAAATCCCATCTCTCTCTCTCTCTCTCTCTCTCTCTCTCTCTCTCTCTCTCTTGGACTGTGGCCTGCTGGGAAATTTAGTTTTTTTTCTGGCTCCCATGTGTTGAAGGCTAGGTAGCCATTTCCTTGGGCAGCCCCAACTACACAAAAAGCACAGTCAGATGAGATGGGCAAAGGGAGTAAACTTAATATGGCATTTTTTAAATGCACACATTATTATGCATGCCATGCGGTACTTTATGGTACAGTATAGGCTATATATGGTACACACACATACCTACAGCGTGTGAGTGTAGTATATCAACCCTCATATTCAATGAACTGATGGACACATCCTTTATTTTCTTGGAAAACGGAAGTTTATGGTTGACAGCCTGCCAGAATTGAATGAAACGCAGCGATATGCTTACATTCCCTCTGGAGAGCTGTTTAAAAGAAAGGAAGGAGTGCGCTTCTAGGCTGAGCTCTCTGATGCCAAACTGATCAGTAGCTTTTAATATTCTTTATTTTCCGTTTGAGAGTGCCCTTTTCTCTCTCTTTCTGGGACGGCTGCAATGAGGGAGAGGGGAAATTAAGGGATTTGCGGCAGTATTGATTGGGCGGCGCCGGGTTATCGAACAGAGCGGTGAGAGAGATTGGAGAAGGCGGACTGTGGCAGGCTCTTTGTCTGGACGGTGAGCAGGGCCAGACCCTGACATGGGGTGGTCCACGGGGGTTAAGCTCAGGTGACCCCCATTGCTGCTGTAACAGGTGGACGGTGATTGAGGTCCAGGGGTGGTCTGGGGCTATGTAATGTCTCAGTTGAGGGGCACCTGGTGCAGTCTCGCAAGAAAATCATCAAACGCAGTGAATCTGTCTGGATGGATGCACCCGCTGTTGGTACACTGGCCTTGTAAGGGTCATTAACTCCTACATGCACGAACAGCAGGCTTCACATTTCCCCGCGGTTCACTTTCAAACACTCACAGAACTTTCTTCACTCACAGTTCTTCAGCTCCAAGTTCTTCCTTAAATAAACTGCTGATATTTTCAGTCATGGGTGCCCTTTGATCAACAGTCATACTATATATCAGTAGCTGGAACTGGCTTAACTTGCACAGTAACGAGCCCAAACGGAGGGTGAAGGTGGCAGATTTTCCTCTCACTCTTAATCAGAGGTTACCAAGCACCATCTCAAAATGAACAGCCCCGGTGCCTTTGCTCTTTTCTGTCTTTTCATCAGGCACAACTCGTGCCATATCTCTGACAGGGAAGAATTTATATATATATATATATATATATATATATATATATATATATATATATATATATATGTATATATATGCCATTTAGCAGACGCCGAATGTGACTTACAATAGTGAATGCATACATTTTTCAGTATATGTGGTCCCGATGGGAATCGAACCCACAACCTAAGTGCCGTCAGCGCCATGCTTTACCTACTGAGCCACACAGAACCACGGCTACAATTTGTCATTGTACCTTATTAAAAGCTAAATAATTGTACAAAAATACAGCAAATAGAATTAAGTGCAGGTGCTTAGGTCATAAAGTATCCAGGGCAGTTTGATATAAGATGTAGAAAAAAATGCATAATAAAAAGAGATCCTTATTAATATCTGGGGGAAATAATTGTATGTGGAAAAATGAGTTTAAAAGCGTATTATAGAAAATGCACATATTTAATGCTTTACATTATTGCATTGTTAGCAGAGGTGCCATCACAGGTCTTAAAGTGGTATGGCAGAAAATATAATGTCGCCCACACATAAACATTACAATACACATCAAGTAACAGCTCTAATGTTGTTTCAATAAAGTTTTATCTGAACTTGACATTACAACAAAAAAGCTGTCTTTTAATTTCAAGTGAAAGTCAACCTACAAAGTGGGAATAGGATGTGGGAAGCTAAACAGCAGTTGCATGTATTTGTGTAAAATAAGAATTCCTTGCCCACTTTGTATCTTGATGTAAAATAACACTACAATGTAGCTTATGAAGCCAAAAACTAAACACAAGGTATTTGTTCCAAAAAAGTTTTAAATCCAAAACAAATAGAAAATAGCAGGAAAGTGATACTTATTTTCCCAGTAGTAACTCCAAATCACAGTACAAACACAACCAATAATTTATGTGAACTGGAGTTCAGCATACCCCCTTGCATACAATGTGTCAATACTCAAAAGGTTCTCTGAGTTTTTCAGTGCTCACACAATACAATGCAAAGAACATATACAACACTGAGCCTTATTTAAAATGGTTCTTTTGAAATTAATATTAATATTTTGTATTAATGATAATTCATGTATTTATGTGAATATACACTATTGAAATGTCAGCCATATTTGAGAGTACATCACACTCTTAGAAAAAAAGGTTCTAATAGGGTTCTTCTTTTGTTTTGAGAGTATAAGGATTCAAATGACACCAATACTGTGTCTGTAATGTGTTTAAATCTGAAGTAACAAATACAATTACAACTCAACTCATTTGAAGAAGCATCAATACCTTTGATTAGAAGGCAATTACATATGTGATCTGCAGACTCAATCGGACTTAACCTTCCTTTTACTGGCGATCCCTGTTAAGATCCACATGTGGACTGCCTATTTTCTCTGCAAGAAAATATGCAATACTGTTTTCTAAGGTTATAACTACACACTAACATGTTCCCATTTCCCCCACAGAAAAGAAAAGAAAACTGAGCAATCTGTAATAATAGTAATAACTTTATTTATAAAGGACTTTTGAAGCAGTTTAAATTTTCACATTAATAAATTATGTAATTATGTTTTTAAATAATCATGAAGGATCACAACGTCAGGAAATAGGGTATGGCTGTCAGTCTCCAGCAATTATCAGTTCATCATGTTTTAACACCAAAGACGATAAGAATTCAGAATACTACACAAAGTAACAGGTGCGTGGCAGTAAAGTGTGAACATACTTCAAAGGGGCAAAAGTAATTAATTGCTACAGTTTAAGTTTGAATAGACTTTTTTGCATGGATCCCCTTGTGATTTAGATGTATGCAGCTGCATGGGCATGTTCAATTAGCTATCAATAGCTAGCTAAATAATGTTATCTAACGTTGAATAGCTAGCTAGCCATCACCTCAGGAATAAAGCTTGTTTGCTAGCTAGCTAATGCTACTACTGTTATAGCAAACAGCGTAAATGCGATTCAGTATCTTTGTTAACATCTCATCTCATTGTCTAAGCCGTTTATTCCTGGTCAGGGTCGCTGTAGCCTATCCCAGCATGCATAGGGGCGAGAGGCAGGAATAAACCCTGGACAGGTCGCCAATCCAACGCAGGGCACACACACCATTCACTCACACACTCATACCAACGGGCAATTTAGACTCTCCAATTAGGCTAACGTGCATGTCTTTGGACTGTGGGAGGAAACCGGAGTACCCGGAGGAAACCCACGCGGACACGGGAGAACATGCAAACTCCACACAGAAAGGCCCCGGCCTGGATTCGAACCCGAGACCTTCTTGCTGTGAGGCGACAGTGCTATCCACTGCACCACCGTGTCGCCCCTCTTTGTTAACATGTTATTTTTATTAGATTAACTTTAGTTATCTACATAGCTAGCTAACGTTGCAAGAAAATATCATCGTTGCATTAACCAGCGAGTGGCAACTTACCGGTATTAGGAGGTAGTTAGCTGACTAGCAACACACAACACTTTTGGCGTTAGAATGTTCTCGACTCGTTCTGCCTGTAGGCTGTCTGTCTCTCCTCAAGTCACACCCACTGCCCCACCCCTCTCTCTCTCTCTCTCTCCCCCTCTTATGCGTACTCACGCACACTCCACTCTTTGTTTCATACCATTTCATACTATTTTACAGTACATACAGTTTACTCATATTTGGTTATCATATGAGTAAACTGTATTTCCTGTCAACTAAAAGTGGTTTGGTGTTTGCCATACTGGCCATACCTATGGCGGCGGCCATGATTGTTAGGTCATCATAACTGACTGATTGACTGTGGTTTATGAGATATTGATACACCCTCGGTTGTCATTACTGTGGTTCAGGGCCTGTCTAGGAAAAGCTTAGAGTTGTTTTTATAGTTCAGCTTTGTAACCCTACCCCCTACCCCCCAAACCCCTCAGCCCGCTGCATGCATCCCCCTGGCAACCAGCCTTCTTCTCTGGAAACAAGCCTGGACTTAAATCAGCCGCCATTCAACTGTAGTGATTGAGCATTGTTTTCCCATCTAAATTCCTCCTGGTTCACTCGTTTTTTCTTTTTCTTTGTGATGAGAAGGGGAATGGAAAGAGGTACTGATATGAAAATCAAGCAGGGTGAGAGAGAGGGGAGAGAAGAGGGAGTAAGGGGGATGGGGAGAGAAAAAAGATGGAAAGGGAGGGAGAGAGAGAAAGCATGAAAGCAGACAGAGAAATTAAAGGGAAAGCCGCCCGCGATGGAGGGAGACTGAGGCAAAAGTGCAAAAGTTCCATCACAGAAATGAAAGATGAAAGAGAGAGTGCGTGGGCCCGTGAGTACAGAGAGACAGAGGTAAGGAGCCAGTACGAAAGCATGTTGAGATAGAAAGGAGCACTTCCAACACTACAACAGAGCCTCTCTGGACGCTTTGAATAATTGAATCTTGCATAGCGTGGCTGCTAGGCACTGGTGATTTATTTATATATATTTCTGGAAGTTGTAATCTTTTCATAGCTCTCCTGTTTTCCTGTGTGGAGGAGATGAAGGGTGACAGAATCGGGCCTACTCTGAAGGCTCCATTAGGTCTTACTACTGTGGGCCTGGGCTAAACAAACCAGCTTTTAATTTAAGTATCCAGAAAGACAGCAGATTTTCTCACATACAGACACCCCCCACTCAAATGTTCTTGTGTCCTTGTTCTATATGTTTGTGTAAGTCTGTATTTTTAATGTCTGTATGCTGCTACTGACAAACCAATTTCCCTGCGGGGATTAATAAAGTATAATCTCATCTGTGGTTCTCTGTGGCTCAGTTGGTAGAGCACAGCGTTGGCAACGCTTAGGTTGTGGGTTCAATCCCCACTGGGGCCACATATACTGAAAAATGTATGCATTCACTACTGTAAGTCGCTTTGGATAAAAGCGTCTGCTAAATGGCGTATATTATTATTATTATTATATTATCTCATCTCAAATGTATATTTTGCTGTGCTATGGTGTTGCAATTTGTTTCTGTACCCTATACAATTATTGCATCTGTGGCAGCTTAATTTAGCTAAAACATCTAATATTCATGTAATCTGACATAATCTGTAATATAACATTATTTATGGTATGTTAATTGAGAGATTGTAGCTGTGACTGTGTGAGAATGGAGTTTGTCTGGTAGCACAAACTGATGAGAAGCAAGCCATGATGAAGTGCCAGTAAACCACCAAGATTTTAGTTTTCCTGAAAATGTGCACCCATGAACTCCTATCTACTTTATGTGTCTGAGAAATTCGCCCACCCAAGGAAATTGGACGAGTGGTTCCACACCGTCTGCACAGTATAAAAATTGGCCATTTATTTTCTGTGTGCTCTGTGTGAGCACGTGCAAGGAGTGCTTTTGTCATGATTTCGTGCCAGTGAATACATTGGTGCAAGCTTATCTGGCTTGAGGCTTCAGTCAGCTCAGAGAGAAGTAGAGGGAATTATAGGTATTTTTTGGAAATGGGAAGCATGAGGGTTCCTTCAAAACTCAATTTTCTATCTACAATTTCCACAGAATGAAGGCTTGCCAGATGGTCATTCATTTATCTATGTATCTTCCAACCTGGAGAGGAGAACATGTATTTTATGCAAAATGAGTGAAATCAGTCATTTCTTATAATCATTTAAATAAAATGTATAGCTCTCATGTGGAGTTCTGAAATGTTTTCATTTAATAAATAGCTGAATAAAAAATGGTCCAAACCTACCAATCACCATGCAGCAGGTGTGACATGGTACTAATTCAGGTCTGGCAGCCCCTTGATGTTTCTTTAATAAAACCATTACAAACTAGTCTCAATAACTGGACCAGTCCTGTTGTCCAGCATTGATGGTTAAATAAAAAAGTAAGATGGTAAAGTAAAATTTCATTAGTAATCCGTAAAAAAAAAAAAAAAAATCACAAATATTTCCATAACTTTTCTGCTTAATAATGTTACATGTTAATCTGATTTAAGGTTACGAAACAATGATAAACATTATTACACTAGTGGCATAACATACATCACACATCATATGAAAAACTGTTGTTATAAGCTGGTTATAATACTCATGTTGTCTTATGACATATGCATCATTAGTAGGGCTGTCCCCGACTAAAACAAATCTTGGTCGACCAACAGTCGTCTGTTTTTTCCGATTGGTCGAAACTTTAAAAAAAAAATATGACACACCCTATTTGTTTTAATAAATACAACTATATGCACACCGATTGTCTCATGTTTTATAACTTTCTTAAGTGAATGACACAAATGAGTAACAATAGGCTAATGACTTTATGGAGCCGGAGTTCAAGAAAACAAAAAACTCTGTTCCGAGCCTCTTCATGCTGCCCTTGCAGATTCTGCCGTTGCGCTTGTGAAGTTGCGGTATGGCCACATAATAGGCTGATGCTTTTATTTGACCACAACCATAACACATTCTAATGCGTAGGCTATGTTTTATTTAATTAACCACGTTGGTGTTATGTTTCTGCATGTCTGTTCGGTTGTTTTTGTACTTTGTTTATTTATCTTTCATTATTCATCATTCTCGGAGATTCTATGTTTCGGTTTTTTCCGTCTTAGTTTATTATCTCGTTGTACTTCCTTCTTACTTTCTATTACACTTTGTATATATTAGTTAGATGTATATAGTACTAACCAACTGAACTACTAACATTAGGGATTTAGATTAAGTTACTAACACTACTAATCACTAATTACTTCACGCTTCTAACTATCGCTATCACTCTCTCTCTCGTTGTCCTATCCCTGTACGCTTATCACGTTTCACTTCATTTGCACGCAGATTTCTATATGCGTTCCTCCCCTTCGTACTATGCACGTGTCTGCCTGCTCTTCCAGGTCGTTTTTTGTCTATGTGTTTGTGTTATTCCCAGTCCGTGTCTTTCGTTTCCCCTCGTTATTGTATTAACGAATCCCATTGTTTTCACCTGTGTTCCTACCCCTCTCTCCTCCCAGTCACACCTGATTCCTATTGTGTTTCCCTTCCCTGCTTGTATTTAAGTTCCGTGTTTATGTTCATTCCCCGTCAGAACGTTGATCTTCATTCCCTGTGCCAATTACCAATAAGCCAGAGTCTGTAGCATTTTCCCGAGACACCCCTTCTGTTTTCACTTCGCGTTTGCCTGCCGATTTTGTTTGTTTGCCTTCTCTGTTTTACCGGTTTTGACTTTTGGATTGTTTGTGACTTCTCTTCGGATTTAGATTTTGTACTTTCGCTACCCTGACTTCTGGTGTTGACCTCTGCCTCCATTAAACTATTCTTTGCCTAATCCTGATCTGCGTCTGGGTCCTTTTCCTGAACGTCACAGTTGGGCTCATTGGGATTTAAAATCTATTTTGCAAAAAAATTGGCTAATGAACGAATGATCACAACTACTAATGTCTTAAATTGTAGCCTAAAGCAGAACATAAAGTGAACATATAGCCTATCGAAAATAACTTACTCGAGTCGGAGACCATCCGATGGCCTACTTCCCCAGTCGTTTCATGTTATGGCACAGGAACACTAGCTTGTCCACATTTTTTGGCAAAAGGCTGCTCCTCGTTTTATGCCTTGGAAAATTTACATTCCACTTTTTTTGGATTGTCCGCGATTAAAACAAAATGCTGCCATACTCCAGATTTTTCTTTGACATTATGGTCTTAGGTTATATCGAAATGAGTAATTAAAGTATGCCTATATCAGTAATCTTAACTGTAGGCAAATCTTAGGCTACAATTAAAATGCACATTTGCGTGCCTAAAACAAGAAGGATACAATATAAGCTACATGAAAGGGGGTGTTACGGATGTTAGTTATAAATATATAAACCATACAATTAGCAAAACACATTTATTAGAAAATGTTACTTTTATTAGTTTTTCAGAATTATTCACAACATTACTATTACCTTAACTGCCTAATATAATTTAAAGAGAACATACAGTATATAGGCCTAGCTATACCCTCAGATTTGATCCGAATTTAGGTGTTTATCATCACAAAAAGGCTGGTTAACATACTCGTTTTTTTTGCCTGAGGCCAGGTGACTTTACCTAATTTGGGGTCATGAACTTCTATACAGAATATTGACATCTTGATGTTTTTGTTTATTTCTATAAACACTTTGCACCCCATTTTGATGCTTCGGCCATTTTTGGCCACAAAGGAGAATAGGCCTTTATGAACTAGCAGCTAGTATAAATAAGAGGGACACTTTGTTTTTCTCTCACTCTCACACACACACACACACACACACACACACACACACACACACACACACACACACACACACACACACTCTGCTCTCACCACAAACATAAAGACTATCCCAAATAGATGCAAATATTTTTTCTTACTTTTATTTGAAGTAAAGGCATGTTTATAAATATATTTTATCTTCAAAAGGCTTACCAATGCCTCATAGACATAACATGAGAAAGATGCAGATCTAAGTTGTGGGAATCCACTGTGTTGCTGTCTGAGAGGGGCAACACTGATATAAAAAAGGTCCCACTCACCATTTACTCACTCAATCACTCAGAAGCAATTGTCAGAAGAGGAACATGAGCAGAAGACTCATGTACAGCCAGTGAAGCCCTTGCTGTACTCTTAGACAGTGATAATGACAGTGAAATAGAGGAGGAAGTGTCTGAAACTGAGGACAATGTTGAACATACACTACCGGTCAAAAGTTTTAGAACACCCCCTTTTTCCAGTTTTTATTGAAACTTAAGCAGTTAAAGTCCAGTGAATAACCTGAAATGGTACAAAGGTAAGCGGTAAACTGCCAGAGGTTAAAAAAAAAGTTTAGGTTACCAAAAACTGAAAAACGATGTAAATTTTATGGCAGTGAGTAGTTTCCTACACCATCAAAAGGCACTTGGAAACTGGAGGAAACTCTGACAGGAAGAGGTCTGGCAGACCCAAAGCCACAACAAAATCAAAGACAAGTTTCTGAGAGTAACCAGCTTGCGTGACAGGCGGCTCAAAGGACAACAGCTTCAAGCACAGCTTAACACTGGTTGAAGTAAGGAAGTCTCAGTTTCAACTGTGAAGAGAAGACTTCGAGCTGCAGGTTTGACAGGTCGAGTGGCAGTAAGAAAGCCATTGCTAAGATGGCAAAATAATAAAAAGAGGCTTGCTTGGGCCATGAAGCACCGCCAGTGGACTACTGAAGACTGGAAGAAGGTCTTATGGACCGATTAATCAAAATTTGAAATCTTTGGTTCATCACGCAGGGTTTCTGTATGCCGTTGAGTAGGCGAAAGGATGGTTCCTCAGTGTGTGACACCAACTGTCAAACATGGAGGAGGAAGCGTGATGGTCTGGGGCTCTTTTGCTGGATCCAGAGTTGGCGACTTGCACAGAGTGACTGTTAACCCACGTTAACCCATTACTTGTTCCCTGAAAAGGGCCTTTTTTTATAACTCAGAATTGTACATTATTTTTCAGTTCTTGGTAACCTAAACTTTTTTCTTTTTTTTTACCTCTGGCAGTTTACCGCTTACCTTTGTACCATTTCAGGTTATTCACTGGACTTGAACTGCTTAAATTTCTGTAAAAACTGGAAAATGGGGGTGTTCTAAAACCTTTGACCGGTAGTGTAATTCGGACTACAATGAATCATCCTCTGATTCATTGTAGTCCGTCAATCCGTTGATGTGAGTTACAGGTCATAATGGATATTATTGTGCCAAATCTGCCCCTCATCAAATGCAAGACAAACATTACATGTGTAAGATACTAAAAACATGCCAGCAAATTTGTTAAAAAGCACATTATGACCATCATGGCCAGTTTAATGAAAAATTAGTGCATTTTGTGTGCTTTGTAATGAAAAACAAGTGGTGTAATATCAAGGGAAACCTGTCCTATATGGACAACAAAATGAAATATCTGGTCAAGTTTGTAATAATAGTCAGTGACATGATGATAATTTCAAATCATTATTTTTGAGGAGGTTAAATATGTATATCATACAATTTTGAGGTGACTTGTATAGCACTGGCCATTTCTGGCCGAAACACTATTCATTGGTTAAACATTGAAACATAATACATTTTACATTTTACATTTTAAGCATTTAGCAGACGCTCTTATCCAGAGCGACTTACAAGATGTGCATTAATACATGGTAGGAACAATCATAGTTTAGTGCACGAGATCAGTGCAGGAATACAGCAATAGACATCATTGCAGGCATCTGCGTACCATACCTGTAACACCGGGAAGGAAAAGGTTAGTGAATATTAATTACAGTTTATTTTTTTTTTAAGTATAGTGTTGAACAAGTAAACAGTGGTGAAGACAATTTAACTAGATGGACAGAGTTCAGTGGTAGTGGAGTCTGAAGAGGTGCAAGTGATTCCGTGGTCCTGACCGATTGCGGAAGGTCATTCCACCAGCGAGGGATCAGGACAGAGAAGAGGCGAGACCGCGAGGAACGGCTGCCAGGCGCCCGGAGGGAAGGGACAGTCAGTTTACCAGAGGAGGCGGAGCGGAGGGGTCTGGGAGGTGTGTAGGGAGTGATGAGTGACTGGAGGTATGGGGGAGCAGTACCTCTGGCCGCTTGAAAAGCAAGCACCAGTGACTTGAATCTGATGCGTGCTGCGATGGGGAGCCAGTGCAGAGAGGAGAGTAGAGGGGTGACATGGGTAAACTTCGGCTGGTTGAACACCAGACGAGCGGCAGCGTTCTGGACTAGTTGCAGTGGCTTGATGGCGCAGGCCAGAAGGCCTGCCAGCAAGGAATTGCAGTAGTCCAGACGTGAGATCACCAGGGCCTGGACCAGGAGTTGAGTGGCCTCTTGGGTGAGGAACGGTTGGATCCTCCGGATGTTGTGGAGGGAGAAACGGCAGGTCCGAGTGATCGCTGCAATATGGCTCGAGAAGCACAGCTGGTTGTCCAGGGTCACCCCAAGACTCCTGGCAGACTGGGACGGAGACACTATGGAGCCTTCCACGGTGATTGACGCATCCAATAATCCATAATACAAGGGTTAAGAGTGTCACTGCCATACCCGCAGCATCCAGAATGGATTATTCTACTGACAAGCGCTCCGAATTGTGTCGCGAATCTAGGTGTCTCATCCTGCGTGGAGAATTATTATTATTATTATTTTATTTTTTTCTGCGACTGCTCGACCAAAACAAATCTCGGTCGACCAACAGCCCATCGACCAAACAATCACCAGTCGACTAAATCGGGTCAGCCCTAATCATTCGATTATTAAGGTGTTATTAATACTTTCAAGTACAGTGCTATTAACATTGCATTGGCTTTTAAGTACATCGGACAAAATATAATTGACTGCATACTGTGGTGGTGAAGACTGAGTGGTAGAAATGTGTGTTATTCCTATTGACCTTGCTTTAACTATTAATAAGTTAGCTGCAAGTCAGTATGTATAAGGCTGTGGTAAGGATTCAGTAACTTTTATATTTATTTGTTGTATTTATATATTTTATATACATTGTTCATGTAGCAACATTTTAATGCAAATGTGTGAACTATCTCAGCTAGTTGTCAGGTTTAAGGTGGGTATGTTAAGGTGAGGTTGTTTGGGGTCAGTGGCTCACCTAACTCATGCTGAAACAAGCTTGCACAAGCCCTTAACCTTGTTAGTCTGCTTTTGGGTCAGTGAAGAAGGCAGTGAGCAGAAACAGACTTCCTCAGTCCAATTTGTATCATAGATTGCTCCAACGTCAGTCACATCTGTTAAGGTCGGAAATTATTATAATGGCACTACATTTTTATCTGTAACCTGAAGTGATGAGATACTACCTAGCAATGTCACATCAAAAATGGATATCAAAAAAAGCTATTTAAAAATGTGCTAAAAAATCTCATTACCAATCGTGTTCTCCCACACTTGTTCCTTAAACCAAGGAGTGCTCTTTGTCACATTTAACACCTAGGCAGTTGTGTCGGAGTCACTACGCTAAGGGCCTCTACTATGGCATCTACTGTTTGTCTGTGAAGGGCATATCCCTGGAGTCTGATTAGCAGTAACCCCTGGAACAATGCCAGGGCTCAAAATTACCATCAAATTGAAATGGTGCAACCTGCGTAGTTGTAATTTTAGCCATTAAAAACAGTGTAGGGCAGTGCAGACGAACTACCATTTCTGTTTGGGTGCGTTACATAAATGAGCGGCTTCGCCCAGAGTGTAGAATGCACTTTTACAGTGACCCTTTTTACACAGCGACATTCTTCGCTCATGTAAAAAAGTTATAGACAGAAATGTGTGGTGTGCGGGCCTCTCGCTGCTTAAAGACACTGGTTGTGATCAAATGTGTGCTTTATATGACTGTATTAGATATTCATATTTTATCTGTATATTTCTAGACATATATCTTCCTGCACATACATTCCCACTGATTTACAGGAACATTTCAGATTCTATACATCATTTGCTGCCAGAAGGGAGGGGCTGGGCTCTGGGTTAACTATATGTTGGAAGCACCATAGTCAGTATCCAGTGTAATGTTTCATACATGGAATACAAAGGATATGTTTGGTGAGGTTGGTTGTGTATAGTTGTTGTGTTTGTTGGTACTTATTGACAAATGTACAAACTCGAACAGCTTACCTCTGACACTGAATCAATCTGCATGTAATTTCCACTGCATCGTGGGAAGTGCCCAAGGGACCCCTAATCCTCAAATGTTTATGGATTTATGGTTGTGGAGGAGGCTCTCAAAGAGGAACTGGACTTGAAATGCACTAATCCCTACTGAACTAAGATGGGTGCCACTGTTTTTTAGATCAATGTTTCAATGGCCTGGGCCTATTATCAGACAGTTATAGGTGAAAGTTTGTCTACTTTTCTTCCTATGGGGGCAGAAGATGGGTTTCTACAATCAAGAGAAAAGCTAAAGCCAAAACGATTGCTACATTGAAGCTACTTCACACCAAATGTTGTCTCTGAGGTCAAGCAGTCAAACAAATAGGTAGACAACAAATTGTTCAGTAAAATTGTTTATTAGAAAACGTGGAAAACAAGGAGGTAATTAGCTGAGCCTTTTTGTTTTAATATAGCCTATATATTTTGCTATGCCTCTAAGGACTGACTCTGGATCAGCACTATGGAGCTGCCTCCATAGCCTCCATATGGATCAGCTCCATAGTGCTGATTCAGAATCAGTCCTTAAAGACAAGTGGTGAAAGACACCTGTTCCAAACAACAAGTCTGTGTGCGAGTATGTGTAAGAACAGTGTGTGTGTGTGTGTGTGTGTGTGTGTGTGTGTGTATATTTGAGTGATTTAGGAAATAGCGACGCTACCACCACGCTACTGGGAAATGTAGTTAAGCTAGTTGCTTTGCTACTTGTAGTAACGCTACTGCTCAACACTGGGAACTGTGGCTACCTTTTCACAGAATTGTTCTTTGTGTAGCTAGCTAGTTATCTTAAATGTGTATCCCCTGGAGAGAGCGAGAAACAGCTTATATTTCTTCTGACTGTATGTCTTCAGCCTACTTTTTTAGGTGAGCCTATTTTCAAGGCATCAACAGGGTAGGGGTGATCATTTCCATGGCATCCTCTTAGATTCGGCTCTCTGGATTTTTTCACCATGCTTTTTTCCCTGTTTTTTTGGTGGCCATATTTTTTCATACCCTATATTTCTTTAGATTTACCCTCCTCCCACAAACTCACCGCCCGCCCCCACGGGACAAGCTAATACCTCCAGGCAATGATCCGCCTCCTTTGAGACTGGACTCACCCAACTATGTTTACCAGGTCGCCTTACCACTCCTCGTCGAGCTTGTGCTGGCTCTCCCTCCCCCCTCCCCCTGGGGTGGACAGCCAATAGCCGCCCCCTGATTGGGGCTCCCGGCCAGAGCCTGACTGCAGTGGGCAGCTTGCATTATGGACGGAATGCTTAGACCACTGTTACGACCCCGACGGCTTTTAGGGGTACGGGGGGGAGACCGTAACATATTAGTCTTAATTGGATCGGGTCTTGAACGAATTATGAGGGTAAATAATAAAGACAAGGCAAGAGGGGCGGTGTTTATATACATATATTTACAGACAATAGTGAGGCTATTTACAAAGGTGAAATACAAACACAAAGACACAAGGCCAAGGGACACGGGTGTTGCCAAAGAAATGAACTTAGTAAAACAGAACAGGCTAGCTACAAACAAAAACTAAGATAGGCTGACTATCTAAACCTTTATACGAAATAAAAGTCTACCTATCTAATCTACACTAGCTACCCGTAAACAAAGGTACACAGATGGCAACCACCCCTTTCCTAATGTCTCTATACACAGGATTGACCTATCGATGAAAATGTATGGAGGCCTCCCTCTTACCTATCCCAAGGCCTAAGTGGGAACAAACAAACTTAACCATACACTTTCCTTCCAAACTTTCAAAGGTCACACACTCTCTGTCTCTCACGTTCAACAAACAAACAGCAAAAGGGCAAAAGGGATCTTGCAGGAGCAGTCATGGGGTTTTTATAGAAGGGCAGGTGATTGGTGGAGGCGGGACCAGGACACAGAAATGATTGACAGTAGGGAAGGCGAATGGAATGGCGGATGGCACTCCTACGGAACACGGAAACAGAGAAGACAAAAGCACACATACACGTGGAACGTAACACTTCCACCAATAAGAACGAACTTATTACTCAAAAATACAGTCAGTTCAAAATACGAAATTACAAAAACACATGGCTACAATGTATCCTAATATACACAAGACAATGCGTCTGCCAACACATTGTCGGTACCTTTCTTGTGTTTCTTTTTCCTAACTTGTGGCAAAAACAATGCTGGAACACTCCTACGTTTTCTTGTTACCCCTAGGTGATCAGTGTTCTGAGTTACAATAAGCTGTTCGCGCGTGACTGGCAGCTTAATCGAGGGCATATCTTTCACCTGCTCGCCCCATTTCCGTGAATGGAATTCAGATTCACCTGCTCGGCTAAGCCTACAGGCGGGGAACACATCAGGGCGAGGTTGCCGGATGTCGGGCGTAGCGCACGTTTTCGGTTGTTTCAAAACCTTCAGTACAGGTAGCACTTTACCACCTGCTATATCGTTCCCCATGATAAAGGCTACACCTGGGACTGGTAAAACGGAACGCACGGCTACTTCAAAATACCCAGAGACTAAATCGGTCTTAATATGCACTTTATGCAATGGAACAGTTACAAAGCCCATTTCGATTCCCTGTACCATTACATTCGCACCACCGGAAGTCGCATCTGATAAGGGCAAGACACCAGCCAAGAGGAAGGATTGCGACGCACCAGTGTCTCTCAAAATCCGAATTGCCTTCTGATCCTTCGCTACACCAGATAGCGACACAAAACCATCAAACATGAAGGCGTCGTAGCCAACGTCACCTCTGTCGCGGCTACTGGAGGACTGAGTAGTTTCTGAGACTACTTTAACGAAACCGGTAGGTCTTGGTGGGCTTGAGTTTTTCTTCTTTAATTGAAAACAGTCAGCAATAACATGACCCACTTTATGGCAATAGAAACACTCTCGCTCTTCCTTGGAGCGTATCGGTGGAGAGTTCGGGCGTTTCAGCTGTGAGCTAACAGGTAAGTCGTCATCAGAAGCCTTCTCACGGGATGACACGAACAACGTTTTATGCGTGAGAGTAAACTCGTCAGCAAAGATGGCCGCCTCATTTAAGGACGTAACCTTTTGCTCATTAAGGTATACCACACAACGCTCTGGTGTACACTTTTTAAATTCCTCCAACAAGACTAATTCTCGAAGAGAATTTAAATCCGTAGCCTTGCTAGCAGCACACCACTTATCAAACACCATTCCCTTCTCCCTTGCAAACTCAACAAAGGACTGAGTCGGGACTTTTCGGTGGTTTCGGAATTTCTGTCTATATGCCTCCGGCACTAACTCATAAGCACGCAGCACAGCAGCTTTCACAATTTCATAATTCAAACTGTCCTCAAGAGACAAGGTAGCAGTAGCATCCTGCGCTTTACCGGAAAATTTGCACTGTAACAATGTTGTCCAAATGTCTTTCGGCCATTGAAGTGCGGTAGCGAGGCGCTCAAAAGTGCTAAAATAGGTATCCACCTCTGTCTCATTAAAGGGAGGAAGAGCCACATGTCTCCTCACATCATAGAGTCCAGTGAATGGCGTGGACGTACCTGAGGCGGCTGTGGACACAACCGACTGTGCAGCGGCGTTCTGCAACTCCAATTGCCGCAGCTTGAGGGTAGTCTCTGCCTCAATCTCCATTTTCCGCAATGCCAGTTTCCTTACCTGGGCTCTCTCCTCTCTGTCCTTGGCTCTCTCCTGTATTTCTCTCTCGTGGTCTCTCTCCTGTGCTTCTAGTTGCAGGCGGGCCAAACGGATCTTCAACCTCGCCCCAACCATTGACCCAGAAGAGGTTCGCGAAGAGAACGCCTCAAACCTCGGCAGGGTAACCGGCGGCGTCTCCTCCTTTTCCTCCGATCCAGAGGAAGCCGTAGCACCCAACATCGGTTCAGCGTCCGGCACCAGGGACAAAACAGGCCGGATAAAGAGACCCAGCTCCACGAGCTTATCCCACACGACCGAACGAATCTCCTTTTTAAGAAGAGACCGGCTAACAGAGACGCCAAAATGCTCCGCGATAATGAATAAATCCGCCTTCGACACTGTTCAAAAATAACGATGGACGGTTCATTAATAAACAATTCCAAATCAAAATGTGACGGGCCATTGTCTTAATTGTTATATAGCTAGTTGTACTATACAACACTACACAACAATATTCACAGTAACACGAACAATAGCAACCACAAATAACAAGCGCAAGCACACCATACGCGAACTAGCCTACTATTACACACACTACCAATACTAACCTTTACAATATTATTCACACACACAATCGCTCAATCTCCGGGACGAGCCCCCATTTATGTTACGACCCCGACGGCTTTTAGGGGTACGGGGGAGACCGTAACATATTAGTCTTAATTGGATCGGGTCTTGAACGAATTATGAGGGTAAATAATAAAGACAAGGCAAGAGGGGCGGTGTTTATATACATATATTTACAGACAATAGTGAGGCTATTTACAAAGGTGAAATACAAACACAAAGACACAAGGCCAAGGGACACGGGTGTTGCCAAAGAAATGAACTTAGTAAAACAGAACAGGCTAGCTACAAACAAAAACTAAGATAGGCTGACTATCTAAACCTTTATACGAAATAAAAGTCTACCTATCTAATCTACACTAGCTACCCGTAAACAAAGGTACACAGATGGCAACCACCCCTTTCCTAATGTCTCTATACACAGGATTGACCTATCGATGAAAATGTATGGAGGCCTCCCTCTTACCTATCCCAAGGCCTAAGTGGGAACAAACAAACTTAACCATACACTTTCCTTCCAAACTTTCAAAGGTCACACACTCTCTGTCTCTCACGTTCAACAAACAAACAGCAAAAGGGCAAAAGGGATCTTGCAGGAGCAGTCATGGGGTTTTTATAGAAGGGCAGGTGATTGGTGGAGACGGGACCAGGACACAGAAATGATTGACAGTAGGGAAGGCGAATGGAATGGCGGATGGCACTCCTACGGAACACGGAAACAGAGAAGACAAAAGCACACATACACGTGGAACGTAACAACCACTACGCCACCCGATTTCTTTATCTTCTCTCATGGTGAAACTCCTTTGAGAGCAAATACAATACTAAAAGCAGTCTCTCATATTCTCCCTACCATTCACACCCTAACCCCCTGTCTCCCCATTTTTCTCTATCTTTATCTCTTTGTTGTTACAGTTAGGGTGTATTAAAAATGTATATGTGTCATTTGTGATCCTTGTTTGTAGCTTCACCCGGACATGTAAGACCAGTTCGCTGAATGTTTCTCATTGAAATCAGTGAGTTTTGCCAGGCACATCGCAGATCACTATGGTGTGTATACAAAGAGATTCCGCTCAAAGCAAATAAAAGAAGATTGAACACTCCGATTCTGTCGCTGCACCAACTTCTCCCGTTTAATCCGTAAAGCCCTCCGGATAAACACAGAAACGGAGCTATGAATCTACTGAAAGGGCCACAGATAAACAGGTTTGAATGAAGTCGAGACACACACTGAGTTTTATTAATTCTCACTATTGGTTTCTGTGCACACGCAGTCTATGCCTCAGAGCGGCAACGGTGCCGGGTGTTTTAGCCGAGCTCTGATCAAATTTGCATAAGTCCGTCTCCCCTCTTGGCCTTAATTAAGTAGGCCACCAGGAAAGTGTTGTCACGCGCAGACGGAGAGAGTGATTAATGTTGCCTTCCTCTGTTGTGTCTGCATGCGCCCCGACAGGCTGCCGCGGGATGCTCTGTGGTTTTGGGGCAGTGTGCGAGAGGAACCCGGTGGACCCCTCCAAAGGCGAGTGCGTGTGCAGGAAGATTGCGTGCCCCTCGGTGGTGGCACCTGTGTGCGGCTCCGACTCCTCCACCTACTCCAATCAGTGCGAGCTGGAGAAGGCCCAGTGCAGCACACAGCGGCGACTGAAGGTGATTCGCAAGGGACCTTGTGGTGAGTACTAACACACCTCCCCCTTCCCACCCCGGTGGTGTACCCCTTTCTCCAGCTCGGAGGTACGATCCACAGCCAGACAAAAGGGTAATAGCATGTGGCACAGTGGCTCCACACACAAGTAACCACACTCCTCCCTCAAGACCAGCTGGCTGCAGGTTCAAATCCTACACGTGAAACTGCTGCCATGCCTCTTGAGCAAGGTGCTTCATTTGAATTACTTCAGGAAATGTCCATGACTGGATGGATGATTCCTTTTATAGGTTTGATTCCCTTCATAGGTTTGTCTGTAAAATAAAACAAATGGCAAAAAATACATAGTGAAAATAAATGAAATAATGAATGAAATCAGGCCCCACATGCAAGAGCCTTCAGTGGGCCTCACTACCAGTGGCTGTGGTCTGGACCCTGTCCTATGGTGGTCTGGATAGGGTTCAGACCTGTCCAACACCGTGACTAAGAGTGCAGAGCTCCAGGTTGTCTTTCAGGTTGCATAAAGCATCAAAATCACTGTGATTTTTTGAAGCTCATTATTAATGGCAAGTGCTTAATCCTCTGTCCCACTGACAGTGCTGGAAGAAAGAAAAGTTGGATCACTGACTCTCCAGATTTAACCTGGGGTAAGCAAGGTCTCAAAAAACCAGCCAGGTATTCTCAGTGTCATATTTCAAAGCTTTTAACAGGTAATCCTATTAACAGGCCAGATTGGTAACAAAGGCTGCTTAGTTTTGGGTTTAAAGTTAAAACGATAAATGATGTAAAAAGTAAGAAAATAGAATGAAAAAATAATAATATAAAAATGAATTACGTAATAATAGTTATAACAATAAGAAAGTATCCTTAAATGTACTTGGTGACACACTATGAGGGTCACTGCAGAAATGGAAGATGTGTAAATTAGCAAATATGCATATTTGCAGGATCAGTGGGTTGGGTGCTATTAACCCCCTGAGGTCGACGGGATTGCCGACGATCCCAGCAGCAATAAAAGTATATTACTATTTCTAACGTCGCGAGATTTTATCATACACACGCTGCAAAAACACTGACAGAAACCTTAGAATCGTGACTTTCAGATTTGAGCACTGGCAAATAATATGAGATTTTTTTAATTAGGTTAATTAGACCAAAAGTAAACCTTGCCTTTTACTCTCTTTTTTACCTGGAAGTGCCGTCCCCCTTCTATTGACATGGTAACTAGGTGCTAGTCTCGGGGAGGGGCGTGGGGCCATGTGTGAAATCGCAGCGTAAACAATGTCCCGACATTATATCGCATCTTGTCTGTGTTTACGGTTGCGATCTGCCAGCAACAGACGGTGTATGCTGATATTTATTTTATTTCCAAATATATGAATTCCGCGTCTTGTGACGCTATACGGAAACAATCAGAATCATTGCGAACTACTGCGAATAATTAACAGGAGGATATTTAACCAGCTGGCATTTTCTGTTTCGGCGCTTGGACATTATCTAGCTTAGCTTGATAGTACCTATTGTGATTAATGTTTCTTGCCTCTCGAGAACTTGTTTGTTCGTGTGCTTGTTGTTTAGATTCCCAGCGTTTAGTTTATACCAAGTTTTTGGATACGTTTTGGATTGACCTGTTTACTTTGCTTTGTTTGTTCCTGATCGTTGGTTTTGTTTTGTTTGTCTTTGATTTTGCTTTCGTTTTCCTACAGACATTTAACGATAAATATCTTAAACCCAGAAAACAGGCTACTTTTGATCATGTGCCTGTGTCCACTGCCAAACAGACTCTGGATGTTGGCAAATTGGCTTCTGTTGGTTGTAAGAAATGCGTACTCTGCAAGATGTCGGGGAAACAGCGGTTTGTGACGTTCCCTTGTGTCTACAGTTGACCAGAAACTGTTTTGAGAAGTGGCACCAAAGACCGTGAAAGAACAGATTGTTTCACCATGTTTTAATTTGGAATTTTTTGTATATAGTTTGTTTTCAATTAATCTTCCCAAATGAAAAAAAACTTCTTTTTTTCTGTCTTCTGCATGGCTCACTGACTATTGCTTACTCTGATGGCTTTTCTCTTTGTCTGACGGCCTTTGAGAGAGAGATGGCCCATCTGACAGATCTTACAGGTGTGGACAAGCCTCAGGTGTGGATCATGAATATTCATGAAATTAGCATATAGCCCTCCCACAGCCTGAAATAAATGTGACCAGTTCTGATAAAAACAGGTTTTTAGCTATTTAGATCTCAGATGCGCTAAACTATTTTCACACCCTTACATAACCAAGACCTTGATGAACAAACGCATATTGGCAAAACAATTCATCACTATAGTTTAGTGTGTGCTTTCACAACTTTTGTGACGGCAGAAAAATTTACTCTTTATAACTTGTGTGTTTGTAGATCTATTTACAAGCTGCATATGATACTGACCAAACTATTGATGGCATATAAATGTAGCTGTGATTGTCCTTCAAATAAAAATATCAAACACTTTGGAGTAAGTGTGTGTTAAGTTGATGAAATTGAGATAAATATCAGCCCACGCCAAAATCACAAACCTTCTCTAAGCTTAGCACGGACCTCAGAGGGTTAAGGGCCTGATTGGCAGAGCCAGTAATTATGAGCGCAGGTGGAACATGGTGTACCGGGTTGTCAGGGAGCCGTAATTACCGCCATCATGTCCCAGGTTGTGGCGGAGGTTTTTTGAATCAGTAGGAACGCTTAGCACCCACTTGCCCGAGTGTTACTCACCGAGTCCAGAAACACACAGCAGAATACAGCGCTGAATGGCTGTGATTTCCATGAGTGTGGAGCGGAGGGGGAAAACACGACCAAGCCCCAACGGTTTCTCGACATTTTGTATAATCACGCCCTGAATTGAGGCATTATGGATCAGATTCATCTTAGTTAGCGGGCCTGACTCAGCTTGGGACAAAAACCAGATAGCACACTAAAGGAGTTGTTTAAATGGCCCCCCGGCAGTTCACAGATACCAGCCCAAGGTTTGAAAGAAAGGGGCGGGGAGAGCAGGAGTGGCCTCTTCACGGGTGTTTCAGTTGAGTGGCGTGGGGGTAAGTCAACCCCCCCCTATTTTAAACAGATCAGGGGATGGCGATGTAGTTCATTGAGTTTGGAGCTGGGTAAACAGGGTTAGGTTTAGGGTTAAGGTGGCTGTCAGGAGAAAATTTCAAAACTAATTTCTGGGCCTTGACCCGGAGGAGTGGTGCGGATCGGTGAGGATCAGCGGATTGCCATGGTTGAAGTAGGGGATTGCTCGACTCGGCAGGAATCGATGCCAAGAGCAGTCAGGATTGTTCATGTTGGCGGGCTGCTGTGGAGAGAGAGCCCGGGTGTACGACTCACACAAAAGCATTTATTTCTCACTGATTCATCTACCTGGGGCCGGCACACCTCATCCTGATAGAACCCTTTTGTTATTCACAAACAGACAGCACTGTCAATGGCCCTTACATGAAGAAGGCTTCATGTTTATTTTTACTCTCAGTCTCGCTCAGCAATCGGTTAAGGCAAAGCCATTCACGGCAGCCATTGTGATAGGGAGAGATCTTTTCATTTTTGTTTTCCCTTCTTTCTTTAATTGCTAGCCTCGGGTTGAACTGGGAGAGAAACTTTTTTTTAATTTGTTTTTATTTCCCCATTTTTCTCCCAATTTAGTAACCAATTCAACCTCTATTTATTTCGAAACGCCAGTCCTCCGGGTCAAGCTAATATCCCGAGACCGGCAATGATCCATCTCCTCCGAGACGGAACTTCGCCCACGTGCTTTTTAGGAATGCCCTACTGCTCCTCGGCGAGCTCATGCCGACTTCCTTTCCCCCCGCCCCCTGGGGCGGACAGCCAAATGCCGCCCCCGATTGGGACTTCCGGCCAGAGTCGGACTGACGCAGTTGGGAACTGGGAGAGACACTCTCAAACTTCAGGAAGAAGGTGATGTGGGAAACATTCCTACTAATTCTGTTTCGCATGAGATATGCCACCTCCCCAAAAGGAAATTAGACATTCCGGTCCGAAGAATCGGACCCTAGGTCCAGATCAGGCTATGGCGGGTTTGACTCAGTTGTGGTAAGTGGAGCGAGTAAGGAAAGAAAAAAAAAGAGAGGATGAAAAAGGCACTGGAAAGGAGGAGAACCTTCCCCAGTGGCCCCAGCGTATGATGGCGGTTTGTCACAGACCCACGCCAGGCAGAGGCAGGTGATAATTCCGCTACACACCACTCGTTCTATGCTGTGACGGGCCTCTCTGATAGTTACGGACAGAGCGTTATGGATTCCCCATCTTCTTCAGCCCCCTCAGGGATCTGAGAGATGGCAGTTGAATACCAAGCATGTCAAAGTATCTGACGGCAAGCAGAATTTTTTTTTTTTTTTGTGAAGAACGACTTGGACCTGGATCACACCTGTTTGCATATCAAAGATAACACTGCAGGAGGTGCCAGTCCTTTAATATTAGATGTAGCATATGTCAATGGAGTCTGATATACAGTACTTTTAAGGTTTTCTTGAAAAGTTAGTAGTTAGTGAAAAGTAACCTCAGGGAAATTGTTTAGTCTGAAGCACCAATCGCATACACGGTCAAAGGCCCTCATAATACTGATTCATAACTGCTTTTTTAGATCCAATCAGACTTGTGATTCTTAATTGTGGAACTGCCTGTTGGTCTGGCTCATCAGCCATTCGTAGAAGCGTGCCATTCCCCCCCCCTCCCCCTTGGGCCATCCTGGGCCTGTGGGGACATTGGTGTGATTACACAGGTCCTGAATGGCTAGCTGTTGGAGAGGTGTGTGCTGTCTGACCACCCCCTTCTCCCAAAGCAAGCAGTCGTGTGCACACGAAAGTAATTTCCTCGCCTGAGTGGTATTGTCGATGTCTTCACTCTATCTGGTGCAGTGGTAGGTGGCTGCGAGGGCCAGAGATACTCGGAAATGAATAGACTGTTTATTATTCACCAGCAAATCTCCCTCCACCCTCCTCTTCCTCCACCGCCATCCACCCTGTCCCCGCCCACCAAACACAAAGGGGCTCTCACCTTCAAGCGATAATGAGAGTTCCTGAATCCGATCCCCTCACCTCGTTCTCCCGCTCGTCCCCCTGCTGGGCGGTGATACTTGTCAGACGAATCCCGCCTCCCCTGTTTTTGTCCTTGAATAATGCATATGCCACTTCCCTCCCACACTCTGGAACACAACATCCAACAACATAATGGTAAATACAAGAGTACAATGTGAAAACAATGGTCCATTTTCATATTCCAGATAAGCAGCAGCACGGACGTTTTATTTGTGTATGTGTTTGTGTGTGTGTGTGTTTTGTGTGTAAATAGAAAGAGTCTAGATGGTAATGGTGTTTATTATTTTCTGAATTTGTATGCATTTGCAAATATTTAATTGCACAATAACAATAACCCATTCATTCCATGCCCTCTCCCTCTCCATCAGTTTCTCCCTCCCCATTCTGTCATTTCCTGCCCCTGTCACTTCATCATGTGCCCATCTGTGTGGACGCGCATCATCCTTGATACAGAGTGTTCATGAAATTCCTTGCAATGAGCTGAGCAAAGATTTCTGAGATTTCTAAACTGCACCTTCCTTTTCCCTCTACCTTCCCTCTCTCTCTTACTCTCTCTCCCTCTCTCTCCACCTTCCCTCTGTCTCTTACTGTCTCTTCCTCTCTCTCCACCTTCCCCCTCTCTCTTACTGTCTCTGCCTCCCTCCCCGGCTTCCTTTCCTCTCCCCTGGTTCTTTGCCGCAATGGAGAGAGAGCATTCTTCTAGCACTATTTCATTTCCTGTCTGGGCCAGGTTAAAAGCCAGATTTCCCAGCATTCCACAGGTAGATATTGCGGGGGGTGGGGGGGGGGGGTTAGAAGCAGTTAAGAGCACAGTGTGCAAATCACTCTGACACTTCCCAGAGCCACCATTGATGTCTGAAAGTGAGTGGAATGAAGAGGGGAAGCTTTCTGTGACAGTACCCTTTCTGTCCCCCTGGCCCTCACCAGCAATAGATGAAAAATAATGGGGAGAGAGACCAGGAGAGACCATGCTTATCTTTTGTATTTATATATGATATTTATTAGCTGTAATATTTATATGGGGCCCTACCAGGGTGTGTGGGCTCCTTTCCTTTCTAGCATATCTAATGATTTGTTCGTCCGGTTATTGTGTCTCTTTATCGCTCTCTACCCCTTCGTCTCACAGTGTTTTCAGAATGAAGTGGCTTATCAAAACCTCCTGAAATATTGAATCTATGTCTCCTTAAAAAGACAGTGTGATATATTGAGTGTGTGTGTGTGTGTGTGTGTACAGTATATGCACTAAAGTGTATATATGCACTAAAGTGTATATATGCATGTAACTGTTTGCATATGCTACTGAAAAAATCCATTGGTTCACACGCACATCCATGAAGATTTCCCCTGCCAGACAAAAGATCAAGGGGTCGGGGCCCCCGAGTGGCGCAACGGTAAAGGCACTCACCCGGATTGCAGGTTGCCCAATGCGGCCGGGGTTCGATCCCCAGCTGTGTCAGCCCAGCTGTGGCCTGGAGATCCATTTGGTGGTGGCAATTGGCTGTCCGCCCCAGGGGAGGGGGGAGTGAAGCCAGGAAGACATCCCTCCAGATAACACCCCCACTTTTCCAGTTTTTACTGAAATTTAAGCAGTTCAGTGAATAACCTTAAATGGTACAAAGGTAAGTGGTAAACTGCCAGAGGTTTAAAAAGAAAGTTTAGGTTACCAAAAACTGAAAAATAATGTTATAAAAAAGGCCCTTTTCAGGGAACAAGTAATGGGTTAACAATTTACAGTTGTTCTGCAGCAATGGAAGTAAATTAAGCATTGAAAGTTGATGCAAACAATTCCTACAGGTGTCCCAACTTTTGTTGATTACTTACAAACCCTCTGTCTGTATAAAAGCAGTGTTGTAACAGACTGTGTTACTACACTGTCTGAAGCATTATGTGGACAATATTGCACTGCAGGAAGTAGTATATTGCTATCATAATGGCGAGAAAAAGGCAATTAACAAAGGAAGGCAGACAGACCATTATAACCCTTAAAAGTGTAGGTCTTTCCTTTAGAGAAATTACAAAGAAGGCCAAGGTGTCAGTGAATACAGTTTCCTACACCATCAAAAGGCACTTGGAAACTGGAGGAAACCCTGACAGGAAGAGGTCTGGTGGGCCCAAAGCCAGAACAAAATCAGAAGACAAGTTTCTGAGAGTCAACAGCTTGCGTGATAGGTGGCTCACAGGACAACAGCTTCAAGCACAGCTTAACACTGGTCAAGGTAAGGAAGTCTCAGTTTCAACTGTGAAGAGAAGACTTCGAGCTGCAGGTTTGACAGGTCGAGTGGCAGTAAGAAAGCCATTGCTAAGATGGCAAAATAAGAAAAAGAGGCTTGCCTGGGCCATGAAGCACCGCCAGTGGACTGCTGAAGACTGGAAGAAGGTCTTATGAATCAAAATTAGAAATCTTGAAATTTTGAAAGGTTTTTGTAGGTTGTCGAGTAGGCGAAAGGATGGTTCCTCAGTGTGTGACACCAACTGTCAAACATGGAGAAGGAAGGGTGATGGTCTGGGGCTCTTTTACTGGATCCAGAGTCGGCAATTGAAAAAGTGCATTTTATGGCTATTTTATGCACTATTTATTTTCAAGGGCAATTCACAGCCTACCTTTTCTATTATCCATTTGAAGCTGGATATTTTCCTGAAGCAATTCTGCTTAAGCCTCTTGCCCAAGTCAACACCAACAATGCCACACTTTGAGATTTGACCCTGCAACCTTCTGCTTATGTGTTTTTCCCCAACTATGATGTCACACTACAAAAGTGACTTATGACAGCCTCCTTCCAGTTACTTATAAAATATATTCATGCTGAAACTTGAAGATGTCTCTCTCTTCAAGCCTCTGAAGATGTAGTTTGATATAACAAATGGTTATATAAAATAGAATAATGCTTGATGGTACTATAGCCTTTTTGGGAGGGAATACATAAGAAGAAAGGAGCATTACAACAGCTAGAACAGGCCATTCAGCCCATCTCGTCATCGTTTTCCCTTTATCTACAGTGAATATTTCAGTTTTGAGTTTGCTATTGAATAGTCCAAGGGTGCCTGACTCCACAAATAAACATTGGCAGGCTGTTTCATGCATTAATAACACTCTGTGTCGAGAGGTACTTTCTATTTTCAGAGTGAAATTTACTTTTTAATTAGTTCCCAAGAGTCCCCTGCTTTTGTTGATGGAACGTAACTTGAAATGGCACCTGCAGTCTACCTTTTTAATCTATTAAGATTTTAAACACTTTAGTGCAAACCCCTGCAGCCCCCTTTTTACTCAAACTAAAGAGATTATTTGCTAAAGAGTCTCTTCATAGGTCATTTGTTTAAGACCGTGGACCAGTCTGGTTGCCCTTCACGGTACCTTTTTCTGAGGCTTCTATATCTGTTTAGTGCGCTGACCAAAACAGAAAATGATTTTAATTGTGGCGTAGCTTAGCCATTGCATACATTTAGTATAAACAGCTTTGAATTATAGATTTCAGTCGACTTTTTATTGCATAGCAGCTTGATTACTGCTTTGTTTATATTTTGGTACAGGGGTTATGTCACCTAATCTGCTGCTGCAAGATTCTCGGCCTTCATTAATTTAGCCTACAAACTCCACTAATCTTGCGATGAAGTGTTCCACTGGATGCAATGCCTGTGGAATCGCCAGTACTTCAGGACCAGGGTTTGACCTATGGCAGGGCCACCCATACACATTTTAACATTAGACCCTAACTGAAGTGGCCGGAAAACAAGAGCATATGCATCTTATCTCCCTGGGAGCACACGCTGCACATTATCCCCCTTTGATGCAAAGCCATGTTTTTTTAACAAAGAATGATTCCATATGTTTGTGTGTGTGTGTGTGTGTGTGTGTGAGAGAGAGAGAGAGAGAGAGAGAGAGAGAGAGAGAGAGAGAGAGAGAGAGAGAGAGAGAGAGAGAGAGAGAGAGAGAGAGAGAGAGAGAGAGAGAGAGAGAGAGAGAGAGAGAGAGAGAGAGAGAGAGAGAGAGAGAGAGAGAGAGAGAGAGAGAGAGAGAGAGAGAGAGAGAGAGAGAATGAAGCAGTCCTTTGTAAACCACATCAAAGGACTGAGGAAAGGCATACTGCATTCTAAAGGTTGCACGGCCTTCCTGGAGTGCGGCGTTACCGTAACGAGGAGACGAGCCCTTCGCCCTGTGCTGCCCTGACCCATCCGCTGCAGCGCCCCCCGGGCCATGGACTGTGCCCCACAGAGCTGGCTCACTGGAGCTGGGGTTGTGTTGGTTGTGGAGCCGGTCACACTCTTGTGGTCCGTTTGCCCCTTGGTCTTGGGTTCGAGAGGAAGCCTGTATGTGGGAGCGAGGCCCTGCCTCTCTGCATTCTAATCAAAGCCACGGTTGAGTTTGCCCTCAGTCACCTCTCCGCAACATAAGAGGCGACCTCGCACCACAATTTAATGGGTTCGGAAAGCTCAGGGCTAATTTTGTTTACTGTCAGAGTGCAAACAGATGCCTCTCTGGGAAAGCACAGTGCTGGTTGGGCTGAGAAAGCAGCAGAAACTCAACACACTCCCCCCAACACCACCACCACCACCATCAACAAATTTTGGAGTGTGGGACCATTTCTAGGCGGCACGGTGGTGCAGTGGATAGCGCTGTCGCCTCACAGCAAGAAGTCTCGGGTTCGAATCCAGGCCGGGGGCCTTTCTGTGCAAAGTTTGCATGTTCTCCCCGTGTCCGCGTGGGTTTCCTCCGGGTACTCCGGTTTCCTCCCACAGTCCAAAGACATGCACGTTAGGCTAATTGGAGAGTCTAAATTGCCCATAGGTATGAGTGTGTGAGTGAATGGTGTGTGTGCCCTGCGATGGATTGGCGACCTGTCCAGGGTGTATTCCTGCCTCTCGCCCAGAACGCATGCTGGGATAGGCTCCAGCCCCCCCGCGACCCTGACCAGGAATAAGCGGCTTAGATAATGGATGGATGGATGGATGGGACCATTTCTTGACGAAGGTAGAAATTCACTGGACTGCAAGTCCCTTTTCACGCAAAAAGAAATAGCAAATATCACAAGTCAAAGTATTTTCTTTTATGTATCACACCTCATGGGCAAACATTTTTATGATCATGTTTGTGTGCATACCATAGGAAATGTGAGAGCCTGTCATATTCTTAGAAGATATCACAGGAGTTTTGTCTCTCTTCTTGTCTTTGCTTATTTATGCATTATGCTGTCTCTCTCCCTCCCACATTCTCTCTCTCTCTCTCTCTCTCCCTCCCAATCCACGCACACACACACACACACACACACACACACGCACATGCACACACACACACACACACACGCGTGCACGCACACACACACACACACACACACACACACACACATATATACACTGCCTGGCCAAAAGAAAAGTCACCACCTGGATTTAACTGAGCAAATAGGTAAGAGCCTTCCATTGGATAATTACTGCAGTGATTAATATGTTTTAGCTGGCAACAAGTTATTTAACCCTAACTGATGCAGTGAGTAGCTTCTCATTTTTTAAACAACCATGTTGGAAGACATATCCTGTGGTCGTGGAAAAGATGTTAATCTGTTTCAGAAGGGTCAAATTATTGGCCTGCATCAAGCAAAGAAAACAACTAAGGAGATTGCTGAAACTACTAAAATTGGGTTAAGAACTGTCCAACACATTATTATTACCTGGAAGGATAGTGGTGAACCATCATCTTCGAGGAAGTCGGAATGTCGAGGAAGTCTTCGATGTGGTCGGAAAAAAATCTTGAATGATCGTGATTGGCGATCACTTAAACGTTTGGTGAAATCATATCGTAAAAAATCAACAGTAGAACGCACGGCTATGTTTAATAGTGAAAGTAAGAGCATTTCCACACGCACAATGCGAAGGGAACTCTAGGGATTGGGACTAAACAGCTGTGTAGCCTTAAGAAAACCACTTGTCAGTGAGGCTAATCGGAAAAAAAGACTTCAATTTGCTAGGGAGCATAAAGATTGGACTCCAGCAATGGAAGAAGGTCATATGGTCTGATGAGTCCAGATTTACCCTGTTCCAGAGTGATGGGCGCATCAGGGTAAGAAGAGAGGCCGGATGAAGTGATGCACCCATCATGCCTAGTGCCTACCGTACAAGCCTGTGGCGGCAGTGTTATGATCTGGGGTTGCTGCAGTTGGTCAGGTCTAGGTTCAGCAACGTTATGTGCCCAAAAAATGAGGTCAGCTGACTACCTGAATATACTGAATGACCAGGTTTTTCCATCAATGGATTTTTTCTTCCCTGATGGCACGGGCATATTCCAAGATGACAATGCCACGATTCATCGGGCTCAAATTGTGAAAGAGTGGACCAGGAAGCATGAGACATAATTTTCACACATGGATTGGCCACCACAGAGTCCAGACCTTAACCCCATTGAGAATCTTTGGGATGTGCTGGAGAAGACTTTGCGCAGCAGTCCGACTCTCCCATCATCAATACAAGATCTTGGCGAAAAATGTATGCAACTCTGGACGGAAATAAATGTTGTGACATTGCAGAAGCTTATCGAAACGATGCCACGGCGAATGTGTGCCGTAATCAAAGCTAAAGGCGGTCCAACGAAATATTAAAATGTGTGACTTTTTTGGGGGACGGGCAGTGTATATATTGAGAGAGAGAGAAATGGATATACTCTAGCTACTGTTGTATTACAGCTACATGCACAATGGATTTCGCTGGACTGGAGCCCTGTTATCTCCCCGTGACATAAGTCATGTGACAGCTGATCAGGACACCTATGTGTCTGTGTTCTCCTCTGTCCCGCAGCCCTGAAGGACCCCTGCAGTGAGGTGACCTGCAGCTATGGCAGCACCTGCATCCAGTCCTCAGATGGCCTGTCGGCCAAGTGCATGTGCCCCCTGAGCTGCAAGGCGCGGGAGGAGCAGGTGGTGTGCGGCAGCGACGGCGTGGACTACCGCAGCGAGTGCGAGCTGAACAAGCACGCCTGCGCCAAGCAGAAGAACATCCGCAAGCAGTACCAAGGGCCCTGCGGTGAGCCCTCCTCATCTCCCTCTCCTTCTCTCCTTTACGCTCTCTCTCTCTCTCTCCCTCTCCCCCTCCCCCTGTCTCCCTCCAGTTCAATTTAAGTCAAAAAAATTTTATTGGCAGGACATTCCAAAGCAGTTACATATAATTCAATGAGTTGCTCCAAAATATTTCTACAGTACAATATAGAACCGTCTCCCTCCCTTCTATCGCCCTCCTCTGTCCTGTTCCCTCTTCTTTTTCACACAGCCTGCACGTTGTTCCATTTGTTTTTCATGTACCCTTCTTCCTCTCATCCCTCTCTCCCTCTTGATTGCGTCCTTCTGTTTGTGATCGGGTGAGCGTTCCCCGCAATTACGAGTCCAATTTCCTGCAATCACAGTCTCAGAAATGCAATCATGCGCGGGCATTGGGAACGCTGCGCGGCAATCTCGTTGGAGAACGGCGCAATGCAGAGAGGCGTCGGGGTGGTTGATAAATGTGCCTAAGGCCCATTTCACCCAGAGATGTCTGACGCTCACACATTAGCAACAGAAAGCTTCCAACAAGGCCTATATCTTCAGGAGTGGTATCAGCCCGCGCCCTTCCTGGAAGCAGACCATAATTTCACAGCCGGCCCAGAGAGACCCCGCTGTCATCAGCATTTGTGTCCACAGAGAGGCAGAATATTTCATTTCCAAATCAGCTCCTTTCTTCTCCCATCCATCTAAATTCCAGCTCTATCGTTTTCAGTTCCAATTTAAGTTGGAACATATTCCATGTCAGCTCTGGTTTGAACCATGGAGATTCTGAATTTGGCAGGAAATGACTTCTATCAACATGCAAATATGTTTCATTCCAATTTTATCCTATTTTTAACCAAGAAAAGCCCATTAAATCTAACGAAGAGGGACACTGGACTAACCCTCTTTAGGGTGAACGTTAAATTGATATTTCATGCGTTGTCCAGTGCAGTAGACATTGGGCACGTTTGTCTTGTAAGCAGCAGAGAAGGTTTTCAAGCATGTTGTTGAAAAGTCATGCATTTTTTAATAGGCTCAGTTGGACTAAATAGAAAAGGTCCCTCCATTTAGTTCAGTAACAGATCAGTGCTGTTATGATCATGATTCTGAAGCTGGCAGAACCTGCAGCTCCATTGCAGTTGCCATTTCCACACATAATCGCACTTGAATTGGACCTGACCACATGGTTTAAATTGTTTATGGAAGCAGCCCAACCCTGGAATCCTGGCGCGGTTTGCGTGAAGCAGTGGTTTTGAGAGCTGTCGGGTTCATTACAGGGAGTCGTTGCTGGTGTCACGATTAAGCAGCTGCTTTTTGGCCTATGAAGCTACCCTGCTGGGAGAATAATTGATGCACCAATGCACAGTGTCCCTGACCAAACCCGGCCTGTTTCCGCCATCACCACAGGAGCATGAGAGACAATCTGTAGCCTCTTTCATACGAGTTGTCGTTACTCTTGTTTTTAATCCGTGGATTTGGAAACTGTTCTTTCTCACTTAATCTCTCTCTCTCTCTCTCTCTCTCTCTCTCTCTCTCTCTCTCTCTCTCTCTCTCTCTCTCTCTCTCTCTCTCTCTTTCGCCTGCCATTGTTTTACTGTACCACGACGCAGATAAATCCTTTGTCTCCTTGCTCATGGAACAGAGCCTCTCTGATTTCCATAAGCATCTCTCTCTATAATTACATCACGATTAGGGCCGATCCAGCCACCACTCTGACCCCGAGGCCCGTCTTTAATTCCCACGGCTTGCTTAGGAGTGTTCAACAGCCCCACTTCACCTCACTCATTTCATTTAGCAGTTTCTGTTTGTTTAATTGGTTTATCTATTTGGCTAATTAAATGATTCTCCAATTAATTCTGCCCACATGTTGCACCTCCTCTGTTAATTGTTGAATAACTGTCCTTCGCTCTCACTTCTCTATCTCTCTCTTTCTGTCTCTATATCGGTCTTAACACACACACACACACACACACACACATTCAAATTCAAATGAGCTTTATTGGAGTTGTTACTGTTGTCAAAGCATTCAAAGCAAAGTCATAATGACCAGACACATACAATGACTGACCCTTATTTGAACGTACCCTACTTCAGATCAGTCTTCATCGTTCTCTCTCTCCCTCCGTCTGTCAGACCCTTGCAAGGACACGGAGAACAATCTGAATATCGCATGTCGGGTGGAAGTCCTCACCCGCCGTGCTCTGACCTTTGCCCTCTCGACGTCCTGCCCGCCGGGGAGCGAGCTGCTGTGCGCCAGTGACGGGCACACCTACGACGGCGAGTGCAGCATGCAGCGGACGGCCATGTCGAAGGGCGTGGAGCTCAGGCAGATCCACCCGGGGCCATGCAAGAAACAGGGTGAGAAGCAGTGGGGTCAGAGAGTGATCTCCATTGTGTCAGTGACAGGAATTTAACTTATTTTACAGTATCCATTACCAGAGCTTAAAGGGCAGCTGGGATTGTTTGGGGGAGGGAAACGGTACATTACCAACAAATATGCACATCTACATGCTGATATTAACATTAAAAGTTGATAAGTATTTTAAAATGAATTCCCAATCCCCGGAGGACATTTGGACGCACCAAGGATACCAAGACAATAAAAGGGCAGATTTATACATAACTGCATTCTGCATCCAACCAAACACTTACCCTGGACTTTCCTTTCTCAGAGAACCCCGATAGTCACCATTTAGGTAAAGATACTGTGAAAAAATAAAATGGCAGACTTGTGAGTTTATTCTGCATTTCAGTCATGATTGGAATTGACATGAGAAGGTGTCGCTAACAGAACTGTAAAGCAGCGTCGCTTACTCAACTTTGAAACAAGCATTGCTTATGTCATTTTCGCTACTCCTGATGTTTATGAAGTTATAAACAGTGAGGCTGGGGGTAAAAATCTTTCACATCTGGACTTTGCTCTTCTGAATACAAAATCTTTTCATGTCTTATAAATATGACTGATTGCTTTTTTTTCTGCCACTGTCGGACCTGAAATACAAAAATAAATAAGTCAAAATAAGCTGAGTGTACAGTCTTATGCTTGCATGATCCCAATCTCAAGAAATCCAATTTTCCTTGGGTGTGGGGCCAGTTGTATTGTGCTCTTATCTGTGGCCTTAAGCAGCAGCACACAGTAAGGAAGCAGCTGCAGGCTCTTCCCAGGTTGGGCACACAGTCCTGGATACTGCCTTGAGTAATCCTCACAGGCTGCCGGGTTCAGGGTGTTAATCTCTACCAGTGGTGTGTGTGCGCATGTGCATGTGTGTGTGTGCTTGTCTTTGTGCGTGTGTGCGTGTGCATGTGCGCGTGTCTGTGTCTGTGTCTGTGTCTGTGTGTGTGTGTATACGCATACGTTTGTCTATTTGTGTTTGTGTGTATGGCCAGTAGGCTCCGTTTTTATTCATACCCTTGATAAAGATGAAAAAAGAGATTGTATAAAATAAACTATATAAGTAATGAGGTATATTTTATGCTATAAAAAATCCAGAAAATTATATTCTTTAATAATAATGCACTGGCACGAACCGCAATTGAACGATTCACAAATTATTATTATTTTTCCCAGAAAAATCAAGAATCACAAATATTCACACCCTTGTTATCAGTACTTTGTGGTTCCTCCCCTGGCCATTGTAACAGCAAGTAGTCACCTTCTGTAGTGTCGTATGAGGTTATGGAACTTCTTGGGGGGATCCTCAACCATTCCTCCATGCAGAATGTTCCTTCAGATTCTTGGGTTGACATTTGTGGACTGCTTTTTTAAGTTCAAACCACAGATGTTCAATTGGATTCAGATCTGGAGACTGAGATGGCCATGTCCGGACATTGACCTTGTGCTCTGTCAACCATTTTTTTGTTTCTTTGCACCTATGTTTGGGATCGTTGCCTTTTTGGAAGGTCCATCTGTGGCTAAGGTGTAGCTTCCTGGCAGAGGGAAGGTTTTTCGACAAAATGTCATGCTGGAGTTCATGGTTCCATCTATTTTAATAAGGGCCCCAGGGCCTGTGGATGCAAAACAACCCCAAAGCATTAAAGATCCACCACCATGTTTCACTGTAGGCATGAGGTGCTTTTCTTCATTACTTGCATTCTTTGGATGCCAAACATAATGCTGATGTGCATGTCCAAGAAGCTAGATTCGGTCACAAGGCATGGTTCCAATTTTAGTTCAAATGTAGTTTTACGAATTCAAGATGGCTTTTTCGGTGAATTGTCTTCAAAAGAGGCTTCCTTCTTGCAACTCTGCCATAAGGCCATTGTCATGTAGGCGTTGTCGAATGGTAGCTTTAGACACCTTGTAATCCCAAGATGCCAGGTTTTGTTTGTGTGTGTGTGTGCGTGTGAGTGCCTTTGTGTGTGTGTGCCTGTCTTTGTGTGTGTGTGCCTGTCTTTGTGCGTGTATGTATATGTGTGTGTGTGTGTGCATGCCGGTCTTTGTACGAGTGTGTCTTTGTGTGCGTGTGTGTACCTTTGTGTGCATGTGTGTACCTTTGTGTACGTGTGCGTGCCTTTGTGTGTGTGTGTGTGTGTGTGTATGCATGCCGGTCTTTGTATGAGTGTGTCTTTGTGTGCGTGTGTGTGCCTTTGTGTGTGTGTGTGTGTGTGTGTGTGTGTGCCTGTCTTTGTGTGTGTGTGTGTGTGTGTGTGTGTGTGTGTATGTGTTTGTGTGTGCGTGTGTGCATGCCGGTCTTTGTACGAGTGTGTCTTTGTGCGCACTTGTCTGTGTGTGTGTGTGTGCGTGCGTGCGTGCGTGTATGTATGTGTGTGTGCGTGCGAATGCGTTTGTCTGTTTGTGTTTGTGTGTGTGTATGTATGTGTGTGTGTGTGCGTGCATTTGTGTGTGTGTTATTACTCCATATTTACAGATCTTAATTTGTTGCCTGAATTAAATTTCCTTTCACTTGTAAACCAAGGGTGCTTATCACAGTCCCTGGGGAAACAGGTATACCACCCTTAATTACTCAATTGATTAAATAATCAACCTTTTATTTAATTCAAAGCATCCCATTATTGAAAGACTGATTTAGAGGTCCACATAAATGTAATGAAACTTGTCGAACTGTGTCCACACTCACGGGAATCACAGCACGCTCCAAAGTGACCTTCATCGCTGCGAGGATGGCGTTGGCTACGAACGGTGGACTATTGATTTGGTTGCGTGTTGGGGGGCAATGACATTGTCCTTTCCTTGTTTTGTATCACTGTCCTCTCCCTTTCCAGAGGAGTGCAAGGAGGATTGTAAGTTCAATGCCGTGTGTGTGATCGACCGCCTGGCCCGGCGATGCTCCTGCGAGCCCATCCAGTGCGACGGCGCCTACAAGCCCCTGTGTGGCAAGGACGGACGCACTTACAACAACGACTGCGAGCGGCGGCGGGCCGAGTGCCAGGACAAGGCTCACATCCCGGTCAAACAGCAAGGGCCGTGTGGTGAGTGTGGGAAGCGGGGGGTGGTGTGGTTGGGTTAGACACAAGGGTGCGTGTGAGTTTACGGGCCTTGACTATCACCCTCGTTCTTGTTTCTGACCCCTGTATTCCATCCGATGATGAAGCTTGTTTGCGTTCACTTGTTTTGATTTGCGTGTGCTTGCGGGCGAGTGCGTTTCTTTGCGTGCGCACGTCCAAACAGTTTGACATCGAGGACTGACATGAGGAGTCTCGCACTGTGCCATACATGCCATCTGCATCCTCATCGCATCTCACCATAATGTGAGACACATGACACACTGATGCCATGTTTCAGTTCATGGGCGCCGCTTCCACATTGCCAGTCCACACATGCACAGGTTTGTCCCTCCATTCTCTCTGTACCTCTGTTTCTGCTGTCTCTAAAGGTGCTATTCCTGTTCCAGTGTGTCCTTCTGTCAGTCTGTGTCTGCGTGGAGTCTGCTCAGGGCCGGCATTGGAGTTCAACGGCGAGAGCTCGACCTTGAACCTTCTTAACTGAGGATCATGGCACAGGTGGTCACGTGACCCATTGAGACGAGGAAGAGGACAAAAAATGTGTGTGGTTGGAAGCAGGCAGAGGGTGAGGTGGGTGGCGGGATTTGTCGAGGATTAAGATGGAGAAACTGAGAAACCAGTGCATTTGGTGGCAACCGTAAGGTTGGAGAGCTTGTCTTCTTCAGTGCAGTGCAAGTCTGTCTGAACTCCCACCCTGGCCCCTCTCACAAGCTCCCAAACCAAGACTCCTGCATGCAGAACCCAACCCCACCCCTTCAACCTGACATCAACCTCACCTGCTCCCATCACGTATAGCTGATCACAGAAACATCCCTTCAAAACAGTGAATGCAGTCTTAAGATTAACGTCCCTTTCTTGCGTCAAGATATTAAAGGAACTGTATTCAAGAACGTTCAGATATACTGGCTAAGTACACGTTGAGTGGCTCTCTCTGCCTTTGTTTGAGTAGTTACAGAATCATTTCCACAAGGCCAGATCAGGGCGTCCTCCTATGTATCACTGTAATGCTCTTCCGATACTCTATCAACTGATGGCATTGGCGCTGTATCGCTGTATGCCTCATTAGCATGGTTCCCTAGTCCTTCCACACATGCATACATTATCCTGTAAAATAGGTTGTTATTTATTATGCTTTACTTCCATTATTTTGGACTTAGGTAATGTTTCGGTTCCTTCAGAATTCCGCCGTTGGCAAGAACCTGTCTGTTATTTAATAAATATATTTACATTTATATATTCTGCAAGCGGCTCGCATAACACTCCTTGGTTTTAATTAAACATCAAACACTGTGCGTGAAGCTTGCCAAGGCTGTTTGTTTAGCTGGGATGGGGGGGGGGGATTTGCTGTGTAAGTTTTAGGCTCTGGACACCTGCACGTGGTTTGATGTTTAATTACAGAGTGCGCCTCTGCCCACCCAAACATCTTCTAGAGTTCTCTCATCTTGCAGTAGATAGCATAAGCACACCGATCCACGTTGCTTTGTCAATTCGTGATGGGTCCTTAATTCAGGCATTCCATGTGATATGAAGGCCGTACATATTGACCAAGCTTGAAACCCCCTTCCTTAGTTGGATGCCTGCAGGAACTAGACAGCCATGTTAGATGGAAATTCCTGCTCATTATACATATATATTCAGTATGCTCAGCAATCATGCCATAACAACAATACCCACAGTGTTACCAATTCCAAAGGCAAATGGGGAATAGCATTTCAAACAATCCAGCGATTTGATATCTTTGTATGAACGCATTAGGCATTGTGGCTCATGACCCCGATGCAACAACCAGATGTGCTAAAAGGTGCTAAAAGATAAACACTTCCCCAGAACAAAGAGTGTGTACTCCCAGCTGGCAGAACAGGAATTAAATATGAGGCCTCTCCCTGCACTGATTTGGATCCCTGCAGTCACCCAAAATAACAGAGAAATTGATGTGCCAGTCCGTATGATTCCTCAACAGTGTGCATGTGGTCCTTAATGAAAGTCGATGTTGGCATCTCCACAGGGCGCAGGGCTGAGCTGGCGGGGGTGTAGGGAAAGATGTGGCAGTGTGTTTTGCCTGAAGGACTTTCTTCACGAAATTGCTAGATCATATCATGATGCTACCCCTGAAAAAAGCAAACCCGGATGCTATTTTTTATGCTGTCTTTTTCTTGTTCTGGTTCTTATGTTTATTCTCATTCTTGTTTGTGTTTTTAAAAGGTTTAACACCAAACAATTACCCAAGACAACTGAGAATCTTTCTTGTTTTTCTGTATCTCTCCCTGCGCCTGTCTCGCAGTGAAGGTCAGCTGGCCTGGTGGCCCTGTGTCTGGCTGTCTGGTGGCCCTGTGTTCTTCAAACGCCTGCACCAAAGGGACTTCAGGCTGTCTTTCACGTCTTTCAAAGTGTTTCTCTCTGCATTCAAAACATGCATCATTTTTTTTTACAGTTGAGTACATGAATAGTGTCATTTAGCAAAGAAAATGAGCCCTCACAGAACTTTAAGGAGTCTAATTGTAGCCGCACAGGGGATTGTCTCTCCTGTCCTTGGCCTTAATGAATCTGGGGGGTAAAAAATCCATCTAGACGGGTGCGGGGAAGAAAAGGCTCTTTTTCAGAAAGCTAAAGGAAAGAGGGATACAGGCACTATCTGAGGCAGCAGATACGCTTTGGGAAACAGTCTCCGGGATGTGGGTCTCCGGGATCGACCACCCCCCCGGTGTGGTTACCGTGGTCTCTGACTGGGACAGAAGACATGGACACAGGGGAACGATCAGGGGGAAGTTCTCCCTTTGAAGCCTAGATTAAATTAGGCACAGTTCCACCATTTGGTCGTATCTGTGACCCAAGCAAGGAAAATGTTTTCTTCTTTTTTCCCTCAACTAAAAAAATGGATAGCTTCGTTCCGCCGCTCGAGCAGAGGCACTCCAGTTACCGAGACGGGATGCTGAAGGGCTTTTCGGGCTGCAAAACACCTGTTTGCTGTCTTTTCTTGCTTTTAGAAATTAGTAGGTAGAGGGGAAGGGTTATGCAAACACCCTTGGCTGTCTCCCTCTTTCTACATACAGTGCGTCATGGTGGTTAGGGAAGAATTTGTTTGATACTTAGCACAATGATTGCCCAGAGGACAAAGAAGAAAGGATTCAAATTCGGGGCTGGCACAGCTGGCACTCTCCAGCGTATGCCACTTTGCTTATAATTCATGTCTTTTGTTCTCGCCTCTTGTCAGAATGTACACACATGTCGGTGTTGGTGTGTGTGTATGATACGCACCTGTGTTTCACGGAGGACACATTCTCCAGGTGGAACTGAATTGACTGGTTGCTGATTGACGCCCACCTGTGAACACCTGCTTGGCCGATTGGCCCAGAGCATAAACGCCGGACCATGCCAGCTCCCTGGCCCCAGCTCCTTGGTGTCAACTCCTTTGTTCCAGCTCCTGTTTGTAGACTGCAATTTTGTGCCTCGTGTGTAGGTTGCAGTTGGATGTACATAGTTTTATTTGCTCTGCCACCTTAATACGTGTAGGTCAGAGTAGGGAAGCAGCTTCCCAGAAGACCCACTAATTATTATTATTTTTTTTAAATAATTTGTTTCTGATTTGATCCCAATTTAGTCAATTACACCCTCTATTTTTCATGTCAATCCCCCCCTCGTATTGTGAGTTTGCTGCAGTCCTCCCCTCTCCTTTCCTCGTTCACACTGCTCTCATTCACACAGCTCTCCTTTCCTCTCCTCTCCTGTCCTCGTTCACACAGCTCTCGTTCACACAGCTCCCGTCTGCCACCGGCGACTGACCCAGGCACCCCCAGCTCAGCAACAGCACCGCGTAATTATGTTATGGTGGCATGACCAAAAAAACAGCAACAGCCCTTCTGAAGTTTATATTTCACATATGCCTCTGCGTCGGCACCTGAATTATTGAGTAGATAATTTTTCGGAGGTGTTTTTTTCTGCCAGGGGAACTTTCTGAAAGGGGTTTCTCACAACGAGATGAAAATCACTGCGTTTAAATTGGGGAGTGGGCGGCGCGCACATGCATCATTTTATCACCCTGTTTATGCCGAGAAGCTTGAACCATCTCTTTCACCTGATAAAATGTGTATCTATCTCTATATACACGTATCTATATCTATGTGTGCATGTGCATACATATGTGAACATATGCATACATTCGTTTTTTTTATATTTGTCTGTCTACATCTATCATTGTATATTATATGTGTATATAATAAATATAAATATAATGTATATAACATGCAAAGACCGTCATGTAAAGAAGTACCACAGAAAGGAATATGCAGCCAGGACATGCATTGCATTGCAGGAACTGTAAGCTTGCCTGAACCTGAGGTCCCCCTGTAAGCTTTATCTGATCTGATACCCCCTCAACCCTCCTCTGTCTGCAGCTCTGCCCTCCCAACACCACAAAAGCTTGTGTTTCATCCCATTCTGACACATTGTCTCTCTGCCCCACCCCCGATCAGATCTGCACGTGCCCAGTCCATGCCACCTGAAGACCTGTGAGTTTGGGGCGGTGTGTGTGGTGAAAGACGGGCAGCCCGTGTGCGAGTGCCCGGGCGCCTGTGCCCAGACCCGGGACCCCGTGTGTGGTAGCGATGGGCACACCTACGGCAGCCAGTGTGAGATGAAGGCCCTGGGCTGCGCGCTGCAGAAGGAGATCAACATCCAGCACAGAGGGTCCTGCGGTGAGCACCTGCGCCGGGAGAAAGTGTGTGTGCGTGCAGGCGCGCGCCTGTGTGTGTGTGAGAGTGTGCGCGCGTGCGCGCGTGTGTGTGTGTGCATGTGTGCGTATCCGTACTTGTGTGTGTGTTTGTGTGTGTGAGTGCGCGTATGTGTTTGCGTGTGTTTGTATGTGTGAGGGTACGTGCGTGCGTTCATGCGTGTGTGCGCGCGTATGTGAGCTTGTGTTTGTGCGTGTGCATGTGTGTTTGCATGCGTTTCTGTTGCTCTATTCCCAATGAGCTCTGCTCCCCCCTCACCCTTGTGCTATTCTGATTTTAATATATTAAAATTGGGTGTAAACGGGTGTAAACAATGCATTCTATGAGCTCAGTAAACAATTTGGAAGGTGGCCCTAGGCCTGGGACTAGGCCCCTGTGTGACCTGCAGGAAATTGATAAATAGTCACTGTTCCAGAAGACGGCGGTGTGTCGGTGATAAAGTGCTACTGGCTTCCTGGGGGCATCAGTGGGCAGTGGGTCCCGCATGTGAAACGAGCAAGTGGCTCTCTTTGGTCCCGAGGCCACCTCTGCGTCCAGTATCAGAGCTGGCACAGTGAAGGCGGAGGACTGCGAGACATCTCAGCTCTACGCTTGCACCCACGTGTGTGCACATGTTTGAGTGCGTGTTTACGCACATGCCCTTTGCGTGGTCGCGCACTTCTGTTCTCTACCGAGAAGACCAAGAAGCAATAAAAATAGGCAGTTATTTATGTGTCGCAGGAGCAGCATGCTTGTGATATGAGAGATATATGCTGTTATTATTCTTATTTCACACAACCTTTGAGTGGCAGGTGACCTTGTGTGGCTTGTTGGAACAACAAATGAGAGAGGGGTATCACTTTCTTTGAAAGGCAATTCACAGTTTTATACATTAGCTACACAAGTAATTTGAGAAAGGGCCCTTACAGGTGCCGGAAATTACACTTAGTACGGAATATGGGTCATACAATCACTCACAACAGCGGGAAAGAGGGAGGGAGAGAGGGCGAGAAGGGGAGGAGGAAAAGAAAAGGAGTTTTCATATTCTAAACAGACACACGTCAGTGAAATGAAATTGCGCTCTATTATCCTGATTTTTTTCTCTCCATTTTATATGGAAAATATATTTCTATAGAAAATGTATTTACACTTAGCCACGGGTAAGGAGGACCAAACCCGCCAAAAATAAAGGAATGAATGAATATGTAGCAATAAGTAGATTCAAATGAGGTGTATAAATAAACATTGACTAATATGTATTGTTTATTACATTTGTATATCATATTGTAATTAATTTGCTTTTAATCATTTCCATGTTCTTTTTAATTATTATTTATTGTACAGTGACAGATGGCTCAATAAAAACACATGGTGGCGCTATACTAATTGAAATTGGAATATTTAAACTATAATAACTCTTCCCCTGTTCGACTTACAAAGTCAACGTCTGTAGATGTATGTATAGTATGCATACACACTATGTATAGTATGTAGACTATATCTGTATAGTCACTACTTTTCAGTGCAAAAGCCTTTCCCATTTTAAAATAAGGGTGATTCATATCACCCTATCCCAGCGACTGGTGTGAGTTTGGCTCGCCCACAACATTCAGTAGTGTCTCCTACGTCTGTGAACTGGTCCTCCGTGGTTCTCGGAGTCCCTGTTGGCCTGCCACTTTTACAGTTACACGTCGGAGGGCTACTCAGGATGATGCATGACTACATTTATCTTGATTGCTCGTCTTGCCTGAAAAGGTTTTGAGAAGGTGTCAGAGATATACTAGGGCCTTAATCAGGGGCTTTCACACCCACCCTGCCCCGATTTATAGCTCTCCCCAGTGCATGGCGCTGTCACCAAGAGCTCTCATTGGCTCTTTGGCTTTAGTGTGTAGGCAGCCCATCCTTGGGGCAGACTGTTGTAAGTCGGGGCCCGGAGACAGTGGTATATTTGCGCATAATATCACTTTATTTGCACATAATAAACAGGCTAATGCGACAGAGGGGGGAGATGGATGCTTCAGCGCCTCTCTCCATTAGCAGTAAATCCGCAGCCGTTATTACCCACATTCTAATTGAATATGATGGCTGCAGCGCGCAAGGTGCTGTTGTCATCAGGAGCGATCAGCCCCTTTTATAGGAAATGCAATTTTGTTTGTGAGTCCTCCCGCACTATTGCTACGTATTTATCAAAGATTCTTTTCACAGAGTTTGTCATGCACGCAGTGAGTCGGGTCCCTGAAAACGCACGGTGAGAGACGGGGAGTAAAAGTAGGGGAAATCACTCAGCAAACGTCCTGCACTAAACTTTTTATTCCCCTTATCGCTCTCTGATAAGTTTCGACATAATCAACAACATCACAGGACATCTCCGTTTTGTGATTACCCACGCAGAGGGCAGTCCACACTGAATGCAACCTTTTTTGCAACGTACACTGGGTAAATTGTTCAATAAGGCTGTTCAGCGGAAATCGATGCATGGTTCGGTCTGCAGAACACTGCAGGGAACGGTGAAAGCCGATATAAAAAAAGAGATATATTTACACCCAAATAAAAATGTTGCGCAGTCTTTCATCATAAACTCTCGACTTCATAATTGATTGTTTTGTAAAACCAGATTATTTACGGATTAGGCTGCCGTCTGTTATTGAATTGTTTTTATTGCGGGCCAGCAATCTCTATCCGCTTGGCAGTTGCCCTTATCCCAGAGGGCATACAATACATTCTTCATATTTATAATTTTTCCATATTTATCAGTGGGCTATGTGCCCGAACACTACAGGTTAAATACCTTGCCTAAGGCTGCAATGGCAGTACCTCACAAGGGATTCAAACCTGCAATCAATAGTCCGTCTCAAATGCAGATCCCTAGCGGCTGTGCCACACTGATATTTTTGGTGGGTGAGCATTTTTGTGCTGTGTTGTGAATGTACATTTATTTCCATCAAAGGGTTAATGCACTACTAAAGCGACAGATAGGATTTGAACCTTGCGCTCCTCGGCCCTGAATCTGGACCCCTCCCCTCCAGCTGAGACCTGCAGAAACTGCTCGTTCGGGGCGATCTGTGATGGCCAGATGGGCCGCTGCGTCTGTCCCACTGAGTGCGTCTACTCGCACCAGCCCGTCTGTGGCAGCGACGGCGACACCTACGACAACGAGTGCGAGCTGAACGTGCGCGCCTGCACCCAGCAGCAGGACCTGAGGGCCGTCGCCCAGGGAGAGTGCGGTGAGTGCCCAAAAGCAGTCCTTTCTTAATCTTCTTTACCCGTTTACTACCTGCTTATGATCCCCGCCCTACGCATTTCATTTGGCATATTTGAAAAATACCCGCGGGCTAATGTCGGACAGTGTTTCAGCCCCTGTCCATATCAGCAGAGGTTGGACAATGGTCAAAACGTTGCCATTAGCTGGCGTGAAAAAGTATCAAACCGCTTATTGCTGGGAGTTTTAGACCAGTGTGTAGTTGTTCTTTCCCATCAAATCAGCACTATGTTCATTATTTACCATGCACCAGAATAACGTTTAATTGTTGGCCTGTAGTGCATTTATGTATGAACCGTTTTCAGAAAGTTTAAACAGGCCCTAAAAATGGTCTTTATTTTGCTGATGGCTCATGCACCGTGTGCCCACAGAGAGCTGTGGCGGCGAGGTGTGTACGTGGGGCGCCCACTGCATCCACAACAAGTGTGAATGCTCGGCGTGCCAGGCACAGCTGTTCTCCCCCGTGTGTGGCAGCGATGGAACCACCTACGACAACGCTTGCGAGCTGGGCATGACCGCCTGCCTGCTCAAGAAGAAAATCTCTGTCGCTCGAACGGGCAGCTGTGATGAGGGTACAACATTTATTTATTATTATTACTATTGTTATTATTATTGTTGTTGTTGTCAGAATTATTATTATTACCAGCATAACAGCTACCATTTCTTTCTCACTTTTTTATGCTTGGCCTGTCTTTCCTCCCATAGAAACACTTTTTTGAATAAGATTTTTTTATCTTAATGTAATAACGGATACAATTCATTTCCTGTGTTTTCTCTGTATGAGAAACATGGTTCCCTTCCCCCTCCCCTATTTAGAGATTTCATTTTAGACAAAAATGTTGTGTGACAAAAAAATGGGAGCTTTTCTTATAATGAGAAAACGTGTGAGAAAATGAATCTTATCCGTTTTGAGCAAAGGAGAAAGTTAGGGTGAAATGAATATTGTAAGGGTCTGATCATAACCGTGTTCAGTTGCTTACACCAGCACAGGCCGGATGAGCTGTTGCTAAGCGATGCTTTAATTAGAGGTGCGGATACCCATCCACGGGGGCTCACCTGCGTGCCATCTGCTCTCCTGCTCTGCTCTCTCGCCCCCTCGCGGGGAGATCATACCCAGTGCCTCGCTGCACAATTTCAGAGTGGTGCCCGTTTTGAACGTTCACTCGCCAGCATGGGGGAGCGGGTGAGCTCGGTTCGCACAAGTGGCACTTTGTCATCCGACAGTTCAGCCGAGCTCAAGGTCCGCCTCCCCCACGCAACGACAGATGGACAGGCCGTGTGGACCGGCAAGGCGCAAATGGAAAGAACAGCGGAGTGACTGCATATGCAGAATGCTGCCGAAATGAGGACCGAGAGAACATTTCCTTCAGGCTGGCTCAGTCCCCCCATCCCCCCTGCTCTAACTGCGGGGTGAGAAATGACCTAATTTGTTTGTGATGTGCCGCAGTCACTCAAATATATCACTTTTTCTTCCTGTTTGTGATTGCGCTCTTATTGATCTTCAGGAGCATATTTACTGGAGAAATAGCTGGCAGTATTTCAGGGCATTTAACGCATCATAGAAGAAGCCTGTGTCTGGTCCATACAGCCCAGAGGTCAGTGCCCTCATGGCACGAAGAGATTCTTCATAGCTAAAGAGATGTCTGCCCAAGCCTGCTCTATCACTTTATGTTCACAGTGTGATGAAAAATGCAGTTTCTTTGTTCTGTGCTTGCCTGATGCTCGGGTCACTGACAGAGAGCCTCTTGGTTGGTTAAGCTTTGATCCTCTGAGCACGTGGCCTTTGCTGTGTGATTACGAAAGGAGAGCTCGCTGTTTGCGGAGGCTAGCGCTGGATTCTACTTCCAGGGTTACAGTCTGAGTGCTTGTTCTCATCCCAAAGTCTTCTGGCACTTGTTTGCCATTGTATGCCACCCCCACCCCTGCCTGGTCACTGATCCAGCATTATCACCGAACCCTTCATCTGTTGATTTGATCCAAGGCCCGACATCATTATAACAAAATCTAGTACCTGTCCCCCCCACCCAGGTCTATTTATCTCAGTCAAAACGGTCTCCAGGCACCACCGCAAGTGACGGTGAGGAGAATCAGGCGCTATCGACCAACTTCTCCCCAGGGGCTAGCTTCTGTTCTTCCTTCATAGCATATCCTCTGTGCTTCTCTCAAAGCCAATAGAATTCTGCGCTGAGATAAAGGTTAATTTCTCAGAGCCAATCGGATCCTACGCTGAAGAGAAAGGCTGCTGTTAAAGGAAAAACCTAGGATGGGGAACATAGAACAGTGCACTCTTCAGTGGCGGTTTCAACTTTTTGGTTACAACTCACTTATATTCATTAAATATAAATTTGAGTCACTTAATACATTGAATCACCAAATTCATCAAACTCCAGGTATCTCCTGAAATGTCATAATGATAAGAGTAAAAATAAAACGATATATACATATATATACTATACAGCATTTTTCACATTTTATTTTCTTACCTCATGTAATCAAAATTGATTTAATTGGGATTTCTTGACACAGATCCAAAATAATAAACAGATATTATCATTACATAAGTATTCACTCCCCTTGACTTAATACTTGGTAGAAGCACCTTTAGCTACAATTGCAACTATGAGTCTATTTGAATAAGTCTCTACCAGCTTTGCACATCTGGACATTTTTGCCCATTCTTCTTTACAAAATTGCTTGAGCTCCATCAGGTTGGATGCGGACCGGTGGTGAACAGCAATGTTTGAATCTTTCCACAGATTCTCAATGGGATTGGGGTTTGGATTTTGACTGGGCCACTCCATCCAATGTGACTTTTGCTGTATGCTTTGGGTCATTGTCCTGCTGGAATATAAATCTCCTCCCAAGTCCCAGGTCTCTTGCAGACTGCAGCAGGTTTTCCTCCAAGATTTGTCTATATCTTGCTCTATCCATTTTCCCTGTATTTTGCCAAGTTCTCTGAAGCAGAGAAGCATCCTCGTAGCATTTGGCTCCCGCCACCATGTTTCACGGTACGGATAGTGTTCTTGGTATGAAGCACAGTGTTCAGCTTGCACGCTGATGCCAAAAAGTTAAATCTTGGTCTCATCAAACACTAGAATCTTCCTCCTCTTGGTTTAAGAGCCTCCCACATACCTTCTGCCAAACCCTAGGTGAGATTTCATGTGAGTTTTCTTCAACAATGGTTTTATTTTTTCCACCCTCCTATAAAGCGCAGATTTGTGAAGCGCCTGTTTCCTATTTCCTGTTGTCCCACAAACAGTTTGTCCCATTCATTTGAAACACCTTAATTGTACACAGATGGACTCAAATCAAATAATTATGTGACCTCTGAAGACAATGGATTGCACCAAATTTAGGTGTATCTTAGAAAAAGGGGTGAATACTTAATTATTCAATAATCAATTATTGTCTGTTTTTTATTTCCAATTAATTAAGGAAAAGCTTTAGAGTTAAAAAATCATAATAATTTGACATTATAAAGAATTTTGTGTTGATCAGTGGTAAGAAGTCCCAATTAAATCAATAATATGTGAAATACTTATTAAGGGGTGAATACTTTCTATACCCACTGTGTGTATATATATATATGTATATATACATATACATACATACACGCGCACGCACACACACACACACACACACACACACACACACACACACACACACACACACACGCACGCACACACACACGCACACACATGCACTTTAACTCTTGTAAATAATAGTAGTGCAGTGGTTTCTGCATCTGCACCTGCAGTGGTTTCTCATCTGATCATTTTATTTGCTTTGAACCCGTAGCCCGCCCACGGTTTGGACCACAGAGGGCGGCAACAGGTGATTTATTTCCTGGGTTCTTATTCATCAGAAGTGTTCATTAGTCAAAAGGAGAAATGAAAGCGTTGCAGCACTCTTTTATTTAGCGGTAATGAAAAATGACAGCGCTCCGACCGGGGAGCTGCATGGGGGAATTGATCACCTGTTTAATTTCACTCTCTGGTAGGCCGAAGCTCACCCGCTTCAGAGACGCTGATAAAGTGGAGGGTTTGAGCGCTGTGTCGCCTGAAGGGGCGGGCCCTCTTTGCCTGAGTACCTGGTTAGTAAACAGGGCTTCACATCCATGAAAACGACACAAAAGTGGCGCCTGTTTGGATCCATGTACATGAGAGACTGAAACTGAGACAAAGGGCAGTGCAGTGTCATTATCTCCAAAACAGTCTTGCCTGTCTTTGTACACGTAAGTCGGTCACAGTTTTCAATCTGCACACGGGATGGTTACCAAAGCAACGGACAGAAACTGTTGGGAAAGGGCATGCTGGCCGTGATGTTCACAGTGCTTCTGTTCTGCACAGGAAGTCTCCAGCATATGTACAGTCGTGACCAAAAATATTGGCACCCTTGCACGTTTATAAAAATAAAAAAATAAAAAAACACAATATTCTCTAAAATAAATACTTTTTTTCACTGTTAATAGTACAGAAACTTTGTTTTTGATTCAAAACTTAACTTAAAATAAACAGAAATAGCACTGACAAAATTATTGACACCCTAGATGTAATATTTGGTAGGACAGCCTTTGATGAAAATAACTGCTATCAAGCGCTTTCTATAGCCATTAATTAGATTCCTACACCTCTCTACTGGCAGTTTGGCCCACTCTTCTTTTGCAAACTGCTCCAGTTCTCTCAGATTTGAAGGGTGCTTTCTCCCAACTGCTGTTTTCAGATCTCTGGAAAGGTGTTCAATAGAATTGAGATCAGGACTCATTGCTGGCCAACATTTTCTCTTGAACCATTCCTGGGTGCTTTTGGGTGTGTGTTTTGAGTCATGGCCCAGCTGGAGGACCCATGACCTTTGACTGACACCCAGTTTTCAGACACTGGGTAGCACATTTTGCTCCAAAATGCCTTGGTAATCCTCTGATTTCATGATGCCCTAAATACATTCAAGGCGTCCAGTACCACAGGCAGTGAAGCAGCCCCACAGCATTATGGAACCTCCACCGTATTTGACTGTAGGTAGGGGATTATTTTCTTTAAAAGCGTCATTTTGTTGTCTGTAAACAAAGCACTGATCTGCACTGCCAAATAACTCTAATTTGATTTCATTGTTCCACAGAACATTTTCCCAGAAGGATTTAAGCTTGCTTAGGTGGGTCTTGGCAAAAATGAATTGTTTCTCTTTCAGCAGTGGAGTCTTTTCTCCAACCATAAAGCCCTTCTTGGTTCAGTGTTCGGCGTATGGTACGGGCTGAAACCATTACCCCAGACCTCTCTAGGCCATGAGATCTTTGGATGTCATACCAGGTGTTTTTTCAATGGCTCGCACCAACCTTCGACGACATCTGAAATCTATTTTCCTCTTACCACCACATCCTGCGAGATTCTTAACAATTCCATGAGCAGCAAACATCTTGATAATATTGAAAACTGTGGAAACAGGACTGCCAAGGTCTCTAGAGATGGTCTTATAGCCTTGTGAACGCTTATGTTTTGTGATAATAGTTTTTCTGACATCCTCAGACAGCTCTTTTCTCTTCACCATTGTCACAGAGGAACAGGGTAGCAGAACAGACTGTTTTCTCACTTTAAAATGGATAATTGGCTGATTTATACGATGTGGGCACATGGTGAGTTGAATTACACTGCAAATGAGACTCTATGTCCTCCAACCAAATGTATTTAAATTGTTCTAAATGGTGCCAATAATTGTGTCATGCCCACTTTTACATTTTGAAGCCATAAAATATATTTGTTTTATTTGTAATATTATTGATTGATCATGTGCTGTTGTAAATCAAACAGATGAACGTGTGAAGACCGAAAGTTGTTTCAATTTCCAATTATTTCAGAAGATATTGAACATCATCTACATGAAATGCAAGGGTGCCAATAATTTTGGCCTTGACTGTATGTGACCGTAGCCTTTCTGCACAATGTAAGGTGTGATTCTGGTGATTTTGGACTTCCATATAGGTTTTCTGGGTATTGCTTTTGATGGCAAAGTTGAAAGCTCAAAAATCTGCCTTAACCTGTCGCGTTCTTCCCCTCTTTCTTTCCAATTTGGAAATGGCTGTTGGTCTTGCATCATCCTGACCGACTTAAGCCCACTCTGCTCCGTAGCTGTGGACATAGTCATCTAATGACATAGTCCAGACTCATAAACTAGCGATGGCTAGGCTAGACAGAAGGGTGAGGATCTTTATCACCTGAGCTCCTTGGGAGGCCCCTCCTATATTTTCCACCGTATTTGTTTGTGTGTGTTCATCATCATATTCTCATCATTCTAATTCAATGCTCAAGTGCTCAAACCTTTTTTCCTCTTTCACTGTTTGCTTTACTTTCAACCAAGCTTTCTTCTTTCCCCTCTGTGTGTCTGTGTCAGATTTGTGTGGACGCTGGATGTGCGAACGCTCTGATGTGATTAACCGGGCAGAGAGGGAAGCGCTCAGTGCATTGCTGATGTGGGCGTCTTTGCAGGGTTTGCTAATTAAAAGGTTTGTCTGTAGCATGGGGTGGTAATGCACAGACTAATTACAACCCTCCCACTGCCCCCAGTTCCCATTTTTTCAGATTTTTTATGTTTGAGTTTGTGCTGGCTGAGTGTGTGTTGCTTCTCCCTATTCCCCTTGAATTCAGCTATGTCTCAGCTTCCACAAACAAGCTCTGGGCTCTGGTGATGGGCAGCATCATAGAAAATAATGACTGCTACTGTTAAGACCCAGGAGTTGTGGCATAATTAACACCTGTCGGATTTAGTGAAATCAAGTACTCTTCAAACGGAATGTCACTTCGGGGGTCACGTTGTGAGTCTGACCTCCGGAGAAATCTCATTTTCACAACAGGGCCCTACCGGGTGTACGGTGTGGGCGCTGGGCATTTTATTCCGCTTGTGTCAGAATCCCAAGTGCTTCTATCAGTTCCTGTGTGGAGCTAATGTATCACCTGGCATTCCAGCACACTGCCTCAGGCAATTATCTGCTTCAGTAGGAGGTTTTATATTGTGTGGAACATCCCCAAGCACAATATCTACATTCTCACTGGGGGAACTGAATATAGGCGTGAATGCAAATACATTAGCTCCCTGTCAGTGAATACAGTGAAAAATACAGTGTTTTGTGTCTCGCCTATAAATAATTAATTGAGAAATCCTAATGCCAACAATAAAAAATACTAAACATCCTGAGACAACCGCACTCACAGGGAATACACACACACACCTGGCCGCACACCTGAACACACAATCACTCACGCTCAAACACCTGTGTCCCCCTCTCTCTTGGTTCCATTTTGTCTCCCCTGGAGTCCTGCAAGCTTTAGAGGTGCGACATCAAAGTCCAGACTGCGAGACATGCAAGCGTGTGAACAAATGTTTGAAGGAGCTACATTGGGGATTTCCTTCCAGTTTATATAATATCATATCGTAAAGAATTGTAATGAAGATGGTTGGCTGCTTTATTACATAAATACAGCAATTGTGAAAGATGCATATTTAACTACAAATTTTAATTTGAATAACATTATGGGCCCTATTTTAGTGAATTAGGACGGTGTCGGTAACGCAGACACAAATCAAAGACGGTGGCGCTTTAGGGCGTGTCTAACGCAATTTAGGTAATTTCGTGATTTAGGCCAATAGCGCACCTCCGGCGCAGTTGTAAAAGAGGTTGGATTAACTTTTAAAAAATACATGTGGGTGAGGTGGGGGTTTGGTTTCATAATGGCCTATCAGAACACCTGTTTTCTATCCCTTTAAATACGAATGCTCTAACGCTATAGCAAATTGGCAATTACCTGACATGACAGTTTTGCGTGGCTGCGCCAGGAGTGCTTCTCAAAAGAGGAAAGCGAGGAGGTGCGGAAAAGTTGGCGCGCGAATCAGAGGGGGAAAACAAGGCGCACATTCCTTTGTTATTTTCATGATTTGAGTTTATATTTTGAGACCTACATTGTTTTATTTTACTATCTCTTTTTTTCCTTATTTGTAGGCTTTCCAACTAAAAAAAAAAACAACGTTTCTTTTCTTCTAATTTAATGTAATTGTTAAATGGAAAGCAATAAATAACAAACTCACAACTCTAACTAGGCCTGTTTAATTTATGTTCGTCATGCAGTAGGCCTACATGTGTCACCCTGGAGTGTGCATCACAAACCACCTGGATATTAATGGAGTGGACCCCGTTCCGATTCACATAAATGATACCGTGATCAGATGGTGCACGCAACTGCTGTGCAGACCCCAGGGAATCCACATTGCGTATAGAAATCCTGTTTAGTTCTCTGCTGGCTGTCGGGTGTAGGAAAAGTAGGTGAGAGCGGGGTATGTTGTCACACTTTTCACTCTGTCTTACCTGTACTGGGCGCAATACATCGCAATGGTATAAATGTCATACCAAATGAAAGGTGGAAGTCTTGGGCACATATTTTGTATTCATTACATATTCATATCTTATTTCAGTATGGAGTTGTAGACAGTTAAATAGAGGGTGTGCACCACTATGTCATAGTATGTGGGGTAAGTTGTCACATTGGATTATCAACAAATAAGAATACAACTAAATAATTGTGAATATAATTTTTTTACTTTCAAATTCAAAACCAAGTACATTTAATTAAATAACTCATTCATTAAAGAACAAATGAAAACAATCATGCTTAGTCTTAACAAAACAGACATGGTGTAATGCACAATGAAACTCTTCTAATCAGACTGATCTTCATAGTCACAGTTCTGGCACAAATATATTGCCTGGCCTGGGGTGCAAGCATCATGGGCCCACTTCTTGCATCTCACACACTGCACCCAAGTCTCTTTTGGGCGGCTGTTAGAAAATGGCTCCATGCAGACTAGGCAGAAGCACTCCTCTTCATCTGATGATGACTCGTCTATTTCTCTTTTTATTGTTGCCTTTTTGTTCTCGGCAGATCCAGATTTTGCACTTTGCTTCCTTTCCTCCAGAAACAGCCTGTTTTTAGATTGTGATTTTTCCATTTGTAGTGCTTGCTTCACGGGTTTGTCTGTTAGAATTGCAGTTTTGCGCCGCTTTCTTCCATTATTAGTTTGTTTTCGGGGACCAGCTTTTGGAAATGGCCGGAGGTCCTCTGGAGTTGGTAGTCTGCTGCCAGCACTGGGTAAAGGTGAGCTGGCATGGGAACTGAACTGGTCTGCGTCTGTGCTTGTGCCTGGCAGGGCAGGGTTGGTACTGGGGCCTGGCGGGGCAGGGCGATCCGTAACATAGGATGGCGCAAACTCAGTTTCCAAAAATACATCCCTGTTGTAAGGCTGTACCCCAGCTACCCTAAAGCCAGCCTGAATGTTCAAGGGGGTTGCAGCCACAGGATAAGCAATTGCCACAATCCCAGGAATGTCATAAATTGACATTGTTTTCCCAGGATTGTTCCTCATCCAGGCATCACACGCTGTGTTGATGTGCCTTTTTAGCGGCCCGTAGACAGACCTGTCTAAGGGTTGAAGCCGATGAGAGGATTGGGGTGGGAATGACACCATAATTATGCCATTTTCTTTGGCATAATTGAGTCCATCAATGGACATATGAGATTTGTGGTTGTCCAAAAGGAGTATACATGGTTTCTCCTTTGAGCATTTTGTATGCTCAATGAAATGTTTCAGGAAGTCAACAAAGTGCACATCTTTCATCCACCCCGAGGGATTTGCCCCTCCCTTGCTGACAGGTGGTCCGTTGATAAAAAAATGGTTGCGGAAGTTGACACGGGGAAATATGAAATACTTGTAAATATGAAAATATGGAGGTATACTATTTCCTGTGGCTGAGACAGCACAGGCCAGTGTGACAAGCGTCCCCCTTTCAGCGGAGGTCAGTGACCCTACTTGTTTGAATCCGCATCTGGCCACTACTTTGTCAGGTTTATGGAACGTGGTCCCCTGGTCCAAATTGATGTCTGTCTAGCACATTTGCTAAATTGTCGAAGAAGGCATTAACATTTTCTTGGTTGAAGCTACTAGCTCTGGCAAGGCTAGTTGCCTCAGGCTTTCTTAGTGACAGCATTGGGTGCCGTTTTAAGAAGGCTGTAAACCACTCCGAGCTGGCCTTTTCTTTTTCTGCCCACATTGGTGTGAACTTCAGCTTGTGTGCCACAGCAAACTGGTAGGCACGTCTTTTGATCTCACTTGGCGATAGACCAAAATAAATGTCAGCTGACCTAGCGATATAATGAACAAGCTGCATCTCCAAATCAGGTGGAAATACCTGCCGTGGCTTTCCATAGCCAACCACTGTTGTTGGCACGGCTGCCTGACTGACAGTTTCTTCGCTGGTAACTTTTTCACAATACCGAGTCAGAGTACGGTAATTTATATTGAAATCCTTTGCTGTGCTTCTGATTGATTTTCACCTGCCTCACTGCCTTCAACATTATGTCAGGAGGTGTGCTGCCATTCTCTGTCTTTCTTTTATAATTTCTCACCATCTTTCTTTCTTTCCTTCCTTCCTTCCTTCCTTCCTTTCTTCCTTCAATCCTTCTTTCCTTCAAAAACACATTTCAATTAACCTAATATCACAAAGCTTTTTGTGCATATTCTGTGTCTATTTATACTGGGGCAAGTCGTCTCATGTGACAACTTGCCCCAAACGGACATGTGGGCTAATGTTTGCTCAATTTCGAGGCTAGTTCAACATAGCACTGCAGCTAACGTATCAAGAGACACCTTATTGTCTCCTTTATTCAGTACACAAATATAATCTTGAACATTTATACCTAACACAGTTTTATTACATAAAGTAAAAGTGCCTTTTTTTTACCTTTGAAGCTGAAAAATACAAAAACTGTGCTCACCTCTGATTAAAGCGACCGTTAGTTGAATACGAACCAAAGTTGACCATAGAACATGTTGTCACACAAAGTAGCTATTTGATTTTTGAGATAGCGCCCCTGTGGTTGGAGGTATGAACAGTGTGACAACTTACCCGTGTGACAACTTACCCCGCTGTCCCCTAATAAACGAATTTGCATGTTGGACAAGACTGGAAGAAACTGCATGTACAGCTGAACTGATAGCCGTCTGGCAAACACCAGCTACCAAACCCACACATAGTCACACCCCCTATTGCGCTGCCCAGCCCATAGTCGCACAAACGCCTTCATTGCGCACCACAAAATTGCCAAACTCGGCGGAGACGGGAAATATTCCGTTTGCGACAGACGAAACTGGCAATTTGCCTGCGCTAGGGCATAATGCCGCTTAGCGCCGGCATGAAAATAGGGCCCTATGTGTTTGTTTGGACATAATCCCAGATAACCTAAAAAGAAGCATTGATTTTATTGAGTTAATTTTTCTATCAATCCCCCATTCTTTGCAAGTCCCAGATGTTTAAACACTGTTTTTAGATAGCCAGACACACTGTGATTTCTTTTGAAATGATCAATAAATCAATAGATAATTTTTCCATCACTCCCTCTTTCCTTGCTTTCCGTTGCTTCCAATAAAAATGGCAGTTGACATACTTTCTTCAAAACCGACGGCAATAGCTGCATCTTTTTGCGTTGTGTCTGCAATTAGCCACGTCTTCACAATGAAAAGCAGTGTCACATTGATTTCAGCCCATGGACAAGCAAATTGTAATTCTAAGAGGTTTTTTTTTTATTGAATTGTAAATAAGTTCTTGCCCACGGCTTGGGGATGCTGCACTTAATTTATTTGTATTAATCAGCGGCCCCACTTTTCCTCTCTGTGGTTGGTTATTGTCTTGTGTTCGATCTCTGCTCGAACGTGAAGATTTAGATGTCCTGCTGCTTAAGTGCTGCTTAAGTGCTGCTTAAGTGTTGCTTAACTGATAAAAGCCTATCACTACAACAAATATTGCCTGAGCTTTCGTTCCTATTTGTTGACATTGGTATATGGTCTATATCTGGGGTCTGTGAATTGTAACAGCATTTATTCGCATTCTGTGGGCTGTATGTCTATGAGTTTTAAGAGTGCGTATCTGGGATCTGTGAGCTGTAAGTGTGTATTTGGGCTCTGTGCATAATTAAGAGTAGAGCATGCGCGATTAATTAGTGTCACCAATATATTGGCCGATATTTGGCTTTGAATATCTATATCTAACGGTATTGGTTTATTGCACCCATTTATATGCTCCCATAATTTATGCCTCCATAAAAAAATATAATTATACTTTATTTGGGTGTAGTTGTCTGTTCATTCAGTTTTTAAGAGCGATTTGAAAATGTGTTTTGTTGACAAAATATCAGCAAATATATATCGACAGTCGGTGGACTATGATATTATGATAAATAAAAACATTTTAAAAATGAGGTATCGGTTGAGCTCTAAGTAAAAGTGTATATCTCTGTTCTGTAAGCTGTAAGCGTGTGTTTCTAGGGAGTCTAAACTGTTATAGTGCACAGTATATCTGGGGTATATCAGCTGTAAGTCTATGAAGCTGTAAAAGTTTATATCTTGTTTCTGTGAGCTGTGTGGGTGTATATCCGGGTGTATGAGCTATGAGAAGGACTCTGTGGAAGTTATGGTAATGTGACAGCTGTGGCCCTCTGCGGTTTCCACCCTGTGGTTTCTGTAGAGTGTGGGTCCGGGGGCTCTGGCTCAGGAGGGGACAGCACCTGTGAACAGGATCGCTGCCGGAGGTTCGGGGGGTCCTGGGATGAGGACGCCGAGGATGAGCGATGTGTGTGCGACTTCAGCTGCCAGAGTGTGCCCCGCAGCCAGGTAAATCCCGTACCAGGGGCAACAAGCCGTCTCCGTGGCAATGTCTGCAGCAAACTGTTCAGCCTGTTCCTAGCTGGGCAGGTTGATTACTCCATCTATAATGGCATCGTTTGGTCTTTTACTTACGCAGGTGTGTGGCTCGGATGGGCACACCTACAGCAGCGAGTGCGAGCTGAAGAAGACTAAGTGCGAGAAGCAGGAGCAGCTGCAGATCCAGAGCCAGGGGCCGTGCCCAGGTGAGTGTCCACAACAAACCCGACGCAAACCCTGGCCTTCATGTCAACAGACCAGGGTGCTGCTAAAACGAATGGCTTACACCTTTGGCATGCAAAACGGGCACTAGTTCCCAAATTTGGGTAAAAATCTCCCTAAGGGTACTGAACGGGGGGTGCTTGGATTGCTCCTTTTTTTTAAATGAGCTATTGAGAGGTTTAGAAGTACTCAAACTTGCACGAGGAGATCTTTCTAATGAGATTTCACATTTGCTGCATGGTTAAACCTTTCAAAATCAATCACCACACAGTATAGCTTCAAACGGATGCGTGTTCAATGGACACAGTAGCTGTTTTATATTAGTTTCGGAATGTGTGCCAGCAGAACGTTGGAAGCTCTGGATAGAGGTAGACAAATGGTCTGGAACCACTGCTCTAGGAGTTTGGCAGCAGAGGGGCTGCATCATTTACCTGGACTTTCATATGTCTGCAAGTCGTGGCGTGATTAAGTGGACATTTATACTGAGTGGCTAAAAGAAGAGCGATGGCGCTGTCGCTGTCACGGCGCGATGGAGGGGGTGGCGTTGCTCCTGGCAGGTGGAGGCCAGCGATCAGGAGCGCAGAGGGCAGCGTTTATGACCATCTGGAGCCACCGTGTCTCTCTCCCTGCCTCTTGCCAGCTTTAGCAAGATACTTCCATCAGCGCCTTGAGTGCACCCACCCATTCCCATTGGATGCCCGATAAACAGGAAGCCCGTTCTGTTCGATATGCATGGAGGGGGTGCCTGTTTGCCCTGAGTTTGAGCCCCATCTTTAAGAGCAAAGCTCCAGAGCACGGCCAATGTTGCTAACAGGAAATTAGGGTTTCTTATACCCTTTTCTTTTATCTTTTATCTTTTATTTTCGGGCTTAAGGAATTTAAAATATTAAATTCTGGGTGCTGTCTTTATGCATTTATTTATTATGTTTGTCAAGCTTCTCACAAAAGCAAAACAACAAAGGTCAAAAGCACTTTTCTGAAAAATTTATGAAAAATTGTCAACACATGCATTTGAATGGAACAGGTTTTCTGGAGAAAGCCAAAACATTTTCAAAAGTGAAACTTAGGCCTAGTGTTTAGCTGAAATACCAAGTGCTAAAATGTGTAATGAAGCAGGTGGTGGTCTTTCAACTCAACTTGAATTACTGTTCACAGTGACTAAGCCATTTCCATTAACATTTATTGCCGGGCCACTAGCTCACTCAACGTGGAGCCAAACACCCGGAAATAACTAACAGGAGGACGTGACGTGACCGTATTTTTCAGAAAACAAAAGCAATTAAGAAACTCGGCTTAACGCCAAGAGTACAATTCAAAGTTGGTGGTAATTTCAAGGCTTTGGAATCCCCCAAACCAGACACTGTCTGAGTTTTATGTTCTCAGAATTAACTGAGGGTGCCTCTCAATATAAGAACTTTTGTTTAAAAAGGAGAAGCTTTTCAGAAATTTGACTCCGAGGGGCTCGTTGAGAACTACAGAAGCACACAGAGACTTGACTGCAGTGTTCAAGCTAGAGGAGCTGGCAGGTGATAATAGGCTAATAGCTTTTGAAGGGGCTAAGGGGGGGGTGAGGAGGAAGAGAACATGTTGTGTAAAGGGTGGCCGCCTTTATCCGTGGCCGTGGTTCTCTGTGGCTCAGTTGGTAGAGCATGGCGTTGGCAACGCTTAGGTTGTGGGTTCAATCCCCACTGGGGCCACATATACTGAAAAAATGTATGCATTCACTACTGTAAGTCGCTTTGGATAAAAGCGTCTGCTAAATGGCGTACATACATATACATATATCTCATGGGGATCACCACAGAGAGTAGCCGCACCGTCGTGCAGGTTTAATGAACTGTGTCCAAAGTTTGTCTCTATGCAGTAATGGGACTCCTCGGCACTAACACCCCCCCACTGCACAATGCACAAATGAGCCTAGGCGTTAGTCTGACTCATTCCTCAGCTCTGAGCAACAAATGACAAACACCCGAGAAAGACAAATCGGCTTTTTGTTTCAGAACCACAAAACTCATTTGGCTTTGAGCTCACCGGGTAGTGCCACTGCATCGTTGCAGCATTCCCAATACCATTTTGTACGTATGCAGCGCACACACATTATAACATCTATTAATCATAAGCAGCATACACACATACAGTACATACTATATATACAGTGGGTATAAAAAATATTATTTTGTTACTTCATAGAATCGACGTGGATTTAATTGGGATCAATTGTTGTCTGGTTTTTATTTGTAATTAATTAAGAAAAATAGTTGTTGTTTTTATTTGACATTATAGAGTATTTTGTGTTGATCAGTGGAAAAAAATCCCAATTAAATCCATTTTATACCCACTGTGTATATATATATATTAGGGGTGCACTGATATATCGGTGGACTATTGGTATCGGTCGATATTTGCCTTGTTGACTGCAATCGGCTTATCGGCCGATAAAATCAAATTTACCGAAGGCAGTGGCCGATAATTATCCATCAGATTGTGTTGCATTAATCTGTTCTAAATGTTCAAACCTGAATGGAATGGCAGCATCTTTTATTCACAGGCTAACCTGACTGAAACCACACCTAATTTACTCCTCTGACAGTGCTGCGATTGACTAGCTATCACAGCACTCTGGCACTCCACACAGTCTTGCACAAGATGCACGCTAGAGCTGGGCGATATAGCCAAAAATAATTATGATAGTAATGATGATATGTTGACCAAATACTTTGATAACAATATTGAAACGATCATTTGAATGTTATATGTATATATTGTGGTGTCCCCAGGGGTTGGGCGACACTCATATGGTGGAGAATGCGGGCAGAGGGCATCACTGATTGGCAAGAGGAGGTAGTGCAGCAGGATTTATGTTTGGTTTTTGCAACGGACTCCACGATGGAAGAGATGCAGAGACTGAAGAGACGGGCAGCCATGGTGGAGGACCGATGGCGTGTCACCCTCCGTGAGGTCCAACAGCTGAAGCAGAGTGCCCAGATTGAGCTGTGCAAGACAAAGGCTGAGTTGGGGACCTTGGAGTTGCACCACCTGGAGGCTGTTGGGAGATTGCTGCAGGAGCACACTGACTCGCTGAGAGTGCTGGGAATCATGGCTGGGGAGCTGGAGAAGGACAAAGCATCCCTTGTCGATGAAGTGAGGCGGGTAGAGGCCCACAACCTGGCACTGGAAGAGAAGGTGAAAACCCTATCCAAGATGTTGGAGGGAAAGAACCAGCAGTGTCTGGACATCCAGGAGTCCCAGGACCAGGCCAAAGAAGAATATGCCAGGGCCTTGGGTGATGTACAGACCAGGTTCAAGCAGAAGGAGGCAGAACTGAGGAAAGCAGCGGAGAACCATGCGTCCGAGGTGGAGCAACTCCGGAGCCGAGCGGAGCAGGAGAGTGAGGGAAGGCGGGAGCTGGAGGCTCAGCTGGAAGAGGTGAAGTATAAAGGAAAGGAACAAGAAGAGAAGATTTTTGTTTTGCAGGAACTTCACCTAACCACCTCTGAAGCACTCCTGCGAGAACAAAAGAGAAATGAAGAGCTCCCTGTACTGCGAGAGGAAATACAGGTCTTGAGCAAGAGACTGGACCAGAAAGAAGCCCAGCAGCAGGCCATCGAGAAATCTTTTTGTGAAGTCCTGAAACTCCAAACAGAAACGCTACTGGACCTACAGAAACAACTGGAAGAGGTGAGTGAAGACCTGGAATGTGAAAAGTGTGTTCCTGTCACCAAAGACGTTGGCATGCAGGTGGAGATCTCACAGCCAGTGGAGCCAGCAGGAGGCGATGACCAGATAGGGGAATCGAAGTGGGAGCGATGGTCCTCAGTCCCACTCAGCTGGCCGGACCTTGGACGGGGACTAGAGGAGCACTTTGCAGAGGATGAGCTATGGTGGGACCATGGCATGGAGGAAAGCCTCTTGGCGATGGCTGAGGTCAGGTGGGACACCCAACCATCTAATGTGGTGAGTCTTTCTGTTCCGCTAGAATTAAAAAGACAGAGAAGAATGGAGCGCAGAAATTCTTGTCGGAAGAAAAACGAGAAACGGAACAGGCAGATGATGGAATGGGATGACCCTAGGAAAAGGCTAAAGCGAGGACACTGGATTCCGAAATGGCCCAAAGTGCACCGGAGGAGCCATGGAGGGCTGGTGAAGACCAGAGCAGGAGCAGTGACCGCTCCGTCCATGGAGCCCAGAGCCAGTACCCACATGTGGCCAGTTGGGGGCGGACAAGGTGAGCAACTTGCGCCATTTACTAATGTCTGTCTGAGGCTGTTACAGGAGGTGAATGGAGATTATAGAAGCCAGATGTTTGACCCAGGGGGGACACTTCCTGAGGAGACCTGGAGATGGTGGCTCTCCTGGTGGCCGTTGGACATAGGCCGCTCAGCCCTCCCGAGGTCAGAGCTGAGGAGGAGGGTGTGTGGCAGCCCAATGGGCTGCACTAGGAAATGGCTGCCTGGCCTACAACACATGGGAGCCAGGAAACACTACATTTCCCAGCAGGCCACAGTAACACCTGAACGAAGTCAGGCAATGGGGACTAACGAACAGCTGAAAGCCATTTTGAGGCCTATTTAAAGGGCTGAATCCCATCACACTGGGAGAGGAGTAGGAACGTGAGTGTGAAGGAATTGTGGAGTGTATTTGTCAGAGAGAAACCTGTGAAGTCATTGACCAGCCAGGATTTGGAGAGAGTGTTCGTGTGTTTGTTTGTGTGGAAAATTGGATTACTTTGGATTTTGACGACGGACTGGATTACGGAACTGAACTGGATTTTGGATTGGATTTGGACATTGACGACGAGAAAGGATTTGTGGACTTTGTGTTTGTATTCCCCTGAAGACCCCACCCTTTGTTTTGTGTTTGTTAGTATAATAAATTATCATTTTGGTTTTGAATACTGCCTCCTCCTAGTTCTTGAACTTGCCTACGCCCTCTGCAAGGTCCGTGAGTGTCGCCCAACCCCTGGGGACGCCACAATATATACAGTGGGGAAAATAAGTATTTCACCCCCTGCTGATTTTGTGAGTTTGCCCCTTACAAAGAAAGGAACGGTCTATAATTTTCATGGTAGGTTCATCTTAACAGTGAGAGACAGAATATAAAATTACATTATATGAATTTTTAACTTTTATTTGTGTTTTATTGAGGAAAATAAGTATTTCATGACTCAGTACATGACTCATTACTTGGTGGAGAAACCCTTGTTGGCAAGCACAGCGGTCAGACGTTTCTTGTAGTTGGTCACCAAGTTTGCGCAGATCCCAGGAGGGATTTTGGCCCACTCCTCTTTGCAGATCCTCTCCATATCCTTAGAAATCCATTTTCAGTGTCCTGGCTGAGGGAAGGAGGTTCTCACCCAAGATTTCCCGGTACATGGCCCCATTCATCCTCCCCTCGATCCGGTGAAGTCGTCCTGTGCCCTTAGCAGAGAAACAGCCCCAAAGCATAATGTTTCCACCGCCATGCTTGATGGTGGGGATGGTGTTCTTGGGGTCCAAGGCAGCTTTTTTCTTCCTCCAAACACGGCGAGTCGAGTTGATGCCAAAGAGCTCGATTTTAGTCTCATCTGACCACAGCACTTTCTCCAAAGCCTCCTCTGAATCATCCAGGTGCTCATTGGCAAACTTCAGACGGGCCTGTACATGTGCCTTCTTGAGCAGGGGGACCTTGCGGGCACTACAGGATTTCAATCCATTACGGCGTAGTGTGTTACCAATGGTCATCTTGGTGACTGTGGTCCCAGCTGCCTTGAGATCATCAACAAGCTCCAGCCGTGTAGTTCTGGGTTGTTCCCTTACCTTTCTCATGATCAGGTTCACTCCACGAGGTGAGATCTTGCGTGGAGCCCCAGACCGAGGGAGATTGATAGTCAATTGGTGTTTCTTCCATTTTCTAATTATCGCACCAACAGTTGACTCCTTCTCACCAAGCTGCTTGCCAATGGTCTTGTAGCCCATTCCAGTCTTGTGCAGGTCTACAATTTTGTCCCTGATGTCCTTAGACAATTCTTTGGTCTTGCCCATTGTGGAGAGGTTGGAATCTGATTCATTGATTGATTCTGTGGACAGTTGTCTTTTATACAGGTAACGAGTATAAAAGTATTTTTTTTAAATATTCTGTCTCTCACTGTTAAGATGAACCTACCATGAAATTTATAGACCGACCGCCCGCCTTTCTTTGTAAGGGGGCAAACTCACAAAATCAGCAGGTGGTGAAATACTTATTTTCCCCACTGTATATACACAGTGGACTCATACCCTTCATACCCTTGATAAAGATTAACAAAAGAGATCGTATAAAATCAACTATATAAGTAGTCAGGTATGTTTTATGCTGAAAAGATTCAGACAATTCCAAGCCAACAATACTAATACAAACAGAAAAAACATATTTTGTTTTATTATTAATATTTTTTTCCAGGAAAACATCTGGATCACAATTATCCACACCCCTAACTATTCTTTTCAATTTAAGCCAACAAAAACAAATCTTCATAAATATAAAATTTATTTGAAGTTAATTGGAAGGTTATGGAACTATACTTTGGCCTACAAAGGAGGGAACACACATTTGAAATACTGTGGTCAGTCATCATCATGGTGAAAGGCAAATAACTGAAAGCATCAGACAAAAGGTTATTGACCTCTACAGATCAGGAGATGGCAAAAAAAAAGTCGCTAAAAAGTTAAAGATACCGCTTTCCACTGTTGTGTCAATTATTAGGAAATTTAAGGCCAGTGGCTAATCTGACAGGTAGAAGACACAAGTCTATCTTGTCCCCACATGTAGTGAGACTGATGGTTCGAGAGGCAAAAAGAAGTCCAATAGGCACAGTTCAAGATCTCCAAACCAAACTGGCATCTTGGGGTTACAAGGTGTCTAAAGCTACCATTCGACGATGCCTACATGACAATGAGCTTTCTGTCAGAGTTGCAAGAAGGAAGCGTCTTTTGAAGACAATTTACCAAAAAGGCATCTTGAATTCTCCACTACATCTAAACTACAATTGGAATTGTGTCTTGTGGTCAGATGAAACTAAAATTTTGCCTTTTAAACATTCACATCAGTGTTATGTTTGGCGTCCAAAGAATGCAAATAATGTTGAAAAGCACCTCATGCCTACGGTGAAACATGGTGGTGGATCTTTAATGCTTTGGGGTTGTTGTCCAAAAACCTTGTTCCCGCTGCCAGGAAGCTACACCATGGCCGCAGATGGACCTTCCAACAAGACAACTATCCCAAACATATGTCCAAAGAAACTAAGAAATGGTTGACAGAGCACAAGATCAATGTCCTGACGTGGCCATCTCAGTCTCCAGACCTGAATCCAATTGAACATTTGTGGGGCTGGCACGGTGGTGCAGTGGGTAGCGCTGTCGCCTCACAGCAAGAAGGTCTCGGGTTCGAATCCAGGCCGGGGGCCTTTCTGTGTGGAGTTTGCATGTTCTCCCCGTGTCAGCGTGGGTTTCCTCCGGGTACTCCGGTTTCCTCCCACAGTCCAAAGACATGCACGGTAGGCTAATTGGAGAGTCTAAATTGCCCGTAGGTATGAGTGTGTGTGTGAGTGGGGAGAAGACGACAGCCTTCATGCGGGCCTCCCCTGCAAGTAACGAGAAAGCTCGTGAAAAATAATGTCATCACCAAATCGCCAAGCTGGCAGACCAAGGTCCGTCAGTGATGGCGATACACGAAAGAAGAAGAAGAAGAACATTTGTGGTTTGAACTCAAAAAAGCAGTCCACAAACGTCAACCCACGAATCTAAAGGAACTAGAACAATTCTGCATGGAGGAATGGTTGAGGATCCCCCCAAGAAGTTCCATAACCTTGTGTGACACTACAGAAGGCGACAACTTGCTGTTGTAATGGCCAGGGGAGGAACCACAAAGTACTCATAACAGGGGTGTGAATATTTGTGATTCTTGATTTTTCTGGGAAAGAATTATAATTTGTGAACCGTTCAATTGTGGTTTGTGCCAATGCATTATTATTAAAGATTATAATTTTCTCAATTTTGTGAGCATAAAATAAAGCTCATTACTTATATAGTTTATTTTATACGATCGCCTTTTCGCTTCTGCATATGATTTTTTGCTTGCCTTTGCCTCTCTTTTTTTCACCATATATTCTTCAGCTTCCTTTTTGTGATAACTTCTCAAATTATGCAATAGATTAGATGTATTCTTGCTTTGTTACAGTGCTTGTAGAACACTCCTCCTTTCTGGTCTTTGTCAGCTTGTTTGTAACCAAAGTAACCCCACGCAACTGATGTGCAGCCTTTCTTAGGGACTAAACTCGGTTCGTCTTCAAGGCTGGCTGTGATTGACTGTGTTGTGTGTTGGTCGGAAAAAGGCCAAAATGAATGCAGGAACTATTCTCCTCCACGCAACAATGTTATAGCCTAACCGCAATCATCAACGTTTGTAAATTTGCGTTTGCGGTTGATAATTGAAATTACGATAACGGTGTAAAATGTGGTTATCGCCGTGCCGTGCTGTTTTTGTTGACACTGTCAAGCAAAGAAAGGTATCGGAGAAAGACAACCGATTTGCTATTTATAATAAATGTTCCAGTGAGATTTCAAGAGAAGGCAATTCAAGCAAGGATTTTAATACATCAAATCATTCAGCTATTAACAAGTAAGACATGTAGCCCAATACAACGAGTATGTGAAAGAATGTTAGGATAAAAGCTGTTCCATACATTTGTATGATTGAATTTGTGCTCATTGAAAAGTATAATGAAGGGCAGAATTATTATTATTTTTCGCCAGGGCTCAAATAGGACAATAAATAACAAATTATCTGTATTGGTATCAGTATCGGTATCGACTGATTGTGTTATTTTAATGATCAGTATCGGTCATATCGATGCATCCCTAATATACATATACAGTGGGGTCCAAAAGTCTGAGTCCACAACCAAGATTTGTTTCATTCATCAAAAACTAACACAACATTTTTACTCAGGAGAACAATTCATGACCAATTCAAAACCTCTAATTACTTCACTAAGCTCTGCTGACATAATTACAAACATCTGCAAAAACCTTTGTAAAGGAAGTGTCCTTTTTCAAGGTTAAAGCACCTGCAATAGCAACGAGAACACATAGAGAACCATATTAATTATATCAATATCCGGTATTAATTGTTACAAGACCAAAACAACTCACACTGTGTATTAGGAGAGTCCATGTATTAAAACTTAAATGAAAAATAAGGTGTCACAGCATTTTGAGGAAATGAAAGGCAATGGTGTGGAAACAAAATATTTATAGATATTTCAATTTCATGCCATCCTTTCTCAAACAAACTTTTTTTACATTTGTATCAGTGTTTTACATTCTTGAATAACAAATACCACACAAGTAAAACTTTTGTGTTCGCTTTAGATTAAAGATGAAAACAAACAGATCTTGGTAGTGGACTTTTTGACTCCACTGTATGTATATAGTATATATACCAGTGGTGGGCCGTCAGGGCCTGCAAGGCCTTCTCTGCTGGCCTAAAAAATATCTGAATCACAGACTGATGTTAATTATATTTTTTCCATGAATACTTATTAAATAATTCCAAATGGTCTGTCCGCTTTTTTAGCTTTTCTGGTTGCGCTGCTTCCAGACGTGTATTTTCATATTAAAGCATTTAACCAATCACATTTCAGCCATCATTTGTTGCCAGGGTCAAATAAATCTGCCTGGAGGCCTTCACAATCAGTTCTGCAGGCCCTGTAGCATAAAATAAGTGTTGATCAAACTGTTGCTTCAACCAATCAGATTTTGAGTTGGGGACACGAAGGCCTTCTAGAAGGCCTAGGTAACGTCAGCGTATTCACACCCTTTGATTGGATAGTCAGAGAGTGTCTGACTATGATGTAATGTGATTGGTTAAATGCTTTAATATGAAAATACACGTCTGGAAGCAGCGCAATCAGGGGAAAAGCTATGAAAGGAAGCGGACAGACCATTTGGAATTATTTAATAAGTTTTCATGGACAAAATATAATTAACATCAGTCTGTGATTCAGACATTTGAGCGGACATTTTCAGCCCTAAAGCGAATTAAAACTTATGCCAGAAATACGACAGGGCAGGCTCAACTTTCAGCATTAGCTTCGATGGCGATAGAAAAGGACTTCATGATGGAACTGAAACACACGGATAATCTGTACGACAGAGTAATTGAACTGTTTTTGAGGAAAGAAAGGGGGATGGATTTTGTGTACAAATAATAAGGATTTTTGGTGAGTAAAATGTTGCTATTTTCCTAAATAATATTGCAATTTTATGAGGTTATTATTGATGATTTTTATGTGTGTCGCAGCTGTAGCACCCCGGGTTTGTTTCTTCAGTAAAGGCATTTATTCTGGATACACGAGTTATCTATCTTCGATGCAACGGCAACGGGTGTCTGTTTGGTTTGTTTTTGCACTTTGTTTATTTATCTTTCTTCCGTCATGTTTCATTCTCGTTCTGTTCCACGTCTGTCATTGTTCCTGTTCGAGTTCCTCTCCTTGTCTTGTCATGCACTTCGGGAAATTCTATGTTTCGCTTTTTTTTAGGGAGGAGGAGGAACGCATAAAGAAATCTGCGTGCGAATAAAGCGGAACGTGAGAAGCGTACAGAGATGAGATGAGAGACGAGAGAGAATGACAGCGATAGTTAGAAGCGTGAGATAATTAGTGATTAATAGTGTTAGTAACTTAATCTAAATCCCTAATGTTAGTAGATTAGTTGGTTAGTACTATATACATCTAACTAATATATACAAAGTGTAATTAGAAAGTAAGAAGGAAGTAAAACGAGATTAGAAACGAAGACGGAAAAACCGAAGTGCATGACAGAACGAGAATGAAACATGACTGAAGAAAGATAAATAAACAAAGTGCAAAAACAAACCGAACAGACACTCAAAACATAACAATAAGATGGCTTTTATAGCCATAAAATAGTTATTGAGGGGTGGATTGATTCAGACGGAGCACTACTGAAGGCCTAGGTGTGAAATGCACGGCCCGCCACTGAACACACACACACAGACACTATTCAAAAGAGTTTTTTAAACTGGGGACATGCAGCGAGCTGTTTCGGATGAGAATTAAAGAGGAGAATAGTCTCTCCCATGATGTGTCAACTGTCAGGCTGTGTGTAGAAAATCTAATGTAAATGCCATTGTTTGTTATCAGAACAGGTTACAGCAAAATAACCCCCAACCTGATTTTTGAATTGCTTTCAGGAATGGAAAACATTGTCCCAAAGCCAAGTACTGACTGAACACTTGTGCATAGGCTGTTACGTTTTACGTAATTGCATGTTGTTTGTGGGATAGCAGTTGTGAAGCATGAGCCTTCACCTATCTTGCACATCGTTGGCTAGGAATGCCTAATGCGTTGGCTAAGTGCCAAATGTTCAAATTTGTCAAACCATTTTAGTTAGAATGGGTGTTAATTGAATAATTGTAGGTTTTTCACTGTTCAATTTGAAAATCTCTCAAGTTGATCTACACCAACCATTTAAGTGTGATTGTGTGAACGCCAGAACCAGTGATTGCCTGACGAGTTCCATCTTAGCCAGTTTAGGCTATTTAAGTGCAGGTGTGTGGCTATTGAAGATGATTCAGTATGAGTCTTGACATGGTATGAGTATGGACGATGTATAGAGTGCTTTCGTGCTGGTTTGGGATTCTTTTTTAAATGAATAGTTTGTATTTTTGTAGAGAGGCCCCTTCTCTGTTTTTATGGGCGATGCATTGGCCAGCTTCATCACAGTAGTTGTTGAATTCATCGAATCTATGCTGAATGGGTTTTCACTGTGTCTTCCTCAAACTCTGCCTCTTTCTTCTTTCTCCCTATACAATCCCAATCCCCCCAGCTACACCTCCACCTGGCTTGGCACAGCATTGCAGTAAGACGGTATATGGCTGCTGTCTTGACAACATTACGGCTGCCCTGGGTGTAGGAATGGCGGGGTGCCCTAGTAAGCACTTTTTCCCTGTATGAATTTTGTTGCAATGTTATCATTGCAACAATTTAGCAATGTTATTTGATCTTTTATTCTATTTGTTTGTTATGTGTTATGGACATAGCAAAAAGCACTGTTACAATGTAAAAAAGAAACAAGCAACAGATGTATTGCATTAAGTCCAACAATGCACCAGAATGTATCACTAGTGGTTTAAATAAGTAAATATTACTACATAACATAACATGCCATTTAGCAAGGACTTTTATCCAAAGCGACTTACAATAGTGAATACATACATTTTTCATTATGCAGTGCCCCTTTAAAGTCTACACCCCATCTCAAAGATTTCACCTTTTGTTGTCTTACAGCCTGAAATTAAAACATATTAAGTATTTTTCCACATGCTTTACGCAACTTCCAAGTGAAAAAAAAAAAAAAAAAACATTTTTAACATTGAAATTTTACATTTTTTACATTCATTAGAAAATCGACCGTCCCCATGCAATCTGACTGTGCTTTAACAGTTCTGTAAGTTAGAATGCGCAAATCTAGTTGTGCAAAGCTGGTAGAGATGTATCCAAACAGACTCATGGCTGTAATTCAAGCAGTGTTATTCTACCAAGTACTAACTCAGTAGGGTGTAGATCAATCCAAGTTATTCTATTTTTTTAATGAATTTAAGCTAAGTTACGAGAACTTTTTTTTCACTTGGAAGTTAAATGGGGGGTATAAATGTATAAATGTATTAAAAAAGTTTCACTTGGGGTAAAATGTATAAATAAAGGTGAAAAATCTTGATTTAATGTTTTAATTTCAGGCTGTAAGGCAATAAAAGGTGACATTTTTGAGACTGGTCTAGAGGTTTAAATGGGCACTGTATGTGGCCCCAATTGGAATCAAGCCCACAACCTAAGTGTTGCCAGCGCCTTGCTCCACCTACTGAGCCACATAGAACCATAGGCGCCGATTTATGTTTCTGCCCGTGGGTGCCGCGCAGCGTATGCTAGGTGGAGTTTGCTATCAAATCAATGTAAATTTGGCTCCGTGCATAATTTTCCCCGTGGGTGCTCGGCCTTCTCCGTGGGTGCTCGGGCCCCGGAGCACCCACGGGATCGGCGCTTATGCATAGAACCACTACTAGGCACCCACAACTGTGCCGAGTAGTGGTGGTGGAGTAGGCACCGACAACCCACAACCGCTACTAGGCACCCACAACCAGTTCCTGAAAAACTATACTGAACATTTTCATTCCAAGATACCATATGTGGCTTGGGGATTATTTTTTTTTTTTTTAATACGTTTTATAAGGTTTTATAAGTGTATACTTGGTGTTCCTCAGGTACCTGTCTGTGTAACCCCTACGGTTCTTACGGGGGCAGTTGCGACCCCACAAGTGGGCAGTGCTCCTGTAAGCCTGGTGTCGGGGGGCAGAAGTGCGACCGCTGCGAGCCTGGATTCTGGAACTTCCGTGGCATTGTCACGGAGAACACAAGCGGCTGCACGCGTAAGATACCCACGTTTCCCACTTTCTCTTCCACCCCTGTACTTATCCTTCTTTTCACTTATTTTATTGGTCATTATGAGCATGCATTATGACAATGCATCTTTTTTTTATTTTTAGGAAATTGCCGACTTTATTATGGTCTGGCATCACCTACAAGCTACATGGCTTACTGCAGCAGTGCTAACGCAGATTGCTAGCCTCTGGGCAGCTGGCGTCGTTACTCAAGCTTATGGGCTAGTAACATGAGGAACCCTAGCAGATTTAAACTAACTCCACCCTGCCAGGATGAACCCAGTTGTGTCCCACCATTGCAGACTCCCAGTCGTAGTCAGCTGATGACATAGCCCAGACTGGAATTTGTAATGTCCCCCTGCACTCCTAGCAAGCGCCTCCTAGCAAACTTCATATATCTAGAGTTTTTTTCAAAGATTAAGATTCAAGGAACCAGCCAGCATATGGCATGGCTAAATAAATGATCCACAACAGGACATTCCATGCTTCTAGCATGGGTGCAGAGATGAACCAGGCCTTCAATTAAAAAAACAAGGGCATTTGTTATACAGACAGACTAACAAGGTTTGCTCGCATTACACATTGGTACACAGCAGGAAACGCAGAGCACAAGAAGACAAACAGAAAAACAAACGGCAACTAGAGGCCAAGACTCTCTTTCCTCGTGGGTGGGGTTGGCACAATCGTATTGGCCCCTGCAGGTGGCTGGCCAGAGGTTGAACTCTTTCTGTCCCAAGTTTATGTCATGCAAACACTGGTGGTTTGATGTCTGGGAGGTCACGGCCATAGCGGGCTCCGAGTGCACGTTTTAAGAGCTAGTTAGCAAGCACAAGCAGCAGAGAAATGAAGTTAAAGGCCCAGTGAGGAACGTATAAGGAGCTGTGAGCTCACCTTTCACAGGTTTTTCACCAGGTTAAACATCCCATCACACTGACTATGACCTCGGTTCAAACACGGTCAAACCATGTTAATCGAGCATGAACTCAGCCACCACTTTTTCACCCCCTGTCTCTCCCCCTTTCTCTCTCCCTTTCTTTCCTCTCTCTATTACTTTCCTCTTTCTCTCTCTCTCCCCCCACTCCCTCTATCTCCTTTTTTCTCTCTCTTTCTCTCTGTCTCTCTCCCCTACTCCCCCATTCCATTGACATGATGGCACTCATTCTCTGTTGCCAAAGCATTTAAGAACATAAATGTATAAACCATGCCTCCCTCTTCCAAAATAAATATAGGTATATAAATATGCAATATATATAAGTGAAGAATACAAATAAATGAAAATTAAAGTACATAAAAGCAATATGACCATTCCCTATCCAAGAGTATATTATCAACAAACTTGATAACCAAAGAATAACCAGTGGTCTACACACTGTCCTTAATTTTGAGAATCTCTTTCTGTCTCTCTGTGCAGCGTGTAACTGTGATGCCCTGGGCTCGGTGCGGGATGACTGTGAGCAGATGTCAGGCTTGTGTTCCTGTAAGACGGGGCTGAAGGGCATGAAGTGTAACGTGTGTCCTGACGGCAGCCGGATGAGCACCAGCGGCTGTGACACAGGTAGGTTGTGGTCGAGGGGATCCCGCCCCCTCCTCTCCTGGGAGGACCCTGACCCCGCCCCCTCCTGACCCTGCCCCCTCCTCTACAGACTCACATCCACCTAGCTAACCCAGCACTGACCACCTCCACTCTCATATACAGGAGCAGCAATTACCTGCCGAGCTCTTTACTGCATCTACAGCAGTGATTGACATGCCTTCTACTTATATTCCATTGAGTACAGTGCTTGGCAGATGAGGAGAGGAAATAGTATTTTCATTTTCATTCATTAAGTGCCTTTATTACATTATTGACCTTGATTTTATTTGAAGGATCCCTTGTCTTGGGTGATATAGCAGTATGCTGTGCCTAAATTGCCTAAACAATTTAGGTTACTGTAGGTATTTTGATTAAGGTTACAGTGTCCCTTGGGAGTCAAACCTACGATGATTCAATCACAGGTCCAGCTCTCAAACCACTCTTCTCCATGCATACCACACAGCCTAAAATTCATTAATTTATGTGAAGGGACTGCAGGACTAGTGAACAAAGGTACAGGAGAATAACGGAGGGCTCCTTGGCATGGTAGAGTAACGCTGTGTTTCCCCTGTATGCAGACGTCCCGCTGCCTCGCCCAGCGGCGGCTCATTAGGTCACACAGCGAGGCGCTGGCCGCCGTGTTCTTAATGAAGTCCATAGTCCCTGCGCAGGGGGGAACGGACAGGATGACAGCGGTTCATGAAAACAGGTCGCAAGCGGAATTAGACCAAAGGGTGGAGCTGGAGCATTCTGGGATGCCTCTATAATCTTAGGATGGTGTTTTTCGACCACACCAACATGAATACGTACATGTGTGTTGGCCTTTCTCTGTGTTTTCAGAAATAAAAAAAGACTGCAAATATTCCCATTACACCTCTCCCCTTCAGGCACGTCTTCAGATACCTACCAACATGTGGTGAGAGATTGCCAATCAGTGAATCAAATGTCCGAAAAGTCAACCAAATGGCATGTGGGGATAAAAAATAAATTAAAAGGAAATGTGTTCCTGTGCCTTATGGCCCACGGCCAGGGGTTCGAGGGAAATAAATGGAACTGCTCACGGGTGATGAGAGACACTTGGTTGTCCCCCAGGTGCCGAAGCTCAGGTATCGTGTGACGAGATGGAGTGCAAGTTTGGGGCGTCCTGCATGGAGGTCGACGGCCAGGCCCACTGCGAATGCCCCTCCCCCGACTGTGACGAGGCGAACAAGACCAAGGTGCCCCCCCACCCCTGCAGTGCAGCTCCTCCCCCTTTCATCAGTTCTCACCCCGCACTAATACATGTTCCTAGTCAGTGGAGCCCACAGTGTGTGACTTATTCATTTGACCTGAGGGCACGAAACAAAACAAATACAATAGTCTAAAGTGTACAAAGTAGTCACAGTAGTCTAATTATAGGACATGATAATATGTTTGTTCTATAATTATCCCTTCTTTATTTATTTTAGGTCTCATTCAGTCACTTTCAAGGCCAGTACAGCAATATAAAATAACAATGCTGTGTGGACACGGCGGTGAAAAACAGCACTAATGAAATCATAGCAGTAATAATGTGGTTGGAGACTGATGTGGAGCAGCATGATCATAATAATGTGAACTTAGAGGTCAACAATCATCTTTAAAGTCAGCATTACCATAGATCAATGGTGTATTGTTTTTACGTAACAATGCCCCTGTTGCTCTTCAGCTTTTGTCATTTACAGAAGCAAGTGTGTTCATTTTGTGTTAGTTGTGTGCAACTAACAGTCATCCGGCGCGACTGTATAGTATCAGCACAGCGCAGCGCTGTGCCGCCTAGTGGCTGTGGCAGACTGGCGGGATCTGCGGATGCGAACATGGGTCTGTGTTCTGCGCAGGTCTGTGGCTCTGACGGGGTGACCTACGCCGACCAGTGCCAGCTGAAGACCATCGCCTGTCGCCAGGACAAACACATCACTGTCAAAAGCCTGGGCCAGTGCACAGGTGAGGGTCCCGCCCTACCACACCCAACACTTTTGATCTCCTGAACCAGGGTTAATAAAAACAGGTTTAGGACAGACAGTGGCATGACGTATGCACACATTTGTGCCAAACTGGAACTCCTGGTTTGGCACGAATGAGTGGGCATTTCAGTCTATCCTAACCCTGTTTTATTTACCCTCCTCCTTCAGCGGAAAAACATGCTGTCCTTTGATGTTCACTCAATGCACTCAATGTTCACTGGATGTGTTTTGTTAACATGCACATGTCACCCTAAATTTCCCAATATACACTACCGGTCAAAAGTTTTAGAACACCCCCATTTTCCAGTTTTTACTGAAATTTAAGCAGTTTAAGTCCAGTGAATAACCTGAAATGGTACAAAGGTAAGCAGTAAACTGCCAGAGGTTTTAAAAAAAAAGTTTAGGTTACCAAAAGCTGAAAAATAATGTTAATTTTTTGGCAGTTAGTAGTTTCCTACACCATCAAAAGGCACTTGGAAACTGGAGGAAACTCTGACAGGAAGAGGTCTGGCAAGCCACAACAAAATCATATTATTCATTGGACTTGAACTGCTTAAATTTCAGTAAAAACTGGAAAATGAGGCTGTTCTAAAACTTTTGACCGGTAGTGTACAAATGATTTAAGGTTGTGGCTCATATATTATGCTAGTGTAGTATTTCTCATAGGCAATGTGCCACTTCAGATCTATTCAGAATGATCTGTCTTACGGAGTAAGCTACCTGGTTGTGAGGTCAGGTAACTCACTGGATGTATAAGTTAAATGATTGTATTGTGGAATTAAACTGTTCCTGACACACAGTTGGAGATCCGAAGATCGACTGAAATGTAAAACGCTTTTCATAAATGAAAGTGTAATTATTCTTCTCTTGATTTCTGTGCTCACGATAAGAAAATGGTGCCTGCATAGTTTCAAGATCACAAATCATTCGCAAAACCAACACAGGGAAAGGCAGTCCTGAAAACGCTCCCAAAGCCACTTCTCAAAGGGGCAGTAACTCCAAACTGGTCCCTTGGCCTCCATAGACCAGGAACACATAAATGTTATTAATGGATAAAGCTGTGCAACTTGCTCAAGGAGCTGTAGTCCTGAGCAGCGTTCTGGTGCTTTGTCCCCTCGGTAGTCAAAGGGATTCATTAAACAGATGATCGCCCGTCTGGTCCCTGTCCTCTATAAGATGGGTGATTGAGTGCGTGTCAGTAAAACTCGCTCTGCCTCCGGTGAGGGCAAAGCGATGAAGGGCACTAAAACATTATTTGACGTTGTGGAGAGAAGCGTCTCTCCTGTTCCACGCGCACGTCTCGGTTTGTAAGCATTTGACCTATAATAAGTGTGGAATGAGCGGAACGTCCTGGAGCATCCCGTCCAGTCTGTTCTGACCTGCAGTTTCAATATGATTCAAATGAATGACAAATTCCCCAAATGCAGTTTGTTATTTCAGAGGGGAAAAATGTACAGGAGTTAATGTTAGGTGGGGATTTTAAAAGGAGGTGTGGGTAAAAAGTCTTGAGGGGGTTTGAGGAATATTTTTGAGGAGTAAATCGCAAGCATCTGATAACACTGCGACAGAGTGCTAGTGTTTGGCAGCCGGCTCCGTCTCTGAATCCCACGAGCAGGTCCGCAGTACCTTCCCCCACTCTCAGCACCTCGGCGTAGATTAGGGGTTTATTCTGAGATTCTCTGTGGAGAATCCTTCAATCCGTTTGGGTCTTTTTCTCTTCCCAGGCTGCACCACAGAGCCTTCTTTAACTCAGCACTGATAAGCTCAGGAGAGGAAAAAGGCTTGATTGCCCTCCGTGCTGAGCTGTGTGGGGAGGGGACCTGGGCCATGCCTCTGGGAAAGATTCCCCCCGCGGGCGTCAAGTGGATTTCTGGCACATATCAACCCCGCCCGGCGAGAATGCCATTTAGAGGCGCGTTCCTGGCTGCAGGCGGCGCCAGCTGCGGGTTCTTGGACCGGGGGTCAGTTCCAGGTGCTGGGCTTGTCTGTCACGCTCACTCACCTCGTCTCCTAGCACTGGCCTGTAAGACGAGTTAAAACAACGTGAGAAATAAGTTGTCCCTGCTGCATGTAAATGATTCAAATCCTGCCACATAGACCAATCGAGAGAGTTTTTGATTACAGGTTGTTTTGAGAATGAGATGAAAGACCACAATCAATACTCAGCAGGTGATGGTTTATACTTTTCTCTCTGTTACCTGCATGAAGTCACATGTTTTCATACTCGACCTGAGAAAGCAGAACCTCTGAGATACAAATGCATCGGGAAGGTCGTTTGAAACTCTGAGATGTTCATTTTGGAGCTTTTAGGTCGTTTGGAACTCTGAATCAGAGTTTATCGGGATCTCATTAGAACATTCATTATTTTGTCTTTTTCCACCATCTCCAGCTTCATTTGATTTTGTTCTGACAGTCTTTATATCAAACACTGTTGATTTTCCCGCATTGAATTCTCTAGCAATAGGTGCTTTTTTTATCAATGGAAAGTGACTGGTTTAATGCTAGCCTTTTTTGCATCACTGATAATAACAAGCTAGATATTGAAAAGGTGTTATTCAGTATGCTACTTCTGGTCTCTGGTCTGGTCTCTACTGCATTTGGTATGAGGTTTTATACCTCTGAGGTTGTACTTTATTATGAATTCAGTATATTATTATTATTATTATTATTATTATTATTATTATTATTATTATTATTATTATTAAGCACTTGGTAGCATCTGGTCCAAAACCTGTCTGTTGAGAGTGAGGTAGCTGATGTAGTCATGGTGTCAGTGTGTATTTATGTCAACCGAGTCATGTGGTCTAGCTCCAGGGTCCCATTTTCTTCCCCTCCTGACTTCAGCCATAGTAATATGGGCCAGAGCTGACTGTGGCCCCTGTCTCATGGAGAGATAGCTGAATGAAACATACTTGGCCGGGCGAGTTGGCCGTGTTTCTGGTTCCACATACAGGGGCTTCACCTGTGCGTTTGCAGCAACTGGCAGAGCACGTGCAAACATACAGTATGGCATGAGATGCCCTCCCCTCCCTCTCTCCTTATCTCCCTCTTTCTCTCCCTCTCCCTTGTCTCCCTTTCTCCTCCTTTCGTTCTTGTTCTCCATCTCTCTTTTGGTGTTTTTCTTTCTCTTTCTCTCCCCCTCTCTCTCTGTATTTCAGCTTTTGTCAAGTAAGCCGCCTAACTAACTGGCTTCCAAAATATCTTTCTCTGCGGAAGCAAGTGAAAGCGAGATTATTTTTTCCCCCAATGTGGCTGCTTGCCTCTTACAGAAAATCAAATGCAGCGTTAAACCTGATTAAGGAATGCTTCCACCACACTAATCCTCCTGTCAGATTTTCTTCTCTCTCTCCTCTCTTTTTTTGCACTGTTCATGACTGCCACGGAGATGGGTGCTGGGATACCTGAGTCCTCCGATCCCTCTCCGCAGGGTGGTCGGACATGAGACACGGTTCCTGACTGACAGGTGTATCCGAGGAAGATACAAAGCAAGCGAATCAAAACAAACCTGCCGCACGCTCCACGGCTCTCCCTCCTCTCTCCCCAGCCTGAAGCCGCCGCCCTTGCGGCTCCCTGCCTGCTCTCAGCCACACAGAGAGCTCATTAGATAATCGTTTTTTTAAGGTTTGTGAATTTCACACCTCGCTGTGTCCCCTTCATACCCACTGGTGCGGTGATTGGAGCACAGTTAAATGTGTCATTTGGGCAAATCCCCCTAGAAGCAGAAGAGCGGGTTGCCATGGTTCCATTTCCTTTAATCTGCCCACCATGCTCAGGCGCAGTGGCGCCCTCCCTAGAAATGGACCCCCTGGCGACAGAGCCTGGGGAGTGTCCGGATTGGGTCGCGCGAGTAGCTGAGCTGGTTGTCCTTTGAAGCCGGAGTTAAACCCCCCCTGCTTTTCCTGTCTTCTTTATATCAATCACTCATCTCCGGAGACTCTGGCTGCTCCTGATTAAGGCCCGTTGGCAGGAGAGGAAAAACTCTACATGTATAAATAATGCACACACGTTTGCCTGAAGTGTGGCAGAGCTGCCCTGGGACTGCAGCCCGAGACGCCAGAGCGCCTCCCATCCACGTCTTTCACAGACGCGGTGCATTGCGCTGGCATTCCTACGAGGCACTTCGGTTCGCTCATCACCATGCAACCGTTTGACGAGCATTGTTGGCTCAGAGCGCCGCTGCTTCCGTGTCTGCCCTCCGCCCCGTGCCCTCCGCCCTGATTCTGAGTCGGTTCTGTCGCGCATCCTAAAACGGATATGCAAATGAGCCTAAAGCGAGGCTGATCATATCGATTCACCAATCAATCAAGGTACAGGCAAATGCTAAGGATGTGCAGTTGCTAATGAGCTCCAACTAGTTTGATTGGCTACTTTATTTTTTTTTATTTTTTTTTTTATGTTTGTTTCTAGCAGGAACAGATGCTAACAATGATGATTTGATGGTGTCCTTGTGCAGACTGGATTCTCCAATGCAGGGGTGTGATATGCATCCCTCAGATGCATATATTTCTGAGTAAAAGCAAATGGGCCCGATAGGCATTTCCATCTGTCCTCACCCATCCTTCATTCCTGCTTTCCTCCAGAGACCATCCCACCCCCTGGGCCAGCAGCCAGCCCCACACCCCCCCCAACCACCATCCTCACCAAGCTCACCACACCCCGCCACAGCCAGGCGACCACACCACGCCACAGAGAAGGAGCGCTGGACGAAGCAGTCACCAGGGACTCCTCGTACCTGGAGGCCATCCCGCCGGCGAGGATCGAGGAGCCCGACACCCCCTCTGCCATCACCACCCACCACCCCACAACCCACCACAAGCCGTCCCGCACCACACCCCCTCCCCCAGACCCCACCCCTGGCCCCAGCCCCACCAGCTCCTCTACCCTCTTTGAAGATTCTGGCAGTGGGGAACCCAGTGGTGATGACGAGACAGAGGGTAGTGCCGAAAAGGAGGCTAGCGGGGATGAGCCAGTCGGTAAATCAGCTCTTTCCCTACACTACACTTCCCAGAGTTCCTCTGTGGCTGAAACAGCCAGATGTTTTTTTTGGCAGGGGGTTTGTGAGAAAAGAATATGTGGATATACAATTTTTGTGTAGTTTGTACTGTGTATAGTATGTATCATTATTATTATATCAGTCTGATATAAGTGCAATACAATAACAATTTGCTAATCTTATTAGTGGAAACAGGTTTGGTATTGGAAGAAATTAGAACAGGTAGCTTTCTGACATTTTTGTATTTTGTAATATTTAAGAAATGAGAAATTCAAAAAGTCAAACACGGTATGCGGCTATAGATCTAAACCTACACCTTCCTCTGCTCTTTAGAAACAGAATCTGAAGTTCTGTTCAGTCTAACTACAATGTGCTTTGTCCTGAACTTTGACTATGCAACATGTTGTTTCTCGTGCAGCAACGTTATTTCTGAAATGAATTACGAAGTACATCAGAGTTTGATGTAATAGCAGCTCTACTCATTCAATTATAATGGGAACAATACATATGAAACAAATCAAAACACTCATGTTTATTACCCCCTTAACTGGTTTTCTCGCCACGATGATACCAAATGTCGCTGCGTCCTGCAGCAGCCTGAACCTTTTGTCCCTGCGACTCACCGTGTCTGCTCTGCGAACACGTTCGCTCGTCAACAGCTGACTGGGCCACTCTGTGATGAAGAGCAAAGGCTCTCTGCTGAAGAGCCCTCTGTCGCCTGGGGGTGTTTGACGGGGAGCGACGGCTCGTTGACCGGAGTCCACTGGTGCCGTGTCCCGCTCGGTCGCAGCGTCCTTGCGTAAATCCATAACTAAGTAGAAAAGGACGGCCCGGGGACATCGTCCTGCTTAGTGCCAAAGTCGATTTCCGCACCTTGTGCTCGAGTCCTTGAACGACCCTAGCGTTTGCGGCTCATTCACCACTGTCGTAGTTTTTTAGAGCCGTTTTTTAATCGGTGATGGAACACAATCTGCATCACCCCCAGGGAACGACAACACAGCTGTGCAGACAGCACAGCTGGGAAGATGAAAATGTTCAGACCGCCAGCAAAGCCAGTGTGCCTTTGTGCTCAGAGCTGAATGCCTCTCTCAGCAGGGTGTATAGTGGTTACAGTCCCGAGTTCTAGCCAACCCCTTTAGCAAAGAGCTCAACAGGTAATATGTTAAAAAAAAATCGATAAAAAATATAATTACTATAGCATACTATATAAAGAAGGTCGCAGGCCTGATTCCTAAATGAGGCACTGCTGTTTCCCCCTTGAGTGAGGCAACCCGATTTGCTACAAATATCCAGTTATATGCAAGCTGTATAACTGGATAATAGGAAAAAAATTATTATTTACATTTCCCTGGATGAGGATGTCAGCTAATAGTAATACAAATACATTTGGTAATATGTACAGGTACGTAAATATGTATATGTGTATATATGTGATATTGAGATCCGTTTATTTGTTATTTGTAACACTTCAACCTTCATCATACAGAACATATCGTTGTAGTCGCCAGAATTGTCGATGAGATTTCCAGCATAAGCGACCACATCTGTGATGTGTACTTTTGAACGAGCGAGAAAAAAACGTCAAGCGATTTTCTCAAACTTTGCTTCATGCCGCTGTACTTCAGACCCAGCTGACGTGTGTTATGGGGGAGAGTGAAGGCCGGGGGCCCTTGGGGCTGCATTGAGCAGTCTTGGCACACACGCACTCTCAGACAGCGTTTCCACCAGTCAGCAGCATAAACCTGTGCAGTCCAGCAGCGCCGGTCGCAGGCTCAGTGCCCGGGACTGAAAACACTATTCACCTACGTCCACCAGCAGCAGACAGATTAGCCTTGAAAAAGAGGAATGGGCATACCTCCAGAAATATAGGTGCCCTCATTTTTTCCCCTTTCTCAAAAATATGTATCCAATTATAATAGCCAGTGGAATAGCTTCAGCTCCATATGTCATGCTAAAGATATAACGGGGCTTGACTGAAATCACTGGGAAGCTTGTGTTGATGTTAAATCCTCTGTGCATCCTCTTCCCCATATTCAAGAGCCCCCCAAAGAGGTAACCACGTCCCCCGACCTCGATGTCCGCTCGTCCTGTGACAACAGCGCCTTCGGCTGCTGTCCCGACGGCAGGACGGCCACCGGCGACTCGGAGGGAAGCAACTGTCCCCGTAAGTGTCCCTCCTATCGCCACAGAAATGAGGCCAAAGCAGCCCCAGAGGAACCGCGCAGAGTTTGGCAGTCTGCAGTTTGTTCAGTCTTTCTCTTTAAGGTTCCAGACTCTCCATTGTTTACTGCCGTCTGTGACTCGTGAGGTGTGTACGCTGTGGCTCCAGGGTTTCTTTTTTCCACCGTGTGGAGGAGAGAGATGGATCATGGCTTCAGGAGCCGTACTGTGTGAACACAAATTATCACTCGCCTGTCTCTGGGGAAAAGTGCAAATCCCTGTTATGAGGAAGAGAGAAGCCCTTGGTTTGATCCCTACGGCTCGAGGCAGACTCACCAAGCAACGAAACGCATGACAATGGTAATCTTTTTCTTCAAATGTAAAGAAGCTGATTGTTTTTAATGCCCCATGTCCCACCACCCCACCGGAGGTGCAAGATGAAAATAGCCTGTGGTGGGGAGTTACGGCCGAGGCGTGGGCACTTTGCAGTCGCCCCAGTGCAGATGAGCTACATTAGTGTTAGGAGCAGGCCCGGTTCTACGAGGGTGCATTGCACCCTCAGACTAATATTTTGCACCCTCAGTTGAATATTGCAATAAAACTTTTGAAAAGCACTACACATTTTCTGTGCATTACTCGTATGCATGCACGTCCTTGCAAGCTCATAACACACGTGGCAGGTGGCATTCTTTGATCTTGCCTCACACGTTGTCACGTGGAATTAGTTTGGTGTTACAGAGAATTTTGACCTACCAGCCTACCGTAGCAAAGTTTTTAGTGTGCCAGACCAGTTTGCGAATCGTTAGCTAGGCGTAGCTAGCTACAACATCATGATGGATATTCTCAAATGGTTGCAGCAGAAGCCAAGCACCAGCAACACCACCGCCACCGCCACCACAGCCAAAGACACAGAGGCAGACTGTGGCAGCCAGCACAGTGTGCGCTGCAGCTAGCTACTAGTGCACCCCCACTCATTTCAGATGCACCCTTAGTGATTTTGTTCTGTAACCGGGCCCAGTTAGGAGGCTGTGTTAGTAAATCAGCAGTTAGTAAAGGACGGGTGTCCTCTCTGCCTTTCTCCGTTGTGGTAACACCATCCACACACCTCTCTGTTGTCTTAGCCACGGTTCCAGGATGGTAATTCAGTACCCCCTGATCATTTTTCATAATTTCCACATTTACAGTCTTCCTTTTATTCCTCCTTCTGGTCCTTTTTCTCACTAAGAAATGTCACCCCTGTTTTATCTGCCCCTTTTTAGTGGTATCGGATTTGAACTGATGCTTATCTAGGAGAAGGGAAAAAAACTACCTTTTATCATACAATTTTAACCAGCTTCTGCCAGTCACCCGTCTGTGGGATTAGGAGACAATTACCACTATCTTTCACGATAATCACACAAGTGCTCTTCCCAGTCCTGGACGAGCCAGAGCGGGCCTCCCGTGATTGATTTGGGCAATTTGTTCAGCTGATTACAGCCTGCTTGGAACTCGACGCTAGGCCCGCTGCTCGCCCCTTCAGTTCTCCTCCCTATCCTCTTATTTTTTTTACAAACTTTATTTTTATGGCTTCAATTTTCACACCAGGTCTCAAATCAGCGTAATAAAAAAGCCCAGAGCAGGGTTTGGGGCAGTCACAGAGCAGCCCGTCTGAACAGGGTTCTTTCTCTTTTTCTTTTCTTTCTTACCGGTTAATGTCAATGATCTCTCTCTTGGTTAACCACCCTGTTGTCTCTGTTCTGTCTTGCCTCTCTGTCTGTCTGTGGTGATGTCTTGAGTCTCTCCTCTTAGCCCTCAGTGCCACCTTTTGGGAGGACGGGAAGTTGTGGCCTGGTAAAGCCCAGCCCATTCCCTCCACCGCCGATCTCGCCCTCACTCATGGTCCGCCCGCCCCAACTTGCGGTGCTAACATCAGAACCGCTCCCATCCCACTAACCCTTCCAGACTGCCTGCTTCCTTCCTGTTTGGGCCTGGTGGGGGCAGGGTGTCTGATCGCAGTGAGTCCCGGTGAATCCCGGCTCACAGAGGCACTGTCCCATCACCGGGTCACAGCCTCCTCCTCATCCAAACCATAACCAACATTGTGCACCTGCCTTACAGCCACCATGAAGGTCAGTGGGTTCCTGCACCTGGACCAGGTGGAAGGCCAGGAAGTCTTCTACACTCCTGAGATGGAGGACCCCAAGTCTGAGCTCTTTGGGGAGACAGCCCGTAGCATCGAGAGCGCTGTGAGTGTCTTTGAGTCTCCCCCACAATGTCATGCGGTGATACCCACCCTGACAGCGACTGAGAGAGAAGTAGTTGACAGGTAGAAAGGAAGAAGAAGAAGAGTGTCTTATTGTCAAGCTTTTGTGTGTCATCCCCAAGTGAGTAGAGAGGCATCCCACAGTGTACACCTGACTAACTTACAAAAGATGTCTCACAAGGGAGTGCACTTCAAATTAAGTGGGTGGAAATGGGGGATTAATACAACATGGCAACTGCCCCTACCCACCACCAAAAGAAAAAGTCTGATGAATTTCCCTCTGACAGGCAGGGATGGGGAGAGGAGAGAGTAGACCCACATTTATGGGTTTAGAGCGCTGGGTTTAGAGCGCTGGGTTTAGAGCGCTGGGTTGGTTTATAGCACTGGGTTTAGATCGCTGGGTTTAGTGGCAAATCCTTCCTACCTTTGAATGGTCCACCACAGTGCTGAACGTAAAGATTCAGACAAGCAAGACAGTTAACAAACACAAAATAGCACACAGTTGGAACAGAAACCAAACTAGCCTTTGCTGTATTAAGTAACTTGACATTGACTTGACATTTAAGACAGCCTCCAAAAATGTGGTCATGTAATTACTTCTGCACTGTTAAATGTACATGAGGCCCAACAGGCTTTTGGCACAGTGATTAGTAGTTCCTGACTCCAGATCAAATTGTTAATACATTGCTGAATATACAGTTTTACCCAAACGATTGAATGTGTTGCACATTATCGCATTTTGTTCCATTGCTTGTCGGTCTCTTTCTCTCTCAGCTAAATGAGCTGTTCTGGAAATCAGCTGTCCAGAAGGACTTCAAGAGCGTCCGGGTTCAGAATCTAGCTCCCAGCAATTCCATACTGGCATTTGTGGAGGCCCACTTTGACCCAGGTAAAATCCCAGGTCCATCATTAAGTCTATGCTTCTGTGATGTATGCATTCTTTAAAAGAAAACTTTAGTCTTGAAAGACGATGATGAGCTCAATTAGGCATACCGTTTAAGACTGTTGTGAAAGTCAGCCGAGAGAAATGGTCACAGCTTATATATTCTATATTGGGTTTGTTATTAGTCTGGTTTATGAGCAGGGTGCCGTCATTTGGCAACTGAAAGCTCAGAACAGCTCTTGCGTCGAAGCCCCTGCCACGGTCGGCTTAATTGGCTCCGTTCAGCGTCTTTTATTGAGGTGGAAGCGTCTGTCGAGGCTACCCGCAGTGGCTGGCATGATGACCATCTGTGGTGGCATTGTGGGAGCCTTGTTCTCACTCTCAATTTCACACTTCATTCGAAAGTTCTTTACTGCCCCCGGCAACCAATCCAATGATCAGATCACCCAGCCTTTATTCTGACCCACTTATCTACTTTACTATACTAGAGAGTAGAGTGCTTGCACTGTCGTTTATGAGTGGTACTGAAGCCACTTAAGATGTCTTTACATTATGAAAATAATAGTGTAGGAAACTACACTATTAGTTGTGGAATCTAGGTTCGGGGAAAGGCACATTCCACAAAAGTTTTCTTTTTATAGTCAAAAGCAAAACTTTGCTTGTCGAATGTGCATTTGAAAGAGAGATTTATGATATAAGAGGTTTATGAGAGCGCGAGAGAGCCGCGACATTCACACCTTGGCAGGGGGTCTCTGACGATGGTGTAAAGAGAAATCTCTTTTCATGTGTAATTGCATCAGGTCTCGGTGGTGTTTCTTACAACCGTCTTTGCTAAGGTGCCAATATTTACATCTGGAAGAGTCATTTATTGGTGATTTTGTGATAGTATTATTTTTCTTTACATTGCAAAATTGGGCAGCATTTTATTATAAGTTGCTATTTGAACTTGTAGGCTATTCTTTGTTCTCTGTGCTCGAATTCAACGTGTGTTGATGAGGTCATTGGTTTGGCGCATGAGAAAGCAATAATTAAATGGTAGAGCACATTTAAACTATAATGTAAATGACAACCTTAGAGGTTCACTGGGGCATTATAGCTATCTAGTAATATATTCATTCAGCGTTATCATTTACAGTTCTTAGTAATAATTACAAGGCTGATGTTAAAACTAAGAAATATTCCTTAATCACTTATGTTATGGAAATAGCTGATCAACACACATATGGGGCAGCAGTGCTCCAGTGTTACACACCAGCTCTTGAGTCAGGAAGCTGATTGAAATTTTCTTTTTAATTTCTCTGTTGTGAAACATAAGAATTCAAATTGTGTTAATACATCAACAAATAATAAAAAATAAAATGGATATACACTACCGGTCAAAGGTTTTAGAACACCCCCATTTTCCAGGTTTTACAGAAATTTAAGCAGTGAATAACCTGAAGGTAAGCAGTAAACTGCCAGAGGTAAATAAAAAAATGTTTAGGTTACCAAAAACTGAAAAAATAATGTAACTTTTTTGGCAGTGAGTAGTTTCCTACACCATCAAAAGGCACTTGGAAACTGGAGGAAACTCTGACAGGAAGAGGTCTGGCAGACCCAAAGCCACAACAAAATCAGAAGACAAGTTTCTGAGAGTCAACAGCTTGCGTGATAGGCGGCTCACAGGACAACAGCTTCAAGCACAGCTTAACACTGGTCGAAGTAAGGAAGTCTCAGTTTCAACTGTGAAGAGAAGACTTCGAGCTGCAGGTTTGACAGGTCGAGTGGCAGTAAGAAAGCCATTGCTAAGATGGCAAAATAAGAAAAAGAGGCTTGCCTGGGCCATGAAGCACCGCCAGTGGACTGCTGAAGACTGGAAGAAGGTCTTATGAATCAAAATTAGAAATCTTGAAATTTTGAAAGGTTTTTGTAGGTTGTCGAGTAGGCGAAAGGATGGTTCCTCAGTGTGTGACACCAACTGTCAAACATGGAGGAGGAAGGATGATGGTCTGGGGCTCTTTTGCTGGATCCAGAGTCGGCGACTTGCACAGGGTGACTGTTAACCCACGTTAACCCATTACTTGTTCCCTGAAAAGGGCCTTTTTTTTATAACTCTGAAATGTACATTATTTTTCCGTTTTTGGCAACCTACATTATTATTTTTAATTTTTTTACCTTTTTTACCGCTTACCTTTGTACCATTTAAGGTTATTCACTGGACTTGAACTGCTTTTTAGTAAAAACTGGAAAAATGGGGGTGTTCTAAAACTTTTGACCGGTAGTGTAAATGAAAAAGGATACAACATAACAAAAGAAGGATAGTACAAAACAAAAAGTAGAGAAAAGGGATATAAATATCAATTTGACAGTGGTTTATGTTTTGAGGATTGTATAGAATCTAGGCTGTTGAAGAAGATGGGCTATTGATGAGTTCAACCTTTTCTCACATACCTGACCTGACCAGGATGGTAGTCTAGCCCCAAAGGGCTGGAAACAAACCCCACTCACAGCCTCGATAGGAACCTAGGGCCTACTGAGACTGCCTAAAGGGTCTGCTCTTAGCCCCTCCTGTTTTCCACTTGTTCCTCAGACACCAGATACACTGCTGAGGACATCGAGGGGGCTCTGCTCAGGCAACTGAAGGCTGCCAAGGAGACGACCATAGTGGTGAAGAAGCCAGTGGCAGAAAACATCCGTTTCAATAACAAGGGTAACCCACTGAGACTCACGCAGGATTATCTGTTGATGAATTCATACTCACATTGAAATTGATATATAATAAACCATTGAGAAGCTTTGACAGTCTGGTGGATTTTTAGTTATGTCGTTTAGTATTGAGCTGCAAACTCAGAAAACGTTGTTCCTTATGGTCTGGTCTCTGAGATTGCCACAGCATGCTGACCATTTTCTGACCATTTTCTTTCCTCTCTTGATAGGGCTCTCGACCCTTCCCTTTTTCACCACCACCACGATCACCATGGCAACTGCCACCGCAACTGTGCCCACAACCACCACCCCCCCGGTGCTCAGGGCGGCCCTAACCACGCGTCGACCAGGAACAACGCGCCAGCCCTCCACAAGCCGCAGGACCACAGTGGCCACCACAGTGACCACGCCCCACTTCACCACCTCCACCCCCCACGCAATCACGCCCTTGAGATCCAAGCTGGTGCCGACCCACAGGAAGCCCGCACAGCCCTGCAGCTCGCACCCCTGCCGGCACGGCGGCACTTGTGAGGACGACGGGAATGACTTCACCTGCATCTGTCCCGCGGGGAGAAGCGGGGCAGTCTGTGAGAAAGGTGGGTCCTGGATCACAGACAGAGCTGGCACAGTGAATTATTTCAATCATACAGCAATGATATGCATAGTAATGAGCATGATCATTAAGGCAGTGATAGTATACATAATATGAAAATCAGAGAATCTTTCTTTTAATTCTCTGGTTTATGGGATTGTCGTGAGGCTTTTGTGTGTGTGTGTGTGTGTGTGTGTGTGTGTGTGTGTGTGTGTGTGTATGTGTGTGTGTGTGTGTGTGTGTGTGTGTGTGTGTGTCTGTGTGTGTGTGTGTGTGTGTGTGTGTGTGTGTGTGTGTGTGTGTGTGTGTGTGCGTGTGCCAGTCACACTGTGGTGGGTGTGACTAAGTGAAGGCTGAACCCTAGCTTCTAATCAGAAACCTTATTAGGAGTTGCATTGCATTGACCTCAACAGAGATGTAGTAAGGATTTCTGAAAGATTCCAGAAATCTGCCCAGTAACCGAGGAAGCAAGATTCTCAGTGCATGTGCACTAGCTCGTTAGCAAGCATCTCTCTAATAACCATTGTAATGATCGTCTAGGAATCTTTCATTACGTTCTCTCACACTCCGTTCCGCTCATGAACTCAGGCAAACACTAACACCTGCACACACTATTATGAACACACAAGCACACACACAAGCACTCACACTCGCGCATATACTTAAGCTAAGCCACTTCCTGGACTCTGACCACATCCTTTCAGACCTTCAGTCTGGCTTCCGATCCGGACACGGATGCGTGACCGCCATCACGAAGGTCCTTGATGATGTCATCACAGCTTTAGCGGACAAGCAGGTCTGTATTGCCACCTTCATTGACCTTGCTAAAGTCTTTGACTCTGTCGAACACAGCATTCTCCTGCGTAGGCTATCCAGCATCGGTCTGTCCCCCTCTTGCTGTGCCTGGTTCGCCAGCTACCTTACCAACCGTGTCCAGCAGGTGAAGACTGGGAACACCGTCTCTGATCCCCTTGCCATCTCTAAAGGCGTGCCGCAGGGCTCTATCTTGGGCCCAACCTTATTCTCCATCTACATCAATGATGTCGCCAAAGTAGCGGGCAGTTCCTATATCCATCTTTACGCCGACGATACCATCCTGTACTCGGTTGGACCCTCCTCTCCAATCTGCGGCAGCCACTCTCAACTTAGCCTCAAGGCCGTGAGAAATATTTTCTTAATCTCCATCTCCGTCTTAACACTAAAAAGACCAAGTGCATGCTCTTCACTCGGAAGAATGACCCCCCCCAGCCTCCCAAGATCAGCTGCGCCGATGGCGTGGCCTTGGAATTTGTAAAATCCTACAAATACTTGGGCATCTGGCTGGACTCATCTCTATCTTTCAACACACACATCAATAACCTTCAGACCAAAATCAAAGCCAGAATAGCCTTCCTCTTTCGCAACAAAGCCTCTTTCACTCACGCTGCCAAACATATCCTTGTTAAGATGACAGTACTCCCAATTCTGGACTATGGCGACATCATCTACAGGACGGCTTCAGAAACGGCCCTCAAAAAACTGGACACTCTCCATCACGCTGCCATCCGCTTTGCCACCAATGCACCCTTCCACACTCATCACTGTAAACTCTACGATCTGGTTGACTGGCCCTCCCTCAAAACCCGGCGATCCCTCCACTGGCATCACTTCATATACAAAACAATACTAGGCAAGACACCACGCTACCTCACTTCTCTCTTCCATATAGCCTACAATGCACACAACACTAGGTCAAGCGAGTACATCAAGCTCTCCATCCCCAGCTCAGCCAGATACAGAACTGACTTCGGCCGCACCTCCTTCCGCTTTGCAGCAGCAAACGACTGGAACACTTGCCAAAGCACTTTTAAACTCGCAACCCTGACATCACTCTCCGTCTTCAAGCAGAATCTCAATCAAATTTTTGTTGACTGCTGTACCTGCTGATTAGCTCGATATCTCACATACACACACACACACATACACACACTACCCCCCTATACAGTTTAGTAGTAGTGTACAGCCCTCTCTTCGCATTTCAGCTTTCCACTGCTTCCCTGACTTAGTTACGTGCCCCTATGATCAGTGGATTCCTGCTTTTGTATAATTGTACATATGTTGTTACTTGTTTATATGTTTATTCGTTGTTGTTTTTTTTTGTTTTTTAATTATTATTATTATTATTTTTATTTATTTATTTATGTCAAAGTAGCTATTCTTACCTGGCCCTTCTTAGCCAGGTCATGAGAGTCTACATTGCCCTAGAGGTGTGAGTGTGTGAGTGAATGGTGTATGTACCCAGGTATGTACCCAGGCCGCCATTGCAAATAAGAACTTGTTCTTAATGGCTTTGCCTGGCTAAATAAAGGTTAAATAAATAAATAAAAATACACTCACACACATACACATATTGGCTTATTCCTTACAAGATGTCTTGGACAGCTGTGACTGCTGGTCTAATGGGTATTTCTGTACCCACCACCTCTCTCCCCATCCCCCAGTCATTAAATACTTCATTCCATCATTCGGGGGCAAGTCTTACCTGGCCTTCACCACCATGAAAGCCTACCACACCGTACGCATCGCCATGGAGTTCCGTGCCTCTGAGATGACTGGCCTGTTGCTCTTCAACGGTCAGAATGGCAAGAAGGACTTCCTGTCACTCGCTCTGGTGTCCGGCCATGTGCAACTCAGGTCAGTGCGGAGAGAGTACAAGCAGGGTTGTGGAGGTAGAGGTGTACCTTTCCCATGAACAACATGAAGTCCTGGGCCCGTATTCACAAATAATTTTATCTTACCACTAGGAGTACTTCTAAATCGCACTAAAATCTTTTAGTTAGGAGTCCCACCTTAAAACCTATTCACAAAGCTGCAAAGACAAACTCATACTAAGGAATTCCTAGAATTTTCAAGCTAAGAGTGAGGGCGGGGTTGACGTCGTTGCTAAGGATGACATTATTTCTCATGACCGAGCTTACTCAGAATGCCCACAGCGATTGACTGATATAGGGGATGGGTCTCTGCCCGCATACGGATCAACCCCCACGGTTCGGCACACATATGATCCACGGATTAATAGCTAAATTGAACCATCATACAGAAATACAGTTTTTCTGCCGCTGTTACGTTTTAAAGTAACAATTCCCTAAATCTCGATGCAGAGTTACAGTGAAGAGATAGACAACCATATATGTTTTGGTTTGCTTTGTTTTCATACTAAATGCCTTTCTGGGAGGCATGTTTTAGAAACGCGACCGAATTAAATAGAATTTAAACATTAGCGATCTTTAAATTTTTTATTAAATTAATTCAGGCATAAGACCACCCTAGTTAAAATCGCCTAAGGCGTACTGAATCTAAAAATGTATTTTGTGAAATTTTCGAATAAAGATTTAGTGAAATAACTTAAATTGAAAAACTGAAATTATCATTCATTCAATTCCTTGAGAATAGTTCCTGGCAATTTTTGGTGGAAACGCGCATTTGGTCCCGTTATTATTATTTTTTGCTGCATCCGAAAAATGATCCGATGCACCCTATTATATTCTAATAAAGATTCTAAAATACAAATGTAGGCTACGTGTCACTGATTTAACATGAAACCAAGAATACTGACTAGTCAATTGGTTACATGTCTGCATCTCGTAAACAATCAGCGGGTATCTATATATAATATATATAATATTATATATATAATACCCTCGCGATTGAGGCGGTACCTTTTATGAGCTCTGTATCATTCAATATCTCCAAAGTGTTTACGCGATTGCGAGACGATTGCCGGCAGCAGCCATTTTCGGATCGCTGTCAGTAGGTCTTTAGCGACTTAGAAGTCCTCTTGACTGCTCTTAACTTCTCCTGGACTTAGAAGCTGTTTTTAGCTCTCAAACCCTTTGTGAAATACTCTTATCCCAAAAATGTAGGACTCCTAAATTTATGAGTGACACGCCCATTATTTTTCGGAGTTGCTCCTAAATTGCGGAGTTACGACCAACTTTTACCCTTAAAATGCTTTGTGAATACCGGCCCTGACCTCTACATACTGCATGTGGATTCTTCCATAATAACTTTCATTGCATCCTGGTTAGCTGGGGTTCAAAAACCAAGGACAAACCAAGGAAGCATCTTGGCTACCGTACTAAAAGGCAGTGGTAGGCATACTAGGCAACCTAATCTTTTAGGCCATACTTGCAGCCCAAAGTACTCAAGTACATACTTGCATCAGCAGGAGCAATGTATGGTTTATTAAATAATATGTAATACAACTATAAAATGTTCAGGTTCACACAAAACAATATAATATAGCATTATTAATTCAAATCACAATTATACTGACTACTGGAAAATATACTGATTTGCTAAATCAAAGTGCCCCTTATTTGGTTTATGTTTTGGTTTAAATTATTTTTGTATTTTCTATTTTAAATATCATTAGGCCTCATAAAGGGGGCATACGGGCCACTGTTGCATAGCCTGTTAGTGCTTTAAGTGCTCTCCAGTATATTGATTTCATCACACATTTACTCCCTGTCACTCATACGCAGAAAAGCATTAACACAATGTTCTCTTCTTTTTATATCACCCTTTTCTTTGAATCTCTCATTACTGGGAGGCAACCTTAGTGTGACCGACCAGAGGGCCTGCTGAGTCAATGGAAAGGAATGCAGAACGCCCCTCCTCTTCTTCTGATGTCTCACCTCCTCTTGACAGGTTCAACACGGGCTCGGGTACGGGCACACTACAGAGCAAGGTTGAGGTGCAGCCGGGCCGCTGGCACCACCTGGTGGTGACTCGGAACCGGCGCAGCGCCATGCTAAGCGTGGACAGTGAGGGGCACATTGAAGGCAAGAGCCCTGCCGGAACTGAAGGCCTCAACCTGGACACGGACCTCTTCATTGGGGGCGTGCCAGAAGAGCTGGTGCACGAGTAAGACCTCTCCATCTAATAAGAGTCTCGATTTCACAGTACAGAGGTCTTATCTGTCCAACCAGAACCTCGATTTCACTGCACAGAGGTCTTCTCTGTCCAGTCAGAGACTAGATTTCAAAGTACAGAAGACATGTCATTCCAAGCAGCAGATGCACTTGTAAACTGTTATAAATGTGTTATTGATGCATTCCAGTCAGAGTCTTGATATGATAGAACACTGGTGTGCCTTCAGGAAGCCAGTATTCAGTTGTAGTGCATCAATAACACATTTAGTTTTTTTAAATAATTTGTTTGTGATTTTATCCCATTTTCTTCCAATTTAGTAGCCGTAGTCCTGTGACCGGTAGTGACAAATGTGAAGTATCGTCTCCTCCGAGACGGCACTCACCAGGCTGTCGACCATGACTCTGGTACTACAGAGCCACTCCTGTGCGCAGCGAACTTCCTGTTGGCTTCCTTCCCCCCTCCCTGGGGCAGACAGCCAATTGCCACCCCCGGCGGCACTCCCGGCCAGAGCCAACTCTCTGATGGAATCGAACCCCGGTTGCAGTGGCCAGCACCAAACGTTGTAACCACTAGACCACCCGGGAGGCCATCAATAACACATTTATAACAGTTTACAAGCACATCTGCTGCTGCATTACCCCCACTCAACGCTCACCCAAAAAACATACTAGACCGACAAACAAAACGTTTTAAATTCCGGCCTGCATCATAATCAAACAAGCAAAGAGGCATTGGTATGAGGAACTGCTACAGAAGCTCACTACAATGGGGTGATTAAATAAACCTGTCTGTTACTCTTTAAAGGTACAAAGCTGAGCAGCATGTCCAGCTGATTGGGCTTTGAATGTCTGCCCTGCAGGAAATATGACTCACGCTTGCACACAGCACCACTGAAGAAGATAATATAATATAATATAATATACGCCATTTAGGAGACGCTTTTATCCAAAGCGACTTACAGTAGTGAATGCATGCATTTTCAGTATATGTGGCCCTAGTAGGAATTGAACCCACAACCTAAGCGTTGCCAACGCTGTGCTCTACCAACTGAGCCACAGAGAACCACGTTTCTAGAAGAATAGAGTGGTCTCTGAAAATGTCTCTCCCCATCCACCCAAAGGATATTTACCAGACCTGCCCTATTTAATATATTGCACATATCAGTGTGTGTGTATTTTAATTAGTTCTATGCAAATATTGTGGTGTATGTCATGTTCATGGATACTGCTTTATCAAATCAAATCAAATCAAATCAAATTTATTTGTATAGGGCTTTTCACAAATGAATTGTCACTAAACGCTTAACAGAAGGGGAACCCAGGCCTAGACCCCCCCAAAAGCAAGCCTAAAGGCAACAATGGCAAGGAAAAACTCCCTTGATAGGGCGAAACCTTGGGAGGAACCAGACTAAAAGGGGGGGAGCCCATCCTCTTCTGGCCGGCACAGGGTGTGTCCAAAAAAGACTGTATCATGGTCAGTCCAAGGTGACTCAGAGCTGAATGACTTTGCGCCTCCTGAGTTAGGTAGTCAGTGGGGGGGGCTAAACCACGTGAAGGGGGTCCAGATCCAGGGACTGGGGTAGGAGTGGGGGTGATGGTTGATGGGGGCAGCTCACACGTCTCACAGGATCTAGGGCTCGGGGGCGCGTGAGTCAGAGTCCGAGGCAGAGAAGAGAAGAGAACATGCAGTCAGAAAAAAAGCAGTGCTGTAGCCAGTAGCATTATGTGAGAGCAGGGGAGCACAAGCATAGAAAATATACAGATAGCCCCGACAGGTGTAAGCTATGGCAGCATACCTATTAGGAGAGGGGCAGAGAATACACGCAGCCATGAGAGAGTTCCAAACCATCCACACCCAATCAAGGATAACCAGCCTAACAGTGGTGGTAACACGTTGAGGAGGTGACAGTATGGAAAGTTTCTCACTCCATAAGACACTAGGGCACAGCCTTCTCCATCTCTCCACCTAGACTATGTTTGGCAGTAGGCTAGGTTGAAAAGATATGTTTTTAATCTAGACTAAATTGAAACTGTGTCCGAATCCCTAACATGCTTTGGTAAACCGTTCCACAACAGAGGAGGCTCTACCACCAGCTGTGCTTTTAAAAATTCTAGGGAGTAATAGATAGCCGGCTTCTTGTGAACGAAGCAGTCATGTCGGTTCATAAGGGGCAATCATTTCGGTCACATACTGTATATAGGTGCAAGTCCGTGCACTGCTTTAAAAGTTAGCAGCAGTACTTTATAATCAGCCCGATATTTAACAGGAAGCCAATGTAGTGATGCTAACACAGGAGTAATGTGCTCATACTTCTTAGATCTAGATCTATGTACCGCTATATTCTGTATTCTGTGTTGAAGACTCTTTAAGATAGCTTCAAGAGCAGCCAGATAATAAGGCATTACAATAGTCTAGCCTCGATGCGACAAAAGCATGCATCAAAGTTTTTGCATCCTCTAATTTTTGCTATGTTTCTTAGGTGAAAGAAGGCCACTCTCGAAGTGTTTTTAATATGAGTGTCAAATGTAAGATCCTGATCAATAATAAAACCAAGGTTCTTGACTGTTAGACTTGATGCAACCAGGCAATCACCTGCATTTAACTGTAGATCCAACTTGTTCCTTAATTTTTTGGGGCCCAAGACCATAATCTGTTTTATCTGTTTTATCTGAATTCAAAAGCAGGAAATGTACTGTCATCCAATTATTTATATCAGAGCTACAAGCCTCTAACTGAGTGAGTTGAAGTATTTCACCTGGTTTCATTGATATGTACAGCTGTGTATCATCTGCATAGAAATGGAAATTCACACCATGTTTTACGAATAACATTACCCAGTGGTAGCAAGTATAATGAGAACAGTAATGGTCCCAGCACTGAGCCTTGTGGAATACCATATTTAACCTGAGCGTAGTCTGAGAACTCTTGATCTAATTGCACAAATTGAAACCTGTCTGATAGGTATGATTTAAACCATGAGAGTGCCCGTCCACTCAAACAAACCAGGTTTTATAGCCTGTAAAGGAGAATCTGGTGGTCAATAGTGTCAGAAGCAGCACTTATGTCAAGGAGCACTAGAATAGAAACACAACCAGTATCCGATGCTAACAGTAAATCATTTACAACTTTAATAAGTGCCGTCTCAGTGCTATGGTTTGGTCTAAAACCTAATTGTAGTGTTTCATACAGATTATTCGTTTTTAGGAAAGCAGTTAATTGTTGAGCTACAGATTTCTCTAAAATATTTGATAAAAAGGGAAGATTTGAAATGGGCCTATAGTTCTTCAGATTAATAGGATCAAGATGTGGTTTCTTTAGAAGAGGCTTGATTACTGCCACTTTTAAAGACTTAGGTACGCAACCCAATAATAGGGATGTATTTATGATATCTAACATGGGCTGGCCTAGCACAGGCAAAAGCTCTAAGCTTTGTTGGTATGGGGTCTAACAGACATGTAGATGATTTGGAGGACATAACCAGTTTACTAAATTTGTCCAGATCCAAGGGAGTGAAAAACTCAAGGGTCTCTACGTAATCCTGCTCCTGATAGCCTTGTGCCAGGGCTCGGGAGTTGGAGTGCTAGATATTGGAGTCATTTTCATAATTTGTTCTCTGATTGTCTCAATCTTATCAGTAAACAAGTTCATGAAGTCATTAGAATTATAGTTAGAAGCCATCAATGAATTTATAGAGCGGCTGGAATAGTATCTAGATTCCGATATATTTACCTGCATTTTAAAAGTAATCAAAAAGTAATCCGATAGTACAGGATTATGGGGAGACACAATGATATTCTCGACATCGATACCATAGGATAACACTAAATCTAAGGTATGGTTGTGGCAATGGGTTGGTTCAGACACATTTTGAACAAAACCAACAGTCAATAATAGCTGCAAAAGCTAATCCTAAAGAGTCACTGTCATTATCAACATGTATGTTGAAATCTCCAACGATCACAACTTTATCTGCCACAGTTGCCAAGCTTGATGAAAACTCTGCAAACTCAGAAAGAAAAACAGTATACGGTCCAGGTGATCTATAAATAGTTACTAAGAGGAAGGATTGCACTGGGGTAATACATTTATGACATGGATGGTACAATATTTATTCACTTGTTTGTGAATTTCAAAATGTCTTATGAGGTCACAAGAAGATTAACAGACAGTGAATACATTAGGGAATTGAGTAAAATTCCACATTACACAATTTATTCTGAATATTCCCTGGAGAAGTTCCAAGAAGCCCAGTTTGGGAGTCAACGTTTTGTAATTTTACTGATTTTATTGAGAATATTTAAGCAGTTTAGGCCCTTAAATAAAGCCAGGGCAGCTCAACAATTAAACAATGATTACATTCCTTGTCCTAAGCCCAAAATGGTGGAATTGAACAACTAGTTTATCTTAATTTATTAAGCTAAATACTGATCAGCATTGCAGCACAGCAGGTTTTTAAGGTGCAAATGCCAGAAAAATGTGTTACTTGTATTTTTCACAAACACACATAACACACAATATGTTCCTTTCACAAGGACCTACCTGCCAAGTGATGTTAAACCCAGATCAGTGTTACATTAATTAAATTGCTCAATTAAGCTTACATTAAAACTAAATAAGCTGGAAGCTCAGATGGAATGAATACCAGCACACATGATTTTCTCCTAGGAGGAGGGTATGGGAGGACAGTGCAACAAGTATACACATTGTTACAACATTGTTCTGAGAGGCAGGTTTGTGAATGGCCCAACTGATCATGCATGGCCTCTACTTTATCTGCAGTGTGAAGGAGCGGACATCTGTGTCTGCGGGCCTAGTGGGCTGCATCCGCATGCTGGACGTCAACAACATGGTGTACAACCTGCAGAAAAACGGTGGCCAGGTGCTGAACAGCACGGCGGTGGGCGAATGCGGCAATGATCCCTGCCAACCCAACCCCTGCAAGAACGGGGCGTCCTGCCAGGTCAAGGAGGCTGAGATGTTCCACTGCAAGTGTGTCAATGGCTTCTCAGGTGGGCCCACCCCTTCACCTCTGACCTTTCATCTTCTCTCTATGTATAATAGAGTATAATCTGAGTGTATATACACTACCAGTAAAAAGTTTTAGAACATTTTCCATTACTTTTTTTATAACTCTGAAATGTACATAATTTTTCCGTTTTTGGTAACCTAAACTTTTTTTTTTAAACTCTGGCAGTTTACCACTTACCTTTGTACCATTTCAGGTTATTCAATGGACTTTGAACTGCTTACATTTGAGTAAAAACTGGAAAATGGGGGTGTTCTAAAACGTTTGACTGGTAGTGTACCCATACGTATATATATAGTAGGTATCTGGAAAAAAATAGCTTGGTTGGTCTGTTCCTGTTTGTCAGTCTGGGCTGTTCACCAATCACTTTGCTTCCATTTCATTTTCAAATATCTCAAATTTGGTGTGAAGTGTTAGAATAGCTGAAGAGACTGCCACACACTGTGTAATCTGCTAAAAAATCTCCCGTCATATCAGTGCAAAAGTTTTTCTAGAAAAGCTTAAGTTTTAGTCATTTTTATGGGCCCAAATATCGGCGTGCTCTTTAAGATTGTGGCAGTCTTTATCGACGGCCTCAGGTCTGCTGTACACATTCGGTTTTATAAAAAGCTGTTGAGTGTAGAGACTGAATTGGTGGGACTGTCTGGAGGTGGATGCTCAGTGTAGAGCCCAGCATGGGGTCTGATCATAAGGGAACAAAATCACACTAATGGCCTGCTAATATGGAATTAGCAGAAACTAAACAGAGTGAAAGGCTTTGAAAAAGTGATTTCTATAACAGTTGTAAAAGAAGAGCATAGTTAGGTGAAAAAGGAAAAATCCTGCATTTTCAAAAGATCAAAAACCACATTCTGTCGAAGAGTGAGAGGGAAAAGCAACTACAATTCCTCAGCAGAGAGTGGATGCAGCCTGCCACCCGGCCAGGGTGATCAGACCTGCCATACGGAACAGCAGCGTGGTGGGCCTTTGAAGGCTTCTAGATATTTCCTCTGCATTCCTTTTCATTGACTCACCAGGCCCTCTGGTCGGTCACACTAAGGTTGCATCCCAGTAATGAGGGATTCAAAGAAAAGGGTGATATAAGAGAACATTGTGTTAATGCTTTTCCAGCAAAGCATGCTCCCATTTACCCCCGCAGCAAGATAAAGCACTGCCTCAAAAACCATGGGTGCAGGAAATGGCTTATAAAATACAGATTAGATTTGAGTAGAGTTAGTCTTCTCACAACGAAAACCGCGATGCCCTGATTGATTCTGATTAATCGGGTCAATTATTCAGACAGAGCATCAATCAGTGTTTATACCCTCGAATGAATAAAGTTTGTGTTATTTTGCATATTTGTTGATTGTTTTTACATAGATTCCTGGTTTTTACATAGATTCCTGTGCAGGTGCCAACATTTACATCAACAGACCATCATCAGAGTTACTATTAGCTCTGTCTCCTAAGATCTTATGAAAGTCCAATAGCTGAAACATTGGCTGAATACATTTTTGCTGTTCCTTGCCAGATGTAGCCTTACATAAGTTCTTAATTTGTCAGTTGGCATTTATTGTTAATCAACCTCAACCCTAATAGTAATTAAATGAGTCCTATGAGTTTGAAAAGAAAAAAAAGAATATAGCCTAAATATAATCGCCTTTTGTGTTTACAATGCTTTGTCTGTGATACAGAACATCTCATCTCCATGGCTCACTACGACAGCTGTGTTGCCATGATAAGCAGCCTACTTAATTTTGACACTTCCTCACCTGGTGGATTTCGACAGTGCCATGGGCATGCAATAAAAACAGCTCTAACCTCTGACAGGAAAGTAAAGGGAGGAATAACCGGCCCTGGCATACCAGCTTTCTTTCAGTCCAGGAGATGGGTGAACTAGAGGTTCTCTGGAAATGGAGATGGAGAGAGAGCAAGAAAGAGGAGAGACTGACAGCCTTCAGAAGGCGGGCGCTTCCCAGGGAGAAACAGAATAAAGCGAATATTCTGATTAGTTATAGTGCAGGCTAAAACCACCATCCTCTGAGTATTTTCTGCTGAGAGGCCCATGAAGTGTGGCGGAGCATTCCGACCCTTAATCTGGAGTCCTGATCATTTCGACATCCTATTAAAAAAATGACCTCTATTATAGAGTAAATCCTTTGTCTCCCTTGACTGTGGAAAAATAATCCTTCTCAATGTCTCAAATTGGTTATATTACTGGTGGATTTAGTAGGATTTGTGGAATTTGATTCATAAGGTGAAAATAACATTGTGTGTTTCCTGTCGAATGATTGACTGCAGGTCCAACATGTGCCGACACCCACAACCCATGTGACCCGAACAAGTGTCATAATTCTTCTCAGTGTCAGGTCCTGCCAGAGGGTGGGTACAAATGTGAATGTTCCGTGGGGCGTGAAGGAAAGCACTGTGAGAGAGGTAAGGACAAATCAGAAATGAGCGAGTTTGGAGTCATTTTCCTGTCTTTTCTAGTGTTGTTTAACTGCATGCCACTTTTGTGAAAAATAGTTTTAATGGTTTAAAATGAAAAAAACATCTGTGAAGTGAATGTTTCAGTGAATCATGGTACATTTCTCTCCCATCCTGCATATGCAGTTGTGTGTGTGTATACAGGCATACGTGTTTGTACAAAATAGATTTGTAAATGTCATGTATTGCATTTTCCAAGAACAAAATGAGGAGTCAGTTGTCACTGGCACATGGCACTAATGGGGTCAAACCTCAATTAACTTATATAAGTTATTGTTAGTCATTCTGTTGTTCAGTCTTTCAATTATGCAATTCATATTGACAGCGAAAATGAACAATTTTCATATCAGCAGAGGGCTAGTGTTGAAAGGCTGAACGGTTTTTACAGTTTACAATATGCTTTGAATGGAGTCTCTCCAAAATAAATGGCTCAAATGCTGAATATATGATGCCATGTCACAGACCTTTTGTCTGTTCAGTCTCCATTTCTTGTATTCTTGATGTGTGTCTGTGATGTCTGTATTCCTCTCACACTATCTTTGTGTTGAGCATGCATGTCTCTGGAGAGACTGAGGGGTTGAAACATGGACAACTTTAACCCAGATCCCTTGTTTGGTTCTGGGCTTTTGAATATGAAATAAATACAAGTAAATAAGAACATAAGAACATAAGAATACATAATGATGAGAACGGGCCGTTCGGCCCATCTTGGCTCATCATGTCCTAATCTAAAGAACATCTAGTACTACATCTAGCCTGGCCTTGAATAGCCCGAGCGTTTCTGCCTCTACTACCTGACCTGGCAAGCTGTTCCAGGCATTGACAACTCTCTGTGTAAAGAAAAACTTCCTAATATCTGTGCGGAATTTGCCTTTAACTCATTTCCACCTGTGGCCTCTTGTTCTGCTGACCCCACTTATCTTAAAAAATCTTTGGTATTGTACTTTGTTAATCCCTTTTAGGAATTTAAAAACCTCAATCAAATCCCCCCTAAGTCTGCGTTTGCTAAGTTTAAATAGATTGAGTGCCTTAAGTCTATCATCATAACTTTTGAGTTAGTTGCCCTTATTTGGACTTTTTCAAGGGCTTCAATATCTTTCTTGTAGTGCGGTGCCCAGAACTGCACACAGTATTCTAAGTGCGGTCTGACAAAGGCGTTATATAACATTAATATAACCTCCTTTGATTTGTACTCAATACTTTTTGCTATGTATCCCAGCATCCTGTTGGCTTTTTTCACTGCTGTAGCACACTGCTTTGATGCAGATAGGCTTTGATCCACTACAACTCCTAAATCCTTTTCAAATTGAACACCTACTAACTTTTCTCCTCCCATAAAATACTCCTGTCTAATGTTTTTATTTCCCACATGCATAACTTTACATTTAGCAATATTGAACGTCATCTGCCATGTATCTGCCCATTTTTGGATTTTGTTTAAATCATCTTGGATTACTTTAGTCGATTCCAAACTGTTTGCCAAACCCCCAAGTTTAGTATCATCTGCAAATGTAACTATTTTGCTACTAATGTCCATATCCAGATCATTTATGTAAATAAGGAAGAGCAGAGGTCCCAGCACCGATCCCTGCGGGACACCACTGCCCACAGCACCGAGGTCAGATTCGGCCCCACCTACTGTTACTCTTTGTATTTGCCCTTGCAGCCAATTTTTAACCCACTGTGAAACTACTCCTACAATTCCTACTGATTTCATTTTAGCAATGAGCCTCTCATGTGGTACCTTGTCAAATGCTTTCTGAAAGTCCAAATATATAACATCATAAGCCTGGTTCAGGTCAACACACTTTGTAGCCTCTTCGAAAAAGTCCAGGAGGTTTGTTAGGCATGACCTCCCTTTGAGAAATCCATGCTGGCTCTCCCTTAAAATACTATTATTTTTCAAGAATGATTCCAACTTATCCCTAATAATACATTCCAGCATTTTACATGCGATGCAAGTTAAACTGACAGGCCTATAGTTCCCCTGGGTCAGTACGGTCCCCCTTCTTATATATTGGAATTATACTACCCTGTTTCCAGTCATCTGGTATTTCTCCAGTGATTATGGATTGACTGAAAATATCTGTCAATGGTTTATATATAATTTCCCAAGTTCTTTGAGTACTCTGGGATATATGCCATCCGGGCCTGCTGCCTTATTTGTCTTAAGTTTTTGTAGTTTTTGTAGTACTTCTACATCCCTTATCTCAAAGTCCTCCAAAACATTCCGTACCTTGTCTATACATTTAGGCATATTTATAACCTCTTCTCTAGTAAAGCTCTCCACAAAGTAACTGTTTAGTGTGTTAGCAATGTCCTTATTATTATAAACCAAAGTTCCTTCCTTATTCTTAATGCACTTAACCTCATCCTTAACTTTCCTTTTTCTACTACAATATTGAAAAAACTTCTTAGGGTTACTTTTTGCATCTTGGGAAATTTTTATTTCAAACCGCCTTTTAGCTGATCTTATTTCCTTTTTAGCCTTAGCCCGCATATTACAATAATCTAACTTGTTTCTCTCTGAGTTATCCTTTTATATACTCTATACAGTCGTTTCTTTTGCCTCAAAATCACCCGTAAAGATTTAGTCATCCACTGTGGAGACTGTTTTTTCATCCTATTTTTCCTTACTTTGGGGATGAATTTACACTGTACATCTACAATAACCCTTTTAAATATAGTCCATTTTTCATTCACAGTTCTGCAATCTAGAAGTTTTACCCAATCTATATTACTTAAATTCTCTCTCGTTTTATTAAAGTCAGCTCGTCTAAAATTAAACATTCGAGAGTTGGAGGAGGCTGTCTTAACTTGCCAAAAAATATCAAAAATAACTGCACTGTGGTCACTTGCTCCTATTGGTTCTCCTACCTCTGTGCTGCAAATTCTATCAGGATTGTTACACAAAACCAGATCCAGTATTGATTTCCCTCTCGTAGGCTGAGTAACAGACTGTACCAAAAGCAGTCATTGACCATATCTATAAACTCCTCTTCACATTTGCCCTGACCTGTCACTATCTCCCAATTGATAGAGGGGTAATTGAAGTCGCCCATTATTATCGTCTCTCCTTCAGCACAGATTTGTTTTATGTTATCAAAGAGCGTACTATTTATGTTACTATCTGAAGCTGGAGGTCTATAACATACTCCTATATTCAGGCCCTTCTCATGATCTCCCAATAATCTAATCCAGATGTCCTCACAAGAAACTAATGGGTTTATACCTGGAATTTCCTGCACATTAAGATAGTCTTTCACATAAAGGGCCACTCCCCTCCTCTTTTATTAGTTCTATCCTTCCTAAACAATTTGTACCCCTCTACATTATATTCCTCCCCATCCGCTGCGCCAAGCCATGTCTCTGTAATCCCAACAATGTCATAACCCTCATTCAACATGACAGTCTCCAGTTCCAAAAATTTATTTTTTATACTTCTCGCATTTAAACACATGAGCTTCAAAGCCTTGCTCACCCTTACGTTGCTACTGTTTCTACTATTCCTCTCCCACTCCCTCACTCCCTTCCATCCCAAGCCACACTTGCTAAAATTTTGTTTACTCAAGACTTTATTCATGCTTTCCCTGTTATATGTAGTCTTGACAGACTCCATCTGGGCAGTCTGCACCACCCTACTCATTTCGCTCTCTATCCTCCCTGCCCCCAAGTCCCTAGTTTAAATAATCCTGCGCTACCCCTAAGCATACGCTGCCCCAGAGCATAGGTACCCATCCGGTTCAGGTGTAACCCATCGGGCTTGTATAGGTCACCCTGTTCCAGAAGAAGTCCCAGTGCTCAATAAATCTATACCCCTCTTTCCTACAGAAGGATTGTAGCCATGTGTTAAACCTATAGATAAACTTCAGCTTCCCTCTGCTTGCACGTGGTACTGGTAGAATTCCCGAGAAGACTACCGTGGAAGTTTTGCTCTAATCTTCGCTGCTAGATCCTCAAATTTATCTTGCAGGACCTCCAACCTGCCCTTTCCCATGTCATTGGTCCCTACGTGGACCATGACCACTGGATCCCCTTCTGCTTTGGCCAGGAGCTTGTCCACACGCTCAAGGAGATCTCCAACCTGGGCACCAGGCAGGCAACACACCGTGCGAGTCTCCTTGGCCTGGGAACAGACTATGCTGTCCACTCCCTAATTATGGAATCCCCCACTACCAACAACTCCCTTTCCCTGGGAGATGTGGCCATCAGGGTGGCACATGCATCCCCCCGCTCTCAGGGTCACGGGCCACAGATTCCTGCAAGGGCTGGAATCTGTTGGACACCTCAACCTCTGGAGATGCCGCCCCTTTGTGGTGTGCAAGCCCTTCCTACTTTTGTTTCTGACTGTGACCCACCTGTCACTTCCTGCCTGCTCTAAGTTCTTCCCTCCTCCCAGCCTAGGCGTGCACACCTTCTCCCTAACGGACGTTCTAATTGGTTCTAAGAACCCTGACAATTGTGGACTCTGTACGGCCGATACGGCCGATACAGCCGATTGGCCCTCGAGAACAAGAATCTTGTCTTCGAGATGCTCAATGAGCTTGCAGCGGAGGCAGGTGAACAGCCCAAGAAAATCACTTTCCAACAGGGCGATCATCCTGCACACCTCACAAAGTTTGGGCCACATTTTAGACCCCTAGCTGACTCCTATCTCTCCCTAAGTATAGATTTTTTTACTGTCTAGATGGAGTCAGCAATACCACTCTTAAAAACACGCTAGGTGGCTCCGGATAGAAGGCAGTAGACCCTAACGTTAGTAGTAGGCTAACTGTAGCTAGAGAGCCTCTTATAGCCACTTACCCAGCTACTGATATAAATACTATATTTTAACGTTAGTTTACAACCTAAGCCCAACTATTTAGCAATCAAACCTTTGTAATATACTAGCTACAAATACAAAATCAACAATCCACACCTTAAAAGATACTAGCTATCTACGTTACAGCTGAGCGCCTGAACAGCAAAACCCGGATATTATATACGCCTAAAACTTTCCGACGTACAATTTACGTTTATAAACGACGTTAGTTTATAAATAACTATACTAGACTACCGCAATAATTCAATTTTCCCAATCGGTTAAACAGACGAACGTACTTTTAATTCGAGGTTGCTTCTGCGAGGGTGAAACAAAAACCTTGTTAGCTTTTTGTGCCAATTTGTACTAACAAGGAGAAAAAAAAAGCCCGTCCCTGTCCTTAAGGCAACAAAGGATTACACCTTAGAAGCAGTAACTCGTAACTAATGCGGTGATATATTTATATAACGTTTATACCGGTTAACGTTATATAGCTACGTTAATTTTGGCAAGAGTAAAATGCCAGATACACAATACACAGCAAACAAACAAACAGCCCTTCCAACAATCCGGAAACAGGAAACAGGAAGTAGCGTCACAGGAAGTAGCGTCTCAGCGTCTCAGCGTCTCCTCAGCCTCATGTATGTATAGCTATATGTAAAGCTGGTCCCCATATAGGAAGCTTTTCTTAAAGAACTGTGTGATCAGTGTACAGCGTAGGACACAGCAGCGCATCATCTTTCTTCCTTTTCTGTCCTTTATGGAACATGACGGGCTTCCCTGGGCGTAGAGGCTGAATCGCAGGGACTTGGCTGATTCACCACTCGCTTCGCGCCCAATTTAGCCATTAACCAGTGAGCCTCTCTTTCAGTCCCACAGGTGAAATGTTAAAAAGGAAGTGCAGGCCCAGTAGGGAGCCAGGGGGGAGGACAGGGTTCTCCAGAGCCACGCGTTTTAAGTTTTCATTAGTGCTTCAGCGCTCCGCACCTTGGTTCCCTCAATGCATTATATTTTTTAGAAAATATTTTGCTCTGATCTAAATCCATTCGGACATTTTAAAAAGGTAGACATTGTTGAAAGTGCTTCTTTTTTTTCTTCTTTTTTTCCCCTCATAATCAAAATGAAAAACTTTTGAAAGTCACCCAGTGCCTGTGACAGAGCACTAATTCACAAGAAGAAGCCTCTTATCTGAGCAAGCCTGTGTTATCAGTAGGTTAAGATCAAGTAAGACATGAGAGAAAATCAATGAGACTAAAGCATTCATTCACAGGAGGGTGTTTTAAGAATCAATGGAATGACTAATAGCACCAGTGAGCTGGACAGGGTAAATAATTAGCTCTCAGCCAAGGGGTTGGGTAAATCTCACAGGCTTCTAGCTCTGTGTCCTCATTCTCCATGACCCACTGACTGAATAGGTAATATAACAACACAAGAGCGTTTCATGATGAAAGCCGTTCAATCATTCTAGTCTCATCACCTTGCCTATGGTCTAGAGTGTGTCTAGCAGTGCCTGATCTGTGCTGGAGCAAGAGCCAGTGATGAAAGAGTTCCGCGGATACACAGAATTTCCGCTTTTCCCGGATCAGAAAGCATCAACCACAAGATCTGTGTAGATCTGATGGTTTTTTTGGAGGAAGGGGGGTTGATGAGCCACGATAAGCCTCATTGGTTTTCATTTGTTGTGAATTGCCACACTCATAGACCAATCAGGTTGACAGCAGTATAAGCGTAGTCGCTGTCAGTTACTGTCACTGTAAGTTATAGGCATGCTAGCTAGCTAAAGCCTCTGGAAACTGTGAAATGACCGCGAAGGAAGAATGGCAAAAGTTATTGAGAATAACGATAGTTCGAGGTTAAAAGAAATTGAAAGTGGAGTGAAAAACAGATTCCGTTGCGACTGGCTGCCTGTGACCACCGAAGTGACTGGGTGAATGTTGAAAAAAAAAGTTTATATTCGAGGCAAAATACTCATACTGTTCAGATATTGTCAGTTATGGCTCCAGAGGATTTAAGGCTTTGGAAGATCACATCCGAAACAAAAAATGCAACTACAAAATTAAAATTCACTGTACAAATTACACTTTGTCCATGGCTTTTTCACCGGTCACTGATGCTAATGTTACACTATCTAACATTAGCTCAACAAGCAACAAACGACCGCTTAAAAAAAAGGTAGGAAAACAAATAGAATAAAGAATTGAAGGCTTGTGGTTACCCAGCTATAGCCACGATTAATATTTAGCCTTTGTCAAACAGATGTAAATGATGCACGATTCAATTTTGTTGATAAAACTTTAGCTGGCTATCACTAGCATGGATTACTAGCATTGTGCCTTGTGCCTATCAATGGGTCCGTTCCAAAACCCGACCGGTACAATGCCGTTTTTTGCCGCTCGGGCGTGGTGTCCACTCCATTGAAATCCGGCCCACAAAATGGCATGTGCCGCTTGTGCCGGCCTGAACAGACGGTTTGTGCGCCAAGTAAACAAAGTACCACGTGTAGCCTACCAACAGCATGGTAAACAATAGAGACTGCTAAACACATATTTCACATGGCTTGGCATGGCTAAATCCAAATAGAAAAGTTATTGTGTTGTCTTTGCCAACACCTACAAGTTGTCCAAAGATTAATTTAAAGTTTGGCTTGAATGATGGTTGCATAGAGACAAACACAGTGATTTAACATGTTTATTATGTTGTCCTACATTATTGACATTTTTCTAGTACACCTTAGTACAACTTATCCTTACCAAGCAGTGTTAGCACAGCTTTAAGACACACTACCTGCCACTGTTTCATTATCAGCTGATGGATTATGTCATACTTCCTGCCGGCACTCCATTTAAGAGATTTACCCCGCCCTTGCCACTACGCAACATGGGGCATGCCAGCATAATTAAATAAGCAGTGTAATGGCAAACAAAATAGGCCTATTTATTAAAGTAAACTCAATAATATAACTCAGTAAAATAAATAAAGGAAGTCTTTAGTTTGATAAAACCTCATGTCTATACTTCCAGGGCCTGCTTCTTGGATTTATTAATTAATTTATTCATTTTCAACTATAAAATCCTACTGTAAACACCGCCAACACATCATTAAAGTTTTCAGCTTTTTTTCAGCCTGACCACTTTCACCACTGAAGAGCAAGCACCTCGGGAATTTTGATTGTCCGCTCTCCGAGACCTCTGAGCTCAGAATCCGCACAGACATAAATGCACTACTTACTATATGTCTTGTTGATCCATCCACATGGTGCTGTTGATACTTTTACATTTTTGTCTGTTTCCTTGTGAGCCGTAAGCATCCAAATGGCAAATATAAAGTAAATTGTCAAATAATTCACGCCATCCATGCAAAGACAAACTACACACCAAAATCAAAAGTCTTTTCTGGCCATGCATTGACATTATGAGAATTAAATAAAGATTAATATTGACTTGGTAGGTCTTTTTTTCACCCAATGCTAGTGAAGCAGCAAGTGTTGTTGGCAGCAAGCAAGGCGACAAAAACAAACTTTTTGATAGTGAGACAAAATGAGCCAAATGCCATATTTTTCCCCTACAGTTCAGCACCAAACCTACTAAATACTGTTAGTAGTTAGTTGTCTAACTAGCTACGTTTATGTAATAAACATGTGAATCAATTCAAGAATGGTGATCATAGATCATTGTACTGTTTGACATTAGCTAGCAACATATCCAAACAATGGGTGTTCTTATGATAAGTGGCTAACTTCACTGTTACAGCTAACCAGCATGTCATTAACATGCACTGTCGTTAACATGCACTTAACTAACGTGTGCATGTTAGGTGTCAAGCACTGTGTCAAGCTCGGTCTTGAAGGTTTTTGCTTCTACTATGTATCCTGATGAGCTATTCCGTGAATTAACTCCCTTTGTTCCACTTCCACTTTCCTATCTTCCTCTCCATCTCCTCATAAAACCCAACCTGTAATACACTTTTTTAGATTTATTGAGATAGTTCAAAAAAAAGTATCTCAATAGTTCTTGCCCTGCACTTTTTCCAGACTTTCTTTAGCCTTATAGTGTGGTGCTGAGTACTGGACATACATTAATTGTGGTCTGTCAAAAGCCTTGGGAAATGACATGGTGGTCTGAGTCAGCAGCTGCATGTAGATGAAACTTCCCTCTTGGGGACTGATGTCTGCCCAGCAGTTAGCCACATTGCATTTGGGGGGGGATGTAGGGTTGCACCCAGCACACAGAGCTGCACTCACGGCCATGAGAGGAAAATAAGGTGTATTTGCTGTGTGGATGAAGTTGCCATGATTCATGATCCATTTCCCCATTACTGGAGACAAAGCTGGCACCCCTCCCAGCTCTTATTCAACCTGGTGTGACAGAGACCGGGAGTTTCCTTGCCATGTCTACAGTTTTTGTTCCTTTATCTGTCAGCAGATTTTAATTTCTATTTAAATATTTGTTTTATATATATTTTTTAAGTTCTTAATTAGAATTTAATCTCAGGCTAGCATCCCCGACCTAAATTAACGCGCTGTAACCCAACGTAGTTGCGCGGGCCTCAACGTCTGGGGCAACCCTGCCAGTGCTGAGTGAATATGGGAAGCCCGTCTCTGTGATTTTGAAGGACCACGGTCTCTCCACCCCCCCTTGACGATTGCAGTCCTGGTGATGTAGGTGGTGAGATGGTACACTCATTGATATGCATTTCCTCCACGTCTTCCACAGAAGCCAAGGCTGACAAGAATGAGGCCTACATTCCGTTCTTCAGTGGGGACTCGTATCTGGAGATGAAAGGCTTGTACAACTATGGGCACGACCTGCAGTAAGTCACGTTGCTCGTTTAAGCCACATTATCTAGCCAGATCATGTGTCAGTAGCTAACAGCTGACATGCTAGCTAGCAGCAAACATTCCTACTTTTGCCCAGTAAGTCACGCCATCCATTTTCCACATTGACCTCATTGAGCGCAATGGATTTTATTTGCAAAACAGGTGATGAAAAACATTTATAGCCTCTACTACAATAATATCTAATGAAAATCATTGGCTTATATCCTCTGAGTAATGTCTCAAAAAATGCACAATTCAATTGTTCTATACAAAATTCTACAATTTTAGTCAAAGAAGCTGAGTGTTGGTTTTGGATGATTTTAATCAGACTCATTTGAATCTCTCCCTCAGTGAAAAAGTCAACATGACAGTGGTTTTCTTAGCCAACGACTCCAACGGCCTGATCTTCTACAATGGGCAGAAAGATGATGGCAAGGGAGACTTCATCTCACTGGCGCTTAACGGCGGTGTCCTGGAGTTCCGATACGATTTGGGCAAGGGCCCAGCAGTCATCAGGTACACCCCCGTCTTCTGGAACATCTCTGGCATCCTAAAAATGTAACATTCACAATATAGAAGTTTGGAGGGGCATCCCAACTACGTGAATTCATGTTTAAAATGTTTCACCTATTCTTTGTCTGCTGCCATATTGCTTGTTTTTGGCATTTTATCAACATTATTTAACTACCATTCTGTGAAGGCAGAACACAGTACATCTTATAGAATGCACCTCATATCTGTTGTTATTTTGGTACTAATAGGTAATTGTGGCATATTTGGAGAAAAAAAAAAGGTGACCAAAAAAGGTTATCACTGTCGATTTCCCTGCCCCAGTGCTTCATGGGAAGGCTGAGCTCAATATAAAGTAGACTGCAGTAAGGATGTATCGCCAGGCTGCCAGCTTGCCTTCCCTCAGTCTTTGCTCAGACAGGCTTATTTGCAACTGAATCATACATATTCTTGTAGTACTGTGTCAAGTATTTGCAAGTAGTCATTTGTTTAGTTTTGTTTGCACACGTGTGAGTTGGCCATGCTTTGTCTTTTGTCAGATTATTAAAAGGCAGAACTTTATTAATGTCAAGATCCTGATCATAGAATTGGCACAAATTTGTGACCACAGTTCAGTTGTGTGCTCGCCCCCTCCAAGCTTCCAGTCACATTTCTGTCTCTTCTCTGCACAGGAGCAGGGAGAAGATCAAGACCAACACGTGGAACACGGTGAAGCTGGAGCGCATCAGCCGCAAAGGAGAGATCAGTCTCAATGGCGGGGAGCGGGTCCGAGGAGAGTCGCCGGTAAGAGAGCGCGTCCACTGATGGAAGGCGGGACGTTGAGCACGCCGTGACAGGCTGTGCAGTTTTGGTAGGGGTAGGGCTCCCCTAAATTTGTCTGGCTTTGAATAAGTGTGCCAAACCAGACGCACATGCGGCTTCGGAAATGGAGGGGGTAATGTAAATTTGTGTCAGAGCTCTGAAACATGCTGTCAAAGCAGAGAAGCCATTGGGCAAGGAGGGCTCCACGGTAACACAAAAATATCAAGAGACTGATTGCAATACTGTCTGTTATGTCTGATAAATCTATTCAGCTCTTTGCCTGGGATTTTTTGTTGTTGTTGCATGCGTTAGTCCAGCCTGTCTCTTTTCCCACGTGATAGCATGGAGCCTGCAGGCAAGATCCCTTTCTTTCACCTGTTTTAATTGCGCCCAACAAATATATTCCCTCATGTCTCCTTGCACTCAGTAGCAAAATCTAAAAATAATACTCCCACAACAGACTAAATTGAATAGAGTATGACACACAATGCATAAAGTGACCAATGGTAGGCACTCATAGGAATTAAACAGGATAAGTCTAAATCAAGGCTAACAAGTCGTCCAATTACCACACAGTGTAGTTCTGTAATCCCAAGAGGAGCCTTTTTTCCTTGATCAGAAGAGACAAGGTGAGACATGCCCCCAACCCCACTGCCCCACTGCACCCCACCTCCAGCATTAAGCATGTGATTCCAGCAGATAATGGGTACAGGCATGGTGTTAACGGGAAAGAAGGGTCAGAAGACAAAGAGAGCATAATTAGACACTTTACTTTGCAGATCAATAGCTATTTTCATAACTACATTCATTTAGATATGTCTGACTTGCTCAAACCATATAGTATTTACTTGAGACAACTAGGAAAACATAACAAGCAGATTTTATAGATGTACACTACCAGTCAAACGTTTTAGAACACCCCCATTTTCCAGTTTTTACTGAAATTTAAAAAGTTTAACTCCAGTGAATAACCTAAAATTGTACAAAGGTAAGCAGTAAACTGCCAGAGGTAAAAAATAATGTAAATATTTTGGCAGTGAGTAGTTTCCTACACCATCAAAAGGCACTTGGAAACTGGAGGAAACTCTGACAGGAAGAGGTCTGGCAGACCCAAAGCCACAACAAAGTCAGAAGACAAGTTTCTGAGAGTCAACAGCTTGCGTGATAGGCAGTTCACAGGACAACAGCTTCAAGCACAGCTTAACACTGGTCGAAGTAAGGAAGTCTCAGTTTCAACTGTGAAGAGAAGACTTCGAGCTGCAGGTTTGACAGGTTGAGTGGCAGTAAGAAAGCCATTGCTAAGATGGCAAAATTAGAAAAAGGGGCTTGTCTGGGCCATGAAGCACCGCCAGTGAAAGACTGGAAACGGTCTTATGGACCGATGAATCAAAATTTGAAATCTTTGGTTCATCACACAGGGTTTTTGTACGCCATCGAGTAGGCGAAAGGATGGTTCCTCAGTGTGTGACACCAACTGTCAAACATGGAGTAGAAAGCGTGATGGTCTGGGGCTCTTTTGCTGGATCCAGAGTCAGCGACTTGCACAGAGTCACTGTTAACCCACGTTAACGCATTACAAATTTTCACTATTTTTCAGTTTTTGGTAACCTAAACTTTTTTTTTTTTAACCTCTGGCAGTTTACCTTACCGCTTACCTTTACCTTTAGTACCTTTAATTTCAGTAAAAACTGGAAAAATGGGGGTGTTATAAAACTTTTGACCGATAATGTACATTGTAAGGCCCATTGGCTGGAAATGTTCAATTTCAAGGACGCAAATGACATATATTGCAAGGTTTAATGAGATGTGCATGTTAAATGACAGCTTTAAGGCGAAACTGTGATATTCTTTTAGCTAACGGCCCTGTTTTTCCTTTCACATCATGAAACTCTTTCAGAGAGGAGAGAAGGACTCCTGATAATTTCATATGTGACTGGATCTGGTGCACAAAGTGTTACTTTGAATGTGGCAAATGTGGAACTCAACTTTTGAGAAAACAACTTGCCAAAGTTCAGGTGGGGATTTTCACCAAATATCCATCAAAATTTCTTACCAACGGGCCCCTGAGGTAGCCCGTCCAGCAAAGCACAATTCTGCTTAGTTTCACCTTGGTTAGCCAATCAGGGTGGCTATCATCAACAGTGAAGTCTAGCTGTTCCCTCCATACTCCCCCCACCCCTTTGTTTGACAAATCAGGACTAATCAGCGTTAATTCTATACATGCACCTCAGTTTGCCAGAGCAGGTCACATGTGCACAGGACCGATGTGATGTTGTGTTACTTTAGCCAGACTATGTACAGTACATAACAGGAGAAAGTACAGGTAGTGCGATTACAAAAGGGCCAACTCCCTGTTGTGCAACAAAATGGAGTGTACACTTATCCAGGATGCAATTATAGGGAAATGACAGCACTTTCAGACTTGCACCTGGAGATCTCTCTTGAATTGTTAAGTGTTGAATGGTGCTTGTTCGTTTTCTGCCGGGGTCAAGTGCAATGTACTTTTTTCTTCTTTTTTTAATTTTTTTATATACCCAGCACCCTGTATTCCCCCTGAACTACTGACATATCATTTTTCTCTCCCTCCTCTCTTTCTTTTTACTTTTTTCCTCCCCTGTCATTCTTTCACGCTGTCTGGATTTAAGAAATCGCGAAAGGTAAAGACTGAAGTTCAGCTCCACTTTGGCCATTCCATTTTTCTTGTTCTTTCAGTAGTGCTCCACTTCTAATCTCAGATCCATTTTCGCATTCGAGAAGAAGACCAAAGCTCTGCCAACAGGAGGGGGGAGGGTTGTTTCCTAGCTGCCACCGCATCACTCCCGAATTTGGAGTTTTTTGATCACAAACTGTGTTTGGCTTTCACCTCAGACCAGCTGGTAGGGGGGTGGTGTGAAAAGAGCTCTCTTTGAAACGCCATTGTGTTTTCAATCCTGAGACAAGCACCAGATGTCTTTATTCGTCTGTCTTACATCAGCACAGGGAGGAGGCAAAATGAGTCAAAGCCAAACACTATTGGTGGGGGGGGGGATTCATTGTTTTACCAAATGCAAAGCAAAAGCCTTCTAGCATTGTAACCCCCGGTCAGTCCCCTACCTTCAGTCTCCCATTGCCTTATGCATTATCTCAGCGCAGAGAATTGTCCTAGGTTGCTCACATGCATTTTGCATGTTTAAATTCAGACAGGCTGGATATTAGTGTTTCAGGGTACTTCAGTGTAAGTGACTTGTTCAAGGGTACAATTCTAATGCCCTGGTCGGAGCAAGCCCGATTCGTTGATTGCCGATCCACGTGACCATGACAGTGCCCCCTTCAACCGGCAGCCCCACTTACATTTTACATTTTACATTTTAAGCATTTAGCAGACGCTCTTATCCAGAGCGACTTACAAGATGTGCATTAATACATGGTAAGAACAATCATAGTTAGCGCACTTAGTCTGCTTGGTGGAGCGTAGCGATGGAAGAGTGAATACTCTTAAACCCTGTGATTGGAGGAGTACAGTACAGTACTGTCAATCATCGACCAATTAAAGGACCAAAAATATCACAGCCAGGTCAAATCAGTGCTTTCTGGATCATGCATGTTGGCCCCACCCCATTTTGGGATTCATGAAGACTTCAAGACTGGGGTTCATGGGGTTCAAGACTGGGCTTGGTTGGTGGTCAGTGATAGCTGGGCTGGAAGTAGACCTGGCTCGATTGCTTAGATCATGGCACAAGGCTGGACCCCAATCAAGCCACACAGCCAGAGCCATTCAAGCTTTTACTACGACCACCAGGGGGACACGATTAGCCATAGCTTCACCCAGAGAAGGAGGGTTTGTTAGTGGGATTGTCCACCTCTCATCATGCAAGACTGACCCCTCCGGTCAATCTGGCACCTGCAGTGTGTCTGTCATGCCTGCGCAGGAAGTGTAGTCCTCTGACACAATGACCACACAGCTCAGCTGGTGGTGGTGAAAAGAAGCAGGGGCCGGCAACACATGTTTTGGAGGGGAGTGTGTGCTTCCGAATTGACTTAGGACAGTGTGGCGATGAGACGGCTCTACAAATACAGTTCAGCACTCCAAATTGGGAGAAGAAAATAATTGTAGACAGACATGTATTTTTGAAATCAACTTTTTTACATGCTAACCACAATTTAAAAGTGGGGGAGGGGGGAAACAAATAAGATGGCAGCAACATGCAACATATTGCAGCCAGGCAGTCATGTTCTTGTTTTTACAGCAGTGAGCTCAGATTTTTCCTTGAGGCAGTTAGTGCCCTACATAAAAGAAGGATAAGTCTTAATAAGCGAGGCCACCCGCGAATGTCCTCCAGAATATTTTAGATAGTTTTTCACGCGGGTTGGAGAACGTTGATTCGGTATGGTCATCTGGAGTGCAAATGATCCACCTATGAAGCTTTCCGCTGCTCCTCACGGGAAAAGCCTGGGGAATAATCACACATCCATTATCATTCTCCATGAAAAGAAGACATCGAGGGCCAGATTTACTAAGATAGTCGCAGCACAAAGACGGTCGCTATTTTGTTGCGGTCGCAAATAGCGACACATTAACGACTAATTTACTAAGACTGGTTGTAATTATGTAATCAAATAAATGAAACGCCCCCATTCCCAATTTGCAGTAGGATACACCCATGAAAAGGGTCCGAAACAACATGGCGCGCTCACACGTCCGGAGCACACCAAGAAATGGATACGCAGCAACCAGGCACAAGTAGGAGAAAAATAACTTAAATTTACAGATCAGGAAATGTAGGTAGTGGTCAATGAAGTACAGCGTCACCCCAGGTATGCATATGCATGAACATATTTAAGTATTCATCTAAAGGATGAAGTCGTAAAGTGACTTGACCCCTGCAAATGACATCCGAATAGTGATTTGACTGATTGCGACCGTTGGGTAAATCTGACGTAGATAATGCGAAGGTGTAGCGACTGCTTTGGGTTGGAAAGCAGTCGCAATCCTTCAGTAAATCTGGCCCTCAAACTCCATGGTCATTAGTGATTACAACCAGTTCGCCATTGTGTTTCCTGCAGTCTGAAAGCCTTCAGTCATCCATATTCATTATCCTTATTGAAACACTACTATGTCCATATACGGCATAATATGAAATATAAAATATATTTAACATGTTTTTGAGGGTTTGTGGCACAAGTTTAAAATTGTTCATATAAATTGTCAGCACTTTCTTTACGCAACCGTGCTTTTACAATATTTTGTTGCGTACTGTATTGTATAATATTCTACAACTTCCATTAAACTTTATACATGAAGGTGGCATGTATTTATACATTCTGAAGGGGTTAATGAAAGCAGGTGTGTTAGTGAAGGGGTTAATGAAAGCAGGTATGTTAGTGAAGGGATTAATGAAATTGTTAGTTAAAGGCTGGAACAAAAGCCTTCACACTCAGTACATCTCAAGGACTGAACCTGGGCACCCCTGATATAGATCTTTGAATTAATGCAGTTGAGAACATGAATCTACTTTATGGCTGCAGTTAACACTTAATTCAGGTTAATAAAGGTGTGCTTCTGCTTTTAGTAACAGTCATCTGAAGGGGAGTCGTTTCCATGGTGATGTTCTGACCCCGGCCCCCCCCTGCCCCCTCTCTCCCTTGCATGTCCCCCTGGTTCAGAACCAGAACAACGCTCTCAACCTGAAGGAATCGCTGTATGTGGGTGGGGCACCGGATTTCAGCAAGCTGGCAAGAGCGGCCTCTCTTAGCAAGGGCTTCAAAGGGGCTGTCCAGAAGGTAAGTGATGAGTGGACAGTGTACATCGTGATTTCTACCCAATCAGGTTAGTATGGATGGCCAATATGTGTCAAACCAGACTAAATGCTCAAGTCAAAGTCAAACTTTGTTTTGTCTTAAAATTCTAAATGGGCACATTGGAATTGCTATGTCATTTCTTGTAACTTGGGATAACTGGGGCTTCTGGGTGGCTCATCCAGTTAAGGCACTGATCTAGTGTGTGGGTGGGCCCCATTTCCTGGTATCAACCCCAGACCACATCAATGCCAATAGTGCACCCACCAGGTGGTGCATAAGTGTCGCCCAGGGAGGGAGGAGCATGCTTAACTGAGGCTGATGTCGCATGTTTCGGGGGAGAGTTCATGCTTGTCTCCTGAATTGACAGAGCAGCGATGAGCACGAACACACACCGCAGTCCTCCAGGCCTCATGCACATAAGTACTATATCGTCTATTCTTTAATGACAAACATAAACAAGAGCCTTCAGAGCCCTGGAGGACTGGTGGCTGTCGTCGTTACTGGCGGTGTTCTTTCATAAGCCTCTTATCACAGTTCACTGCCACCACAGAGGACGTCTGTGCTTGTTTTATGGCACACACTGCAATAGAATTCATCTGCCGGTGGACTTTTATCTCTGATCTCCGCTGTGTCTGCTTATCAAGCATTCATACTCGTGTTTCATTTATAATCCTGCTCTGTATGTTACATGTGCCGTAAATTACAACTTAATGCGTTAGATCTTATGCCTAGATGGCCACGTGAACAAAGTCATCGTAATGAATCTGAAACTAATCAATATAGAAATTATCTTGTGACATTTTTGGCCTAAAAACAAAAACATAGCATTTACCACATGCGCTATAAGTTTCATATGATTGCAGATTACGGACAGAGCTGCGCTTTGCTTATGCATCTTGTGTGATTGCATAGGAGTGTTTAGATTGAATCAGTCCTTTGGTGTGTGTGTGTGTGTGTGTGTTCAGATCACGCTTATGGGTGTCCAGATCCTGAAGCGAGAGAACACGTTGAGCTCCAGCGACATGTCCATGTTCCCACACCACCCCTGTGCTCAGGACGTCTGCAAGAACGGGGGCCATTGCCGCCCCCAGCTGGAGGGGTACCAGTGCGTCTGCCGGCATGGCTTCTCCGGAACGGACTGCAAAAACGGTGAACAGCACTCCGGGTTGTTTTCCAACCCCTCTCACTGGCGCAAGCCCTTTCTTCTGTCAAAACTTGCTCTAACTGAAGCCTGTAGCAACCATAGCCTCCCTTTCACCAGGGGTACCTGATTCCAGTCCTGTAGCCCAGTTAGTTTCCTAGCTCTCTTGAAGCAGCAGTGTCACAAATGAAAGGGATTATTAATTGGGCCAAAATAAGACTGTAAGTAATTGGCATAAACAAGTGGTGAAAAGAGGCCTCTTAGACTGCACAGTCCCTCTGGGACTAGGATTCCCCTCAGTGGCTGTGGTTTTTAAATGTAAAAAAAAAAAATTGTTTCTGATGTAGCCAATTAGACCCGCTATTTCTTATGTCAATCCCCCCCTAGTAGTGTGAGTTCGCTGCCGTAGTCCTGTGACCGGTAGTGACGAAGGCGAAGTAACGGCTCTTCCGAGACGGCACTCGCCAAGCCGTCGACCGTAACCCGGTACTACAGGGCCACTCTTATGCGCAGCGAACGTCATGTCAGCTTCCCTCCCCCCTCCCTGGGGCGGACATCCAATCGCGGCCCCTGGTGGCGCTCCCGGCCAGAGCCGACTCTGGCGAGATGGGGAATTGAACCCCGATCTCCGTGGCCAGCGTCAGACATTGTAACCACTGGACCACGCGGGAGGCCTAGTGGCTGTGTTTTAGAATGCTTTGTGCGGTGTGTGATCCTTACTGCACCACTGTAGTGTAACACCACTGTAAATCACCCATGGCGCAGTTTCACGTGAAGGAAATTAATGAAATCAAAAATCATGAAGAGAGCAAACGGGGAAAATAAGAAAGTGCATTTTAACCCATGCCATTACTCAGCTATGAAGTGTTATTAAGGAACTTGTAATTGATCAACCATGTATCACACCATTCTCCCCCACAGAAATCGTTGAGAAATCAGCGGGACAGGCAGAGTCCATTGCCTTTGACGGCCGGACGTTCATCGAATACCACAACGCAGTCTCCAAGAGGTAATATGGCACGTCAGGATTGACTTAGCTGTTGGACCCCGCTCACTTTTCCATGATAGACTCATGCAGAGCTGAAAGGATCTTCATGTGGGTATTAGCTTTCTGTGCAGAACTTAATTTGCCCTCGACAGTGCAGGGATGACTAGGCTTATTGCCTTATTCCAATTTTAGCTTCAATTTGCTTCTCTCCTGCCACTAGTAGCTTGTCCAGATTCCTGCACTGAGTTTTCCGACTGGGCCCTGACTGAATTTCTCGAATTACGCGGCTATCCCCGTTACAGCACAGCCCTCCTCTCCCCTCTCAATCTGTCTGCTCCTTTCCTGCAGTGTATATTTTTTATATGAATACATTCCTCCTCTTCCTTAATAGCTCAGTCCACCCAAGTAGATCTTACACTCCGATAAAATTCCACCTGAGAATCAGGAATAAAACTGTTCAAACTGAAATGCTGGAGGCATTGAGCTATTTGCTATTTGCTATAGAGCTATTTGCCCTATTTACCCCTGTGGTGGTATGTGGCCAATGTACCTGTCCTCTCTGATAGATGGTGGCCACGAAGCCATGTTCACAAGTCACCTTTCACATCCAAGGTTGCTATTTTCAATCATTCTATTTTTCTGTTTAAAACAATAATGACTTTAATTTAACTTGGTACCATTAGTTCACATTAACCATGCCTTCTCTTCTAGGCTTTACCTTGAATAGTTTGTCTGAAAAAAGCAAAGGTAGTGTTTCTCAGCTTTATGTAGCTTCAAATGTGACATGTAATGCATTTATACAGGTATAGTATACAGTACCAGTCAAAGGTTTGAGTACACCTTCCATCTGGACTACGGCTAAGCAGGCATTCCTTCATTCTTGAGCAAGATATTGACCCAAAACACACCTTGAAGTTGTGCAAGAACTATCTGGTGAAGGGGGAACGTGAAGGACAACTCAAACTAAGGACCTGGCCTGCCCAGTGTCCAGACCTCAATCCCATAGAACTTGTATGGGATGAACTGGACAGAACAGTCAAAGCAAAGCAACCCACAAGTGCCTCTGGGAATTGCTGCAGGAGAGCTGGGAAGACATATCGGGTGATTTCCTGCTGAAACGTATTAACCGAATGGCCCGTGTTTGTGAGGCTGTTATCACAGCAAAGGGTGGCTATTTTGAGGAATCCAAGATTCAATTTTCAATTAAATTTTATTGAACATTGCTTTGATGTTCCTTTTGTTTATTGCTACATGTGTTTTTTGTCATTTTCAAGTATTTAAAGAAACTTATATGGTGTAAAACATTGTCAATTATGAGATAAACCTAGTTTCCAGCAGGTGTACTCAAACCTTTGACTGGTACTGTATATTTTACGGAAGCTGTTCAGATCAATTAGCCCCCTCTAAGGTACAAAAGCACTGCCTGACCATGGATTTGAATCTATAAGCTTACGGTTACTAGACTAGTCACCAAGCTAAATTTGACAGCCAGAAGAAATCTCTAAAGCTGAAATCCTCTGATTCCTGCATTTGTTTCCGTGCTGTCCTGTGAGTGTCCCAGTCCCAAATTTAGCACCTTGCCCTCGGTCGGTCGGTTGATCGGTTGGTCTGTCTGTCTGTCTGTCTGTCTGTCTGTCTGTCTGTCTCCTGTCTGTCTGATATGAATGTTCCTGTTGTCTCTTTCCTGCTCTCAAGTCAAGTGAACAATGAGATCACAGAGTGAGTAGAGAACTGATGCATCCTGGGTATTTTTAGAACAATATCATTTAAACTAACCTGAGATTGATTTATTTTTTTATTACTTTTCCCATTGCTAACAGATATCAGGGGTTTTCAAATGTTTTACTCTCTTGTTCATGCTTCCCATTGTGTGCATCCAGCCAAAAAAGATCAGATAGTAATTTTATTAATATGATGTCACTGTCGGTGTGACCTCACTGGGATTGCATCATAAACCGACACATTGAATGCATGAATGCATGCCAATCAGATGCATTTTGATTGAACTCTTGTAACATTCCCATGAATTTGAATGTATGATCCAGCATCTGCAGTTTGGTAACTGTGGCCAGTCCTACACTGCACTGTATGTGGTTTGCTTTAATTCATTCTAAGCAGATCGCTCTTAAGCTAATCAGCTTTACTTAAGTCATGTCATTTTGTTTGGCAGCTCTGTGATTAATTTCTAATGTCCCAACAAAGAAATACAATTAATCAAGGATTCATCTCAGCATTTTAAAAGTATGTATGTAGATTTGAGTCAAGAGTTGGTGTTTGCTCACAGACGTCAGTAATGGTTAAGGTACGTGGTGCTCTGGAGTTGTTTGAGACCATTGCTTTAATAGGTGTCACTTCCTGTTGAAATGATACCCAGGGTTACAATTTATCTTTTCTAAGAAAGCAGGCTGACATCTTGGCATTAGTATGATCAGTTCAACATAATTTGGTTTTGAATAGGGCTTGTAAAAGTTAATTAAGTTCTCAGAAGATATTAATACCACAGAAATCTGTCGGCTCGCCCTTGTAGTATCTTTCGTCTCCCTCGTCGCTCTTATTGCATGACCTTCATTCTCTTCCCCTTGCATCCCCCTGCTCCTTAAGTCCTGAGTTACCAGAGAGGCAAGCAGACAAGAGGTAAGTCCTTATGCATCGTCCTCTTCTGTGGTATGCTGCCCCCTCCCTTTCCGGGGGCCTCAGGTCTGAGCCTGGGGGGACGGGTGGGAGTCGGGTGCTTTGGGGTGGGGTACATTGCCCATTACCCACAAAGCTAAGGAAAATATTTGTCTAGCTCATTTTCAGGTTCAGCTTCATATTTTATTTTGTTTTATAGCAGGCAATACATATCACCAAGTAAAAATGTATCGATTTTTAGTTGGTCCGAAAACAAAACAAAAAAAAACTACTGAAACACTCAAAGCATGTTTATCCATTTTACTGAGTCATTTCTATTGGCTTTGGTGATGCCCTCTGCAAAGGAGACATCCCAAAGTGCATTACTTTACAGTAGGATTACAGAACAGGCCATTACAGTACGACATACTGCCACCCACAGACGGAACATTCAGCGCTACTTTTCCAGTCTGAGGCACTGAGTGTTGTGGAGGGAAACTAAAGGGCTGTGGGACCCATTGCTGCGGGCATGAGAGATTGTTAAGACTTAAGGCCTCTACATGCTCAAACGACAACAACGCGATAGCAACACAACCAGGGCTCTCCCACATCAACGCAACCTTTGCGACTTACGCAGAGGGGGTTGCAGAGGGTACCTATCACAAAAATCAAGCTCGCGACAGCATCGCAACCGTTCACGTAGATGTTGTGCATCATTGATTGGTTGGTTAGCGAATGGAGGCGGAGCTGTCATAGTCATAGTTCATCAAGCTAGTACATCATCTTTTTACATTTTACATTTTAAGCATTTAGCAGACGCTCTTATCCAGAGCAACTTACCAAATCAATCATAGTTTGCGCAAGAGATCAGTGCAGTAATACAGCGATATACATTGTTGTTGGCAGCTGCATACCATACCTGTATATATCTATGTTAATGTTAGCTAAGTAAAACTATCGATATCTATCTAGCTAGCTAGCTAGCAACATGGTATCATGGCCAAATAAAGCTCACTAACAGTAGCTAACGATATGGATAGCTAGCATCATTTGTTCGACACGGTATAAAATGAACCAGGTTCAGGAAAGATTGGCTGAAGAAGTTTGAAGGTACAGGACTTTCCCTGCTTTCATGAAAACTTTATCAACCTTGTTCAATACATTGACGCCTACTAGTGTACAGAAGTGTAAGGACACCATGTTGTATAGGCTGCGCATACCCTTTGCAGAGGTATAACTTGCCGAGTACTTGCAACATTGTTGCATTGCACGAACCGTGAAGAAGTCGTACAGGTTACACAGGAGCATGTAGAGGCCTTTATAGCCAGGTGAAGACGGACTCGTGGGGTGGACTCGTGGGGCAGGGTGAATTTAAATAAATACAGGGTATAATTGGCAACCAAATTGGGAGAAAAACGGGGAAAAATTTGAAACTATAATTTGTATTTATTTTGTATGCTTTGTAGATGGTTAGTCGACGTAAATAAATGTTAGATAAATGTGTCATTGAGGAAGGAGGGGCTGGCTATTTTGAGAAATAAATATGCATTTAGTTTATAGAACATAGCAACTGTAAATATTGTAATCACCTGTGGGATTTCTCAATGGCAACAATCTAAATCTCATATTTAATAATAAAAAACAATTTATTCCTGAAGTGTAATGGAGTTATTAATGTTTTATTAGGCTTTAATAACTGAACTGTATTCTGAAGTGTAACCTGGTTGTTAAATATTTTGTTGTACGAGTTTGTAATTATTTTTATCCTGTGGAAAAACTGATTGATGTAATCAACAACTCTTATTTTTATCTGTATTTTAAGTCCTGCATCACACCTACTGTAGTCTTGAGTAGTCAGCTAAAGATAGCTAGATGCTACGCCCCATACCTCTTATAACAGTGTCCTCTGATTGGCTGGCTGCTCATCTCAGGAATGCACATCCTGCCCGGATACAGCGGCCTGCCCTTTATTCTTTGGAAACCGGACTGATGAAGGATGGCAATTGGCCACAGGGCATCATAAAGGGGATCGCACTGCACAGAGGCTCATCAGTCTCATTATCGGAAGTGACAAGTGACACATCGTTTTTGAATTGGACTCTTTCGTCTCCATCCAGCTAAATACTACCAGCACAAAACCTTACTGCTGGCCTTCTCCCTTTTGGTTTCCTGTGGCAGATTGTTAAACTTTAAAGTCCTATTTAAATTCATATAAACTTTCAATAGACCATTTGTAGCTGGCACTGAAATTTGCAGTCCCCGAGCCATGAAGGTGACCGACCTGGGTCTAGGCGAGCATGGCTCTCAACCGTCGTGACTGCTGAAGGGAGGCATTGAGCCGGTGACCTCTTCCTGTGCCTGTTCTCCACATCCTGTGTGTGCATCTCTGTGTGTGTGTTCACTGTGGCTCCCATTGGCATTTGCGTTCGCCGTGCTGTCACTGTGTTGTGTCTGTGATGCTTCCTCCGAGTGTGTCCTGTGTCCATGTCCACCTCCCTGTCTCCCGTCGCTGGGTCTATGTACCTGCAGTTTTCAGTGTTCTCTCCAATCAAAGGAGCACAGACAGTCTGTCACATGTACACCTACAGACACTACATGTATGGCTACCATGGAACACCATGTAGAAAAAGGTTCCAGAAAAGGCTTTAGCCATCGTGTCACCCAGGGAGGGAGCAACACTACCTCTCCTCATGAGCGGGACACTCAGTGCAGTCCTCCAACACAATGACTGCAGCTCAGTTGCTGGACAGGTGGAGTGAAAATAAGCGGTAGCTTCAGAGGACTCCAATGGCAGGGGCCTCTGAGTGGAACTGTGTGTTCTAAATTTGGAAAAAATAGGGTAAACAAATTCTTGTGTTTAGAGACACTCATAACTGATTGATGTTTGTACTATCTACCCCAACAACAAATCCAGAATCAGTTTTCCCAATACTTTACCACAACCCCAACTATTCAAGTCAATTGTGGCTACTGATGCAGCATTTGTGCTTGGTGGCAGACCAGCTACACTCACTGAGACGCTTTCTCCCTCTCTCCCCGAACAACAGTGAGAAAGCCCTGCTGGTGAACAGATTTGATCTTAGCATCAAGACGGAGGCCATGCATGGCCTGATCTTGTGGAGCGGGAAGGGCTTGGAGCGCTCCGATTACATCGCCCTGGCTGTGGTGGACGGCCGTGTGCAGATGGCCTATGACTTGGGCTCCAAGCCTGTGGTGCTGAAGTCATCCGTGCAGGTCAACACCAACCAGTGGATACACATCAAGGCCAGCCGGTATGGGAAGAGACTGGCATTTAGGCGGGCGGGCTGGTGGGTGTTGGGTGGATGGGCGGGCTTTTGGGGTGTTGTCCCATTGCTCTAGGACAGGGTTTCTCAAACTTTTTTACTCCACGACCCCATTTCATGGATGGGAAAAAATCGCGACCCCATACATAAATGATAGTGCAAAACTTTAGTCCAGAAACATATATTGGTGGTCTATTTCCAAAATAGTAGCAAATGCATTCACAGGCTATATCTTTATGAAAAACGAATAAAACAGACTTACTTGCCACGACAAATGAAGCCTGTAGCCCCCGTTCGTTTGCTGCTGTTGCAGTTTTAAGCACGGTTTTCCTCTGAAATAAATCTAGCGGCTTTGCTTGTAATGCGCTGTGTTTAGTTTGCAAGTGGCGTTGCATTTTACATGGTTTAAAGCTCTTGTTAGCTAGAACTTCCCCACACATGACACATTGTGGTCTTGGGTCCTCCTCATGTCCTGTCTATGTAAAGCCATAGGTGAGGAATTTCGGGTCATAACTTATTTTATTCTTTTTTGTTTTATTTGTATTTTTGTAATTTTCTGCTGGTCTTTTGCTAGAATTTGACTCACCTCCAGCACCACTCCTGACAACAAACTTGTCAATTTTCGTGACTGCTGTATTGGCGCGCTACACATGCAATGGGGTAGTGGAGTAACAGTTAAACGCATGCGTTGGATTAAACTTATGCATGTCGGTAGATTAAAAATGATCGGTCAGAAAAGACAGATTTTACGAAAAAACGGGCAATTTGTTTTTCATCAAAAAGATGTAAAGAAATGGTTATGGTTAAAAATATATATATATATTTGAATGTTAATTTTTTGGCGACCCCACCGTGACCCATAGTTTGAGAACCGCTGCTCTAGGAACTTTGATATTGCTGTCTATTCACTGTAAATCTGATGTACAATAGCTAGTCTGAAGAAAACATCACATCAAATGTTGTTCTCCATCTTTCTGCCTTCCTCTCTCTCTTGCTCCCTGCCTTTCTCTCCCTTCCTCCACCACCTCCCCCCCCTCTCTCTCTCAGGGCACTGAGAGATGGCTCCCTGCAGGTTGGTAATGAGGCAGCAGTCACCGGGTCGTCACCTCTGGGGGCCACGCAGCTGGACACAGACGGAGCCCTGTGGCTGGGTACGTTTCACGCCTCTCTGATGGTGACTCTCACCAGTGATTGGCAAGCCAGGAATTATGAACCATCTGTTGGGTGGGGCTGTCATGTGATATTCATCATTGGCTTGATTTGAACCCCATCAAAAGGCTTTGACAGTAAAACACTCTAATTGGTGCATTTTAGTCAATATAGGCTGGTGCGGCCTTATACTCTGCAGTTTTCCTCATTGACATAAATCTGATGAGGATTTACATGATGAACATATTCTGCAACAGTGCTTAATGCCATTTCATTATTATAAAAATTCTCAAGATTATGGCAAAGTAATGATGTCTAGATCAACCATTGTTGCTGAGCTGTAGGCTTTACCTATCTTTTAAGGCACATATTTAAATTAACCCGTCAAATACAGGTACAAAGTGAACACTGAGCTTTTCTTTAAATTTACTCAATGCAAGAGAAATGACTATGAAAAACTGGTTTTACGCGTCGGTAGGTGAAGGCAGCGTGAGAGACTCGCAGCCACTCTGCGACCAAGAGTGGGACAAGCCCTTCAGCTTTATTTTACCATGGCAGAAAAAAAAAAAAACGATCCAGATGGATAAAGCCAACCCGCTGTGTTGCGGTCCTCGCCTAGTTTTCATTTACGACCCGGTTATCTGTGAGGCCGTAGACGGAGCACGATGGTTTCACAATGGACGTCACACCTCCGAAGTGCGCGGCCCTGCCGCAGCTTGAACTCCTAATCCTCAGGAAGCCCTCACATCGAGAGTTACTTCTTGAAATCCTCCTTCTGTAGTGTGGATCGAGGGTGGAAGAGCCACACGCAGATTTCACGAATATCTAAAAGCTGACCAAGAGTGATCAGCCACTAAGTCTGCAAACAGATTAGGGGGCAGGGGAAAAAATGGAAAGACAAAGAAAAGCACTCCGGGCACAAAAAGTCCACGCAAAATAAATCAACAGAAAACAACCCAATGAGAAAGAAACGAAAATGACTTTAGAGACTTTAGCTCTGGGGAATTTTAGCCCAATAAACAAAGAATGAATCTCGAAAGGAAACACCACCAAAGTGGCGAGCATAAAACCTTTAGTTAGGATAGGATCATTCCTTCTAAAAGGCAACCACAGAGTGGTAACGCTAAACCTTTAAATGAGATAATTAGAAGTACCTTCTCTCTTTAACTGAGAGACCACAGGGTGGAAAACGAATACCTTAGTTCGTAGTACCGGCTAGAGCGTAACAATGGTTTACACGTTTGTATGAGAGAAACACAGACCTTAAATAAGAGGCGGAAATAACACTGATAACCCTCAGCTGAAAGTGATCGGAAAACTCACCGACAAAAGACCATATAAGGATGGCAGAAATGACAATGATTCCTCAAGCAAAACAAAAGAAAACAGACCATCACATGATCAAGCGCCCTCCAGCGGCCGAACAAGGTAAAACCGTGACACCTTCATGACGCCTTATTTATTTATATTCTTATATACTGCTCCAGTGAAGTGCGCCCTGCCGCTCTCATGTCTCCAGGCACACAATCCGATTAAAGGGAGAAAGAGGAGCGCTTTAACCCTAGACGCCCCCAGCTGAAATATATATATATATACACAGAATATACACAGGATTAATATTCCTATCACCACACAGTAGATTGTGGGACATTAAGCAAGCTGAGATGTTCATGGTGTTCACTTCACAAGAGAACGTTCAAGGGAATGAAGGAAGTTATGCTACTCCATATTTAACTGTTTTTACACCTGAATAAAGAAAAATAATGATAAATATAATGCATGAAAAACAATAAACCATAACTAGGTGGTATGAAGTCTCATCCTTTGAGCCACACCTGTACCAAAGTTTCTCAATGCTGCCATCTGCTGCTTTTTTTTCAGAAGGAACTATAATATAGTAAACGTCTGGGAGCTCTTTGATGATTTTTCAATGAAGGGTTAAGTAGGTTACTTGAAGGCCAACCTCACCCAAAAACAAAATGTTTTTTCTTTCCTTAATCTTTCCTTAATCTACACATGGCAAAAAAATCAGGAGGCAGCCTACATCTCATTCCGTGACTTTTCCGTGAAGTGTGTTTCTCACAGATAACATCATTTGGGAAAGCATCAGGGAAGTGATATAAAAATGCATGAATATCTGCTTTTGTGTTCTGTTTTACAAATACAAACATTTGGTATTGTTTTCCTATGCTGTAATACCGTGTGACGCTGTACCTCATTGACTAATAGCTATATTTCCTGATCTGTAAATTTAAGTTTTGTTGTTGTGCCTGGTTGCTGCGTATCCATTTATTGGCATGATCTGGACGTGTGAGTGTGCTATGTTGTTTCAGACCGTTTTTATGGGTGTATCCTACCGCAAATTGCAAATGGGGGTAAATTGCGTAATTTGAACCAGTCTTAGTAAATTGGTCATTAATGTGTCGCTATTTGCGACTGCAACAAAATAGGGACTATCTTTGTCCTGCGACTATCTTAGTAAATCTGGCCCTGAGCATTATCCATTACATTATTTTCCCCACAGCCTAGGGGATTTTCTTAGACTGCAATGCATGGTTTTTGCACATTGCAGGCAAGAGAGAAAGAAATGCAATACAGGAGATTGTAGTTTCAGTAGCTGAACAGGAAGTTGCAGAGAAAAATGTATTTTCATTCATTTTAGTTTGAATAATATGAACAAAGGGCAACATATTATTAAATCAGTATGGGTAATTATCCTTTCTGCTTTGTGCAATGCAATATGTTAGAATAATGTAAATAATATAATATTGTTACCCACTCCTCTTGCTTTATATATGCTTATATATATGCTATGTCGCCCTCAGGTGGCCTGGAGGAGTCATCTGTGACACGCCGTCTGCCCAAGGCCTACAGCACGGGTTTCATGGGATGTGTGAGGGACGTGAGCGTGGATGGCATAGAGTTGCACCTGGTGGAGGATGCCTTAAACAATCCCAAAATACTATATTGTTCCGCCAAATAGCCAGCCGCCGCCTCCCCTGGCACACCATGTCAACTGCTGTAATTATTTTCTATTTTTGTATACTTTTAATTTCTTTTTATATATTGAAAAAAAAGACATTGTCTTAAAAACATTTTGTTCATTTTATATTGTTCTTATTTTGTTCATTTGTTTTGTTTGTTTTCTTTTTTTATGCTCCTCTTTACCAACATGATTATTTTCCAAAAAGAGCACATGGTGTCAAGAAACAAAAGTCTGGCATATTTTTTATTGTTTTAAAGAGAAAAAGAAAACCTTGCTCATTACTTGAACAGTGGTGAATGACGCTGGTGATGGTGTCTTCTCTGTTGCCTTCTTTCGGTACCGTATGTTCCTTTTTGCTTTTGAAAGTGCGGCATGAATGCATTTCCCTGTGAACCATGCCATATGGGTAATGTAGTCTGCACGTGTCACAGCCAGCAGGTATTACATAAGAGATGTCACCCTGCTTGTTTCACTTTTACATACTCTAGACGAACGACTTCAGTTTACAAACAAGAAAGTTATGCGTTCCGAAAAAAAATCTCTCCTGTGTGTTTTTTTTTTTCATTTATAGTTCTTAGTACAGCTGGCCACATTTCAGAGACCGCTTAGGCACTTAGAACTCTCTGTTCATCTGTGATCTCTCAGATGCATTCATCACTGTCTTTTCTATTTATGCTTTCAATCCCCAGCTGACTCGAAGCCCAAAATGGTGAGCATTGGGGAATGTTACATGCCTACTGACATGAAATATCATCTGTCTTTTACTTTTTACTACAAATTAGTTTTTCAAAAACAGATGATAAATACATACCTGAAACTGTGAATATGTTAAGTTTACTCTAGGATTCATCTTGCCACACAGGTATTGTACATACAATGTTAATGGGGAGAAAAAGCATAATGCCCAAATGAACTGTCATCCTGCATTGTGCTCTTTAATTTCATACTTATTTTTTGTGGGGGGGTTTTCTTTCTTTTTTTAAATTACATTTCTTATTATGACTTCTGGGTAAAGACGTAAATGTTCTGGCAGCATACATATCAAAGGACATACAGTATATGGTTTAGAACTTTTCACAATGGGTCATCTGAATGTTAAAAGTTGTTACAGAGCTGGGAGTCACACATTTTTTTTTTGTTGTTTTTTTTGTTTATGACTTTAAATTGTGTTAAAATAATAAAGGTGAATTGACTTCTTACCACCAGGGGGTGGTATTGCATAGCCTAAACAGAGAGGAAACTAGACTAACGGAGAAGAGAGCAGTGTAACAGCAGAGAAAAACATCTGTTTCCTGTGATTCAAAAATTGTACTAAATACTCCTCAAGGAAATGACTGCATTTCAAAAGGATGGGTTTCTTTTAAATAACTAAAAACCTGTCATGGTGATAATGGTGATAATAACTAAACACAGTAATGCACGTGCTGAAGAGGTACGTTTGATAACCAGTGTGAGGACAGTTGTAGTGTGTGTGCTGTCTCTAAATGTGTGTCCCGACTGAAAAATGTGTACAGATCAGTACACATTTTAAGGAAAATGCAGAGAACCAGTAAATGAAAGACACACACATCATCTCAATCAGCAATCAACAGCCTTTAGAACACCTTTCCCATTTTTATAATTTAATGCTTATTTTCATTTTTCATTTTCCCATTGAAGAAAAAGGAAAAATAAGCCTTTTGTACAGCTCTGCAATTTGAGATGTAAATGAACAATGTATAACTGTGGAGATCTTTTTTTAGTGTTATACACTGGAACCGAGTTGGACATGTCCTTAGAATTCACTAAACTTACGGTACTTCAATGTTCCTATGTCAGTGTGAGGGGTGTGGGGGGAGGGTTGGTTAAACCTTATTTATGCATCTATATTTTGCGGGTCGTTGATGGGTTTCAGTTTTTGCCAAAAAAATAAAATAAAAAAATAATTTTGTATTGGCTATGAGAAGCAGTTATCCCAGCACTGTGCTATATACATTGTACACTGTTGAAATTAATATTACAGGCAAGCAAAAGCAGAAACTTAATTTAATGTTTTATTTTTTATTTTTTATATAAATATATTCCCATTGTTGTCCTTTTTTTGTACCTTCTATAGATGTGGATAATATGAAATTCCTGTGTGCTAGAAGTATTCTCAGAAAATAAAATTGCTGGGGTTCAAGAAATAGGTAAGTGACGTTACAACAAAAGGAAAGGTGTCCAGATGAAAATGAAAATGCCTTAAAATCAACAGATCACCCCTGCAAAGTGACATAAATCAGCATCTGTACTTTTCTGTGCTTACCATATATTAGTCTCCCAATGGAACTAATAATGGTCAATATTTTTCTGAAAGATTATATATAAGGGACTGAAAATGAATAACTCTTTTTCTGGTTCCTTATTTCATGTCTTCATGTGGATTTCCAGTCTGGCCTTTGTAAACTACTGTTTGAAATATTGAAATATACCTGAAGGAATACCTGCACAGAATAAGAATGGCATGATGATACAATTACTAAGTTTATTACTTGTGTCTTGTGTTCCTACCACCATGAAATAAAGTGTAAAAAAAAAAGAATCTGTGTACAGAATACTGCATTGTTTGATATACACAATGCCTTCACGTCTCTGACAACAAAGTTGCAAAAGATGATGTTGTCCTCCCTGTATATATGACAGAGATACAGCTTTAGGACATATTAGAATGTGTTGCGTGCCCCATTATACACTTTTAATTATTTGCTTTGGAATTTTCTAAAAAATAATAAATACGATATTACCAACAATATCTAAGTACCTTAAGATATTTTATTCTGGATGTGTCAGCCTGTAGTCTGTTACTACTGTAAAAGCTGTACTATAAAAACTATAAAAACCTGTATGTTTATCTGGGGCCGTATGCACAAAAACTGTAAGAGTAGGAGTGCTGATCTAGGATCAGGGCCCGTATTCACAAAGCATTTTATCTTACCACTAGGAGTACTTCTAAATCGTACTAAAACCTTTTAGTTAGGAGTCCCACCTTAAAACCTATTCACAAAGCTCCAAAGACCAACTCATACTAAGGAATTCCTAATATTGTCAAGCTAAGAGTGAGGGCGGGGTTGACGTCGTTGCTAGGGATGACGTTGTTTCTCATGAACGAGCTTACTCAGAATGCCCACAGTGATTGGCTGATATAGGGGATGGGTCTCTCCCCGCGTACGGATCAACCCCCACGGTTCGACACGCATATGATCCGTGGATTAATAGCTAAATTGAACCATCATAGAGAAATACAAATACAGCCGCTGTTATATAAACCATATATGTTTTGGTTTGCTTTGTTTTTCATACTAAATGCCTTTCTGGGAGGCATGTTTGTAGAAACGCGACCGAATTAAATAGAATTTGTATTTTGTATTTTTTTATTTTACCTTTATTTAGCCAGGGGAGCCCATTGAGACCAAGTCTCATTTACAATGGTGCCCTGATTACAAAACAATTATATAAATTACACATAAACAAACAATAAGACAAGGACAATAAAAATAGATGAAAGCATCATACAAAATAACTATAATAAGAGGAACTAGTGTTACAATAGAAGTAATTACAATAGTTACGATAAATTTAGAAACACTCACATACCACTAACTCTATATCCTTAAGCATATTTTTAAAAGTTCCTATGGAGACCACAGAATCCCGTTTGAAGGTCTCCTGAAGCTCATTAAAAGCTCTAGGCCCATAATAGCTAAAAGCAGTTTTACCTAACTCAGTTCTGACACGTGGGACTTCAAGAGTAATCCAATCCTGAGTTCTTGACTGATAAAAACTTGAGTGCAATGTTAAAAGAGAATTCATGTAAAAGGGAAGCTTTTGTAAGATCCCCTTAAAAACATAGGTGAGAAGGTGCTGTTGAAACATTAGCGATCTTTGAATTTTTTATTAAATTAATTCAGGCATAAGACCACCCTAGTTACATCGCCTAAGGCATACTGAATCTAAAAATGTATTTTGTGAAATTTTGGAATAAAGATTTAGTGAAATAACTTACATTGAAAAACTGAAATTATAATTCATTCAATTCCTTGAGAATAGTTACTGGTAATATTTGGTGGAAACGCGCCTTTGGTCCCGTTATTATTTTTTTTGCTGATCCGAAAAATGATCCGATGCACCCCTATTATATTCTAATAAAGATTCTAAAATACAAATGTAGGCTACGTGTCACTGATTTAACATGAAACCAAGAATACTGACTAGTCAATTGGTTACATGTTTGCATCTCGTAAATCAGCGGGTATCTATATATAATATATATAATATTATATATATAATACCCTCGCGATTGAGGCGGTACCTTTTTATGAGCTCTGTATCATTCAATATCTCCAGTGTTGACGCGATTGCGACAGCGATTGCCGCCAGCAGCAGATTTTCGGATCGCCGTGAGTAGGTCTTTAGCGACTTAGAAGTCCTCTTGCCTGCTTCTAACTTCTCCTGGACTTAGGAGCTGTTTTTAGCTCTCAAACCCTTTGTGAAATACTCTTATCCCCAAAATTTAGGACTCCTAAATTTATGAGTGACACGCCCATTATTTTTCGGAGTTGCTCCTAAATTCCGGAGTTACGACCAACTTTTACCCTTAAAATTCTTTGTGAATACGGGCCCAGGTTTCCCCTGTCCATATCCTAACCATATCCATTATGAGCTAAAAGGCTAAACTGATCCTAGATCAGCACTCCTACTCTTAGAATCTTTGTACATACAGCCCCGGTCTCCTGTGTGGTGTATCTTGCTAAAGCACTGGTCCTTCATTCAACAATGCGCCCCATTGTCCAAAATCAAATCCTGCCCATTCTACACTGTGGCCTAGTGTGGTTTAGTGTCGCCGAGGAAGGAATGACTTTCATCGCCAGGGTTTACCCCACCCCGTAGCACAATATTGACTCCTCTGGTTAATTGAGTACCTGCACCAGCAGTGCAAGAAGTGCAGTCCTCCAACAGCTCGGCTGGTGGACACCAGAGTGAAAAAGCCGGCTGGAGCTTGTACTGTATTTCATGGGACATGCGTGTGGAGAACGGACAATGTTGCAGTGATGGTACAGTATTTACCTACTACTTCACACTTGATGGTATATAAGGCAGAGACAAGACCTCTGCATTCCTGTCTATCTGAAGCCTGTTTGGCAGAAATGCAGCTGAGATTGATTGTACCAGTGGTCATTTTAAAACATGTATTTGATTCCCTGATAGAGTGGGGTGGGGGAAGATGGTTAACCCCTTGACTGTTACACCCTATTTTTGAATTCCTGCCTATTTAGACATACCCAAATATAACAGTTCATAGCACAATAACTATGATGGCCACATGCCTAAATTTGATATCATTTGATAGGAGACACCTTGCAGTTTAAGGCTATATGATGCATGTGGACACAACACAGCCTAAAGTACCAAAGATCAAATAGGCATTGTATCATGTTTCAAAAGCAAATACCATTTCATGATATACCTATGGAATTTAGAGCATGCCTTGAACAACATCTCAACTAAGTCTGTGTAAAACATTAGACTTCTAGACCCAAGGGCTCATGATCTAGAGGGCTTTTAGTGAAATGGAATGTCTTGAAATGAAATGTCTTGACCTGAAGCAACATCTTGATGTCCCTACACACATCAGGGGGCACACACCCGACCTGGTCATGACTGACTCTGCCCCATCATATCTCTGAGTAGTGTCTTTGTCTTCATGCCCCTGTCAAAACTGGAGTAGTCACCTTCTCATGCTCAGCCCCCTGGTTCACCCGCAAACTGCGAAAAATTAAATAAGCTGGGGGTGTACTTGAGCGATGCCTCAGAGTCTCTGGACTCACTGTTCACAAACTGGCTTTTCAGGAACACCAAGAGGCCTACTCAAAGTCCCTCAAGGAGGCACGGTCACAGTTCTACTCCAACATCATCAACAACAATCCTGGCAAGTCTAAGCGGCTCTTTTCCACCATAAAACATCTCCTAAAGCCGCAATCTCTTACACAAGCTGAGACCATAGAGGAGCAGTGTAACAGCTTTATTGACTTCTTCAAAGCTAAGGTCAACAACATCCGCTCTCTGCTCTCCAGATCCTCCTCTCTGCCTCCCGCAGATCCGCAGCCTGGGACTTCCCAGCCTCTCCACTGCTTCACTGATGTCACACAGAGAGAAGTTGAGGATACCATCAGCAAGATGAAACCTTCCACCTGTGCTTTAGACCCTTTTCTAACAAGTAAAATCTTGCATCCCAGCTCTCAGTCCCCTGATCACCCAAGTTATCAACCACTCCCTTCAAGCTGGTAGTGTTCCACCTGCTCTAAAAACTGCTGTCATCAGCCCCCTTCTCAAGAAGCCCACTCTGGGCCCAGAAGTTCTGGATAATTACAGGTCCATCTACAACCTCCCATTCCTGTCCAAGGTGCTGGAAAAAGTGGTTGCTGCTCAGCTTCAGGACCATCTAAAGTTTAACAACCTCTTCTAGTCAGGTTTCCGTTCTGCCCACAGCACTGAAACAGCTGTCATGAACAACCTTCTGATGGCAGCCAATGCAGGCTCCCCCTCTCTCCTGATACTCCTCGACCTGAGTGCTGTGTTCGACACTGTCGACGATGACATCCTCCTCGAGCACCTCCATAGCACCATCGGACTCTGCCCTGAACTGGTTTCAGTCCTACCTATCTGATAGAGCTGAGTATGTCTCATTGGGAGGTTGGGAAGTCCCGGACGCACCTTGTCACCTGCGGTGTCCCTCAAGGGTCAGTTCTTGGCCCCATCCTGTTCACCCACTATATGCTCCCCTTAGGCCTTCTCATCAGCTGGCATGGAATGTCATTCCATTGCTATGCTGATGAAATACAACTATATCTAAAAACCACCCCAGGCCCCTCTGCAGCCTCATCACTTCTATCCACCTGCCTTGTGGAGATAAGGGCCTGGATGAAACACAACTTCCTCCAGCTTAACAACGCTAAAACCGAGGTTGTCTTGGCTGGCATCCCACACCAGGTCCAGCTTTCTCCCATAGCCCACTTCACCTTTTCTGGCCAAAACGTACCGCTCTCCTTGTCAGTTTTCAACCTGGACATTAGGTTAGACCCTCACTTGACCATCGATGACCACATCAAAGATCTGTACAAAACCTCCTTCTACCACCTCAAGAATATCTCCAAACTGATTACTATTATTATTTGATGTCACAGACAGCCTCCAAGTTTCCCAAAATATTCTAAGGTGGCCAAATTAGCCCAATGATTTTTATTCACTTCTGTGACACTGGAAAACATACTAAAATGTTTTGACTATCACTTTCTATCACTCAAACCATTATGGAAAATTATTTTGTCCTTGCAAAACCACATTTTCTACAAATGACTTAGTTTCACTGACCAGGTGTGCACACGTTTAATGATTAGGACCCCACTGATTTCACCTGTCAATTTATAATTGAATCAACAAAAACTGTTAACTCTGGCCTACTGCCAAACATACTCTAGGTGTAAAGATGGAGAAGACCATGCCTTATGGAGTGAGAAACTTTCCATACTGTCACCTCATCAATGTGTCACCACCACTGTTAGGCTGGTTATCCTTGATTGGGTGTGGATGGTTTGGAACTCCCTCATGACTGCGTGTGTTCTCTGTCCCTCTCCTAATAGGTATGCTGCCATAGCTTACACCTGTCGGGGCTATCCGTATATTTCCTATGCTTGTGCTCCCCTGCTCTCACATAATGCTACTGGATATAGCACAGTTTTTTCTGATTCCATGTTCTCTTCTCTGCCTCGGCCTCTGACTGCCCCTGAGCCCTAGATCCCCCCCCACACTGACTACCTAACTCGGAGGCGCAAAGTCAGCCAGTCCTGTGTCACCTTTGGACTGACCATGATACCATTTTTTCGACACACCCTGTGTCGGCCCGAAGAGGACCCTTTTAGTCTGGTTCCTCCCAAGCTTTCTCCATATCAAGGGAGTTTTTCCTTGCCACTGTTGCCCTAGACTTGCTTTTTGGGGGGTCTAGGCCTGGGTTGCCTTTTGTTAAGTGTTTTGTGACAATGCATTTGTGAAAAGCACTATACAAATAAATTTGATTTGATTTGATTTGTTTTCTAAATAAATAATTTGCCATGTAGCACATTACAGAAAATGAGAGCATTAGTTAATCTGGCTTATGTATGAATATAGGACATTTGTTCTTTGTGACATGCATATCTATTTCTTTCATAATGTGGCCTTAAGAGGGTAAGTCATCAATAGGCATTAAAGGTATTTAATTAACAATTAACAGACCATTAACGATTCAGAGGTTGCCATTATGGTTGGAACGAAAACCAGAATTCACAGGGGGTCACCCAAGTTTGAGAACCCCTGCTCTAGAGAAATACCTTTGATGCATTTGAAACGGATTGAATAAACTGGATAAAAACACCACACATAATTTCTGTCTGGTTGATACTCCACTGGGTTTATGGCATTGCCCCAAGATTAGGTAAGCAATGGGCAAATCTGTTGAGGTTGGAACACTATGGGCTTGTATGGCAGAATTATTTATTGTATGCCTCTCTTAAATCTTGTTCCCACTTGCTCTGGGCAGGTTGTGTCACCTCATCATGTAGATGGGGGTTGTCAGATTAATTACATTTGTATAGTTTTTTTTCCCAAGAAATGTTTTTTTTATTTTTATTTTTGTACTATGCTGGGGAATAGTCCCCCAAAAGGGATCAAAGAAGGGATCAATTAATTATATAATTGGTTCATTGTAGGTAAAAATCAAATGCCAGCAGTCATCTCAGACCCCATGATGCCTGAAGCTTGGGGGGCAGAGAAGGCCCCCTCATCATAAAACTCAGTGAGAGCTTTTTCTAACCCCCGACACAGAAAAATTGTCTGGATGGAAAATAGGAATGGCATTATCTAAGTGGCTATATTTAAACCCATCACTGTCTCCTTCCCTTTCCCCATTGCTTGCCTTGTACTCCCCCGCCAGTTTAATAAATGAAGTCTTTCTTAATTAAAACAAGGGCTCTGCTGTTCAGCCATCCGAGGCCATGAGTTTCCCCTTGTTCCATGGATGTTTGGCCTTTGAACTTTAGGACTTGTGAAGGCCCTGGGTGGTGAGGTCATTGGGCCGCCCTGGCCCCTGCCAACTTAGGAAGGACACTGAGTGGGTGCTCGTCAAGAAGGGCAACTTGCCGGGGGGACAGGCATGCAATGTTAGCTGCCAGTGAGCTGAGCAGAGTCAGTGAGCAGAGCTCCTCCCCTTGAGTTTTTGGATATCTTGTGCAGAGCCATACATGTAGCTAGGACACAGAAGCCAGGCTTATTACAGCATCTGTGTACATAAACAAGCATTGTCTTTAGAAGGACTGAGGCAAACAGGTGTCTGTAGGTTTCCTCAGACTTAAAAAACATGAATAAATCAATATTTAACTATGATAACCAAGCGTTTATGGGAAGGACAAAACGTATTCAAACTGAGGAGCGAATAGTATATTGATTATATAGAGTGAACTCCCAACACAAGCTGGTCTGTTCAAGTGTGGCAGATGTGGGTAAATAACTCCACAAATGAAAACCCATCCTTTCAGACAACTGCAGAACTTTGGCCACCCAGTGCCCAGCCCCCAGACAGATTAACTGACGATTAACAGCGCTCAATGACGTCAACATTCCTACTGTATGAAATTGTAGCGTTGCTGCTCTGACTGCGGCCTGCACCTGTCTGCCTCACGCATGAGCCCGGCAGCTGCCGCTAGAAAATTGCTTTTGTACGGCTCAGTCCTGAGATGAAAGAAAATTAAAATAGAAGCATGCAGTAATACGCATTCCCCAGGAATTTCCTACAAGATTTAAAAACTCAAAAAAATTTGTAGTGCACTGCAAACGCCGAATGATGGATGCTGGATGGCATATTGATGAGTAATCCATAAACATGCTGCACTCAGAGTAATGTTTCTGTCTTCGTCACAGAAAGCTACCCACACCAGAGAGCAAAGAGGACTATTGTTTGGTGTTCACACGTCTACAGTAAAGTATTCCTGGAGTAACCCTTCAAAAGCATGATATTCCCTGTACTGCCAACCACTGGCAAATGGAAAAATAAATGACTGTATAAACAAAATAAACTAAACTCAAAGTAATATAATAACTACTAATAAATAAACTAAACCAGCCTCAATTAACAGTAGTGCATTTCAATCCAGCCGATGGCCACTTGGTGCTGATTTACAGCCTAAATCCATATTAGCCTATTGGGTGACGAATGTGGGACACCTGGGCTCCTGCAGCTGACATGTAAACTGAAAACTCAACTGTGCACACCCATGATATACGTTAGATCGGGGAGGCAGAAATATAACATTTGAAACTCTGAACAGGATGACTAGACAAGGTCGCATATACGTACAGCGTTGTCCTAAACTGTCAGACAGCCATTACTGTTAAACTGCATTAACGGCAATGCTTCTCATTGTAAAGTTTTGGCATTTTACCCCACGTCCTATACATTTTTCTTTAAATGTTTAGGCTATATAGTATGGGTCATTGGCTTTTTGCCAGCCTAAATTAAGCTGCATGTACCTTCAGATACGACTTAAATAATTACTGAAGTCCATATCTTGTCTTGAGACCATCAACATTTGGCAGGATTCCATGTCTTTCTCTCTTGCAAATATTCTTAAAAGTGTTGAAGGAATTAGGCTACATATAGCAGTTATTTGATCAAGATACCATACAGAAGGCCCATTTACCTCTAATATGTTATCCATTGTTCAAGATCCAATAACCATGCCGTTAATTGTAACACAGTGCTGTGGTATGCCCATTATCCTACAATAAGTGTAGCCTAATTGAGGAAACATTCTGTTACATTGTTAAGAGGTATTTTCATACTTGGCACCACTCGTGACTTTTAACGGCGCCCCAGAACATTTTGCCTAGCACGAAAGTGCCTGTTGTAAGCCTGTAATAACAAAACTGACAGTAACAAATGAACATCTGTAAAACAGTAACTCAGTCGTGTTATCAGAGTGCTAGAACATGTCCTGCCCGCGGTGGTTCAAATGTGTTTTTACTATCATTATTGTAACGCACCGCATGACGCTTTTGGTCACAATTGCAAATTAATAGTCTGTGGTGTATGAAAATGCATAATTTGTTAGCCATTGGCTAGGGTGTAGGTTTCGAAAACACAATGAGCAATTATTTAAATGGAAATATAATAAAACAATTGTGTAGGTGTAGAACGAACTAAAATGACGGGGAGCATAATGTGTGGCGAGGCACGATTTTTGCGTGTTGAAGAATTGAGTTATGTTCAGTTTATGTAAGAGGCGGGGTCTGCGATTGCGATACCAGGTTCTAGGAGTTGAACATTATTTAACAGAGAGAGAAAGACGAGTAACGGAACGGGGAAGGACCTATTTTATTTCCCTCTTCGTCCTCCTCGGCATTTTTCGGGAACCTGACAGCCTTTGGAGACTGCTATGACGTCTCGCAGGTAAGCAAACGGTGATAACAAACGTTGTGGTGAACTTGCAGTTCTTTGTTGGACTCCTCTGTAGCGATCCAATGGAGTGCCAACCGCAGATCTGCAGCGCACAAGGGTCGAACTGGATTTTATGTCCGACTTGCGGCTGCCCGAACGCGGGTTCCTTTGCTACGCTAGACGCCTGTTTTCCCTCTGGCCCTAGCATTTAAAATGATATTTCAATCATAATAGGCAACACAATAATTAACTGTGCGTATATATCCTAGTTGAAACATGCAAGTGTAGCTCAATATCGTGGCATGATTGCGTTGGCGAAACAGTCATAGTTAGCTAGCTAGCACTAATAATATTGCCACTGATTACGTATTTACAGTTCTCTTCATTTAAAGAAATTAAGTGAAGCATACCAACTCCGTAGTCCTGCATGGTGTCCGTTGACTTTAAAACAAGGGCTTGCTGTCTAATCTTGTTGTATTTGCCTGTGGTCAGTTAGTCCTTGGACAGCGAGTTAGCAAGAGTAATTAAACATTTTTGGTTTCTGAAAAATGTTCTCCGCAAAGTAAACTAATAATTTCGTTTATTTGACGTTCGTTTTGTTTATTTATTCGTTATATTACCTTATTTCGCAATTACTTATCCATGTTTGCTGGGAAATCGGGTGTAAAACATGCTTTATTACCCGGTATAATTTTTTCTAGTCAAACTGCTCTTGTTGTACCGAATAGCGACAATCATTGTAGCGACCTCACGACAGAACATGAACAGTTCACTTTCTCGTATGAATGTGTGCGCTATACATAAACAAGGCGCATAATTGCCTGCAGCAAAGTGTGAATTCTACATAATCATAGGCAGACTGCACTTAACGTTAGTTATGTTACGTTTGGCTTATTGCTTAATGTGTGTCTTCCATCACTGTATCACCTTGCAGAATTGAGTTATTATTCTTCCCAGATTGTCTTAGATTTAGTTGTTATGCTATCAATTTTTAGGTCCCAGTGGCAAAATACCGCTTTTCTGAGAAAGTTCATGATCAGAATTTGTCATAATAGGTAGACTATTAAACTTTCGGGGGTGAAAAGGTAACTTATATAGATTTGCTATTATTTGCTAAAACACATGGATAACATGCCTTATAAGAAGTATTACGGCTTTAATGTTTATGCCTTAATGTATAAAGTATTGAAATATCTGTTGCTGTAGATGCAAGGTGCACCGTGAATAATGGGCCTTTAATATTTTCCATCAGTATAGTTATTAGATTGAAATATGTGTGATTACAGATATTGGCAAATCGCTTATGTGACCCAGCAGTCCGATTATGTGACTTTGAAACAGCACATGGAATGGTTTTGGAATAGGGATGTGACAAAAGGACATTTTTTCTTTACGTTTAAACGGACATATTTTTGATCGGTTTCCCGTTTAAACTTTAAGACATTTTCATACAATTCCACGTGAAAACACAATGAAGCATGGTTCTCTAGGGGACAATGAAGTTCTACCGCAGTCATACAGATACAGTAGCCTAGCCTAGACAAAAACTCATATTATGAGACAAAAACACTATCAATGATTAATGATGAGACAAAAACATCGTTTTGACGATTTACGCACTTTCTTGTTATTGGCAAAATACAATAGCCTAGCCTAAAGGTGCAAATGCGTGAACTCCATGAAATTATAGGCCTAGCCTATACGAAGTTATGAACAGCTGTGTGTTCACACGTTTTAGTTTAAGGTTTTAGTTTACTTAGGAAATGTGAAACCTAACCGAACCAAAAACACGCATACAACCGAAGTCTGATTCGATCTCTATGAGTATGAAAACGCCATAACAAAAATAACATATCGAAAAACAGAAAATAAATAGGAGGCAATATGACAATTAACATTTGTCAAGACAGACGAATGTCCTTGGCCTTTAGCGTAGGCTATTGTCGGCTTCGTCAACGGTCCCTAGCAAACAGCCCTATTAAAGACAATAACAGAATTAGCCTACACTACATGTCAAAGGTTTTAGAACACCACCATTTTCTAGTTTTTACTGAAATTTCAGTTTGCAGTTCAAGTCCAGTGAATAACCTGAAATGGTACAAAGGTAAGCGGTAAACTGCCAGAGGTTAAAAAAAAGTTTAGGTTACCAAAAACTGAAAAATAATGTACATTTGTGGGCAGTAAGTACTTTCCTACACCATCAAAAGGCACTTGAAATTGGAGGAAACTCTGACAGGAAGAGGTCTGGCAGACCCAAAGCCACAACAAAATCAGAAGACAAGTTTCTGAGAGTCAACAGCTTGCGTGATAGGCGGCTTACAGGACAACAGCTTCAAGCACAGCTTAACACTGGTCGAAGTAAGAAAGTCTCAGTTTCAACTGTGAAGAGAAGACTTCGAGCTGCAGGTTTGACAGGTCGAGTGGCAGTAAGAAAGCCATTGATAAGATGGCAAAATAAGAAAAAGGGGCTTGTCTGGGCCATGAAGCACCGCCAGTGGACTACTGAATACTGGAAGAAGGTTTTTTGCATGCCGTCGAGTAGGCGAAAGGATGGTTCCTCAGTGTGTGACACCAACTGTCAAACATGGAGGAGGAAGCGTGATGGTCTGGGGCTCTTTTGCTGGATCCAGAGTCTGCGACTTGCACAGAGTGACTGTTAGCCCACGTTAACTAGTTCCCTGAAAAGGGCCTTTTTTTATAACTGAAAGTTTTTGGTTACCTACATTTTTTTTTTAACCTCTGACAGTTTACCGCTTACCTTTGTACCATTTCAGGTTATTCACTGAACTTGAACTGCTTAAATATTAGTAAAAAGTGGAAAATGGAGGTGTTCTAAAACTTTTGACCGGGACCAGTAGTGTACATAATATATTGACGGGCATATTTGATAGACACATAAAAGATACAAAACTACTGTAATGAGTACATTACGCGTTAGATTGAGTATGAATCATTAATTAAATTATTTATTACCTAGCCAAATCTTAATATTTATTAATAAATTAATAGCTTACTTGTGCAGGTTCTTATTAAGAAACCAGCATGTTGACGTGCTCAGGGAGAAGCCTTGACCGTAGCCTGCTCACCAGGAGGCCCGATGCAGACAATACTCTTTCGAACAGCACCGATGTCACTGGCTTTCCACCACAGAAGGGAGTCAGAGACTAAGTGGGCAGCTGGTTGCATTAAATATGTCTCCAGCTCAGATCACTCTGTGGTATCTTCGTCATATGTTGACCCAAGGAGAAAAGACATTGCACTCTCCCTCTTTCTCTTGCCTACTACTGTGTTTTCTGGGTCATCTTGGACTGTACTTCTATCTGTCTGTGTCTTTTCCTGCTGGTAAAGGTCTTCAACGTGAGATCTCACAGCAACTCGTATATAACTTGCAACAAATTTCAGCTTCTTGTGCCTAGGGTCTAGCACTGAGGTCACAAGAGCTGTGTGTGCTCCAGTCTCTCTGTCTGATGGTTTCAATCGGTCCTTGAGTGACTTACGCACAGCATTCACGAAGGTTTTGAACGAGATGCTGTTCTCTTCTGATGGCAGCAGGTGCTCGTTCATGAGGCCGCACACCACAGGATACACCACAGACAGTGAGACTGTCCTCTCACCGCATGTAGCAGTTGTAGCCACTTCCAGCGACTTTAGCACTAGGGTGATCTCTTCCATTGTCCTCCAGTATTCATCCCGGAGCTCCAAGTTGCATGCGTCGCTGGGTTTGGTAACAGTGCAGTCTGAGAGGACAGCACTGACTTCCCATCTCTGTTCAACAAGGCGTGCGAACATCTGGTATACATAATTCTACCTTGTTTTGCAGCACTGGATGAGCAAGTGCTTCTGGAGTGTCATCTGTTCTTGTTTGGCATGAAGACAATGTGTCGCTAGTGTGCTGTGGTGTAAATGTGCAACGATCTTGGATGCAGCACCTATGATGCTCTCTAGTGACTGCTTTAAATCCATCATTCATGGCCAGCTGTAGCGTGTGTGCAAAGCAGTTCACAGACTCCCAATCGCACCCATTATTGGCATTCACAATGTTAGCTGCGTTGGACAACGGCGCTCAGCTTACTACTGTCCCCCACCCACTCGGCAAAGATGGTAGTTAATGCTGTTTTTAGGTTCTCTGCTGTGTGCCTCTCTTCCATGTTCTCCGTGGTCAGTACTTCTCATCAATGTGATGTCTCGTTGCGGTGATGTACGACAGCGTGTTCAGAGACGTCCAACAATCTGTTGTTACAGCCACATATGGGGTTTTTGAGAGCTCGTTCTTTGTACTTGCCAAGCAATTATTGTACAATTTCTCCACGCGAACCATCATGGTTGTTTGACACGGCATGTTGTAGGCTGGTTCAAGATATGCCATCAGGGCATTGAAACCGGCATCCTCAACCATTGACAACGGCTGCATATCACCTGCAACCATTTCTGTAATCAGCGCTGTGATTTTCTCACTCCGTCCTTTTTCGCACTTTCTCGTGAAGCTGTCTAGTGTTTGTTGTTGGGGACCTGCGCTGCTGCCAGCAATGGTTTGGGTCTCACGATGTGCCCCTTTCAGATGGTTAAGCATTGCACCTGTACTTCCACCACTGTATCTCAATTGTACCCCACAAAGTTTGCATTTCACAACATTGTCATTTATCTTTTCAAAGTATTGCCATACAGGCCTGTGGTCGCTTGCCTTTCTCTGCCATTTTCCTGACTGTAAAAGACCATGATGTGCGGAGCGCTTTTATATCCCTGGCAACTCATTTGAAAAATGCATTTCTCCTACTACAACATTGTTGTGTTAGGTATTTATAATTTAAATTTTCCCCTTTATGATGATGATCGAGACCTGTTATTGGTAGTTTTTGGAACTGCACAGTGATTTACAGTACATTTTATGCAAAAAAAGTTTTTAGGTTAGTGACTTTTTCTTAATGTTACTGATCCCAATTTCAGTTAAACCTTTTACTGTTTAAACGGTCACACCCCTACTTTGTAATGCTACATTCATTGAGTGGATATGAAACGAATATGCTAGAGATTAAAAGGTTACCAGTCAATTTAAAATATTTAGTATTTCACATTCTGAGCTATTTTTTTGTTTTGTGGAAGGAATGGTGCTATATCAATCATTTAAACAGCTAATCAACACCCCAAAGTACTAGTTTCCTCCTTCAACTGAATAAATTAAATAGTTCAGTCGCTAAATTAAGATTGAAAGAAACAATTAGGTAATACAGAACATAGGGCAATAAATAACAGTGCTACCCAAATCTAGCACATAACATTTCAATTTTAATTCCAGCAAAACAATACATCTTACTTTTTACATGTTGATTTATACAATACAAGATCAGAAGTTGTAGAACCTTTGTATCTGTATGTATATCAGACCTGCTTAGAAATTCTGCACATCCAGCTGTGTACAAGGGTTTCAAAGTGGGTAAGATGTAAACTTGTACTGGCCTGTAACGTTTGATGGACAAGAAGTCACATATCTTCGTTTTATACAACATCTTTGTCAACAGCACTACATAAAAGAATGATGTCATTATGGCCAGTGTATCCTCCTACCATTCATTAGCCATAGTTGGCTGTTGTGGAAAATAATTTGAATAGAATTTCAGTGCTCTCTTTTGGATCGTTTGATTTTCCTTTAACCTTCACCATCATTTTGCCCCCACCCCACCCCTTCTCAACAGATGACAGGCCCTAATTGCAATATGAATATGTAAAAGGGAAATTTAGCTGAACCTTGAATCATTACTTAAATTATGTTGTTGATGCATGGTATTCTCTTCATGAAAGGAGCAGTCTCTACTTCCATCGGTCAAAGGTTCCAGGTGTATTTGCTCTTAAATATATAAATGTCTGCTTATTAATAAGATAATGTATTTGCTGTGATAGTGTGGGTGAAATCAAATTCTACAAAATATCAGATGATAATGATTATTATTATTATGTGATATGTTTTCCATTGCCATTGAATACAAAAAAGGCAGAAAGTCTATTATGTTTATTGATGTATTTGTTTTTACTGAGAGTGGTTACTTAGTATCCATCTGGCTGTGACAAGCTGTCTTCCTCTCTACTGCGTCCACGTGCACACTCGCACGCACACACTCTGACACACACAAGTACAAACTATTGCTGCTATTTCAGGTATGGAACACAGCAACAGAAAAGTGCTGATGATTCTAATGCCCCTCGCAGTGATAAATCAAGCACTGACCTACATGTTTTTAATGGACCTCCTGCCTCCTGTGACTAATTTTACAGAACATGGAGCACTGGCTCTTGTTCCTTAGTTTCTACTGAGGGGAAGGGGGGGGAGGAGAGAGAGAGAGAGACAAACAGGCAGTTAGGTAAACCCATGAAACTTTTATTTCAGTCTCGTAGTATTTATTGCAAAACAGTTTTATGCATTAGAGAGCAGAGAGCCCTGACTCATTGTTGAAAACACTGGCCTGATAAGCAGGCAGGAAATCAACAGCTAAGGTGGAGAAATTAGATAGCGTTTCCCAAATTTCCAGGAATTCAGTGGACCAAAGTGGACAGTGCCTGGGGGATCTCAGACCTAAAAACAGGGCACTAGCCAGCATAAGCATACAGTATAACATGCTCTGACATGTATGTATTTCCCCACAGGGGTACATTATTACAGTTTGGAGTTTATTTAGATATTCACATTTTGCAATGTTGCTTACTTTCATTCGGCTCAGGTTTTGTGGGTTTGGGAGAGAAAAATAGGTCCCTTCCTGCTTGAAAACAAGTTTTTTTATTGATTTTATTTTTATTTTTTATGAAGTGAATGACTCAAAGTTAGCTTTCCCAGTTGTAATGAAGTCCTATGTTTAGGTCTGTGCTCTATTTTGGCCTTGAAATTTGAAAATGTTGAGACAATTGGATGATACTTTAATGGAGGTTTGAGATTATGCAGATTCTCCCAAATGCAGATATTAAAATAATCAATGGCAAAACATCTTGAAGATATAGGCACACTTCATTATTTACTTGCTTAGCAGATGCATACAATTGGAGGGATTGTGGATAGCACTTTGTTCATGGGTGTAAAAGCAGTGTACTACTTAATATTCAAACCCACAGCTCTAGGGGTCAGAGTCCAGTGCTCCCTTAGTCACCAATTAATCAACTGCATTGGGAGTCATAAAATGGCTTCCTTTTTATTTATTTTAATTGCATCAGAACATTTTGAAAATTTTGCCCACATTCCATCAAACCTCTGTGCACATTTGTCCTTAACTATCAGTGACAAGTGTAAGCAAGTGTTCTTTTTTTCCACCGCGGGTACATCATCGTCACTCAGGCTCAAATGTATGGAAAAAACATGTTGTTTAAAACGGGGAGGAAAATAATTAGAAGTGTAAGTCAAGGCCAAAGACAATGGTATTGTTATTTGTAAAAGGCCAATTCATGACTTTTCTTATCTCTGTCACTTATTAGTCTGGGTGGTGACATTCTTAATAAATGATTGTGTCTACAGGGTGCAGTTATTCAAATGTGACTAATGTTACTAAAACACTCAAATACACAAATGTTTGGAAATGTTTCTTAATGTTTGTGCAGCATGTAAGCATACAGTAAACACAGACACACATGTACAGGACTGTATGTAGTGGTCCTCAGGTCCTGTGAGGTGTGTTTCCCCCTGGACTATAACATGACTCATCAGCAGACCAGATATAGTGTAGTTTAAATATGGCACAGCCCCATTACCCCGCAGACATTAGCCTATGTGCTGGTACTCCACAGCCAGAGGCCCACAGACACATATACCTGCGAGACTGTCCACTTAAATGATACTGTGGGATAAATATTCATCAGCAGGATCTTCTGTCCTCAGCAGGTCTTTCAAAGTTCTCTCCGGTTCCCTTGGGTTTACTGCTCCAACTACTCCACCATTTCTAATCTAATCTAAACATTTTGAACCGTATACATTTGATGTATATTTTTTTTCAGCATTTCAACTGAATTCAATTTAAAAAAATCTTTCTTCTTTTGCATTTAATTTTTAAAGATCTTACTGACATCTTTAACATTACATTTTATGTTCTAGTAAACATGTTAACATAAAATGAAGATTACACTTGTCAAAACTGATATGTTACATTGATGTAGTACTATACCCAAGTATATACAAATGTGAAACCTCTGTTTCAAAATGTTTGTGTTTTGATTCTTCTGTTCGTCCATATTTGCAGTAAATGCTCTTTGATGCTTGTGCAAATCAGGTAAGACATTCATAAATGAATATACCATGAAGTCAATACCATTATGTTTCTCCTTCCCTTCTTGGACGGAAATCCACGATGACATCAGACTGTTGTAAGCTATTGGTGATCCCTGCTCAGAACAATCTGTGTTTCATGTAGCTTGTACCGTGGTGTATATTGACATAGTTGCTTCTGGCGTGGTGTGTATTGACACAGTTGCTTGTGGTGTGGTGTGTATTGTCATCATTGGAGTAACAATGCTGTAAGGTTGATTCATGCATCTTTAAAGCAGTACATCATTCACAATGCCACAGGAGCATGAAAGCACTTTGGTTGTGCAGAGGTACATGTAATCATACTGGATCTGCATATGTCACTGATGAGTTAGCTTGCGTACATTACAGTATATTTTTCATCATATATTTTCAGTTTTTATTAGGGTTATATTCTGTACAGCATCACAGACACTGTCAAGGCCCTGATGCATATTTTTTAAAGAACAACTTAAAAATAAACAATTAGAACAACTAGAACATGACTTCCTACTCTCATTTCTTTATAAATTCATGTTCAGGTTTTATTTTTCAAAAGCAAAGAAAGAACATACATTTTTTAATATCTGTAAATTACATATCTACCTAACTTGCACTTTGAGAAGTTGCCAAAACTGGAACAATACTTTTCTTCCAGCTGGCAGCTTTTGTTTTATTTTTCCAAGATATGACTTGGGCCTAGTCTGTAATAGTTTCCCTTGTTTTTCTTTCAAAAACAGATGAATCTGGCTCTTTAGATTTTAAGAATAGCTTTAAGCAAATCTGATGCAGAGGTCCTCCTACCTAGTGGTTTTGACTTAGAAACTCAAGTTAATGTGTTCCCTGCTGTCACTGTGAAACTTTTTATTTTACCAGATTGAACTTCATGGTTATTCAAATGTACACTACATGCAAAGTAGATGTCTGTAGCTTCATTCTGTTTGGCTGTCATTTAAAAAATGCTGTGAAAGGAACTTAAAAAAAAATGTGTTAGTTAAATCTATTCTGAATCTAATCTAAAACTAATTTAAAAATCTACTGAATCTAAACATTTATTTGTATTTTTGTTCTCAATTAAAAGAACATATAAATACAGGTAACTGTCAAAACAAAGGAAACAGTTGAGTAAATGAGGGATACAAAGTGTATTGACAGCAGGTGCTTCCACATAGGTGTGGTATCTCAGTTAATTAAGCAATTAGCATCCCATCATGCTTAGGGATATGTATAAAAATGCTGAGCAGGCCCAGTAGCCCATTATTTTGGCTACCATGGCTAGGATAAAAGATCTCAGTGACTTTGGGTGATTGTTGGGGCACATTTGGCAGGAGCTTCAGTGACGAAGACTGCTCAACTTGCTGATATTTCACGAGGAGCAGTGGCTAAGGTGATGTTGCCATGGAAGTCAAGTCAGGAAAAGACATCGTAAACTAGGGTCAATTGTGTCGTCCAATGTGCCTGGTCTTCAACTGTGATGTCCATTGGTTTGAGATGCAAGGCAAAACAGACAAGCCACTCTGAATATCAATCTCGGGTGTGAGCAAGCGGCTTTATCAAGAACTGTTGGGAACTTCAGAGAGAGGGATGTGATGGTCGAGTTGCACTGCATGAACTCCTTATTACACCTAAAAATGCACTTTTGTGATTAAAATGGTGTATAGAACACAGGCAGTGGTCTACTGAGCAGTGGGGGAAAAGGTCATATGGTCAGATGAGGCATCCTTTACCCTGTTCTCAACAAGCGGATAAGTGCATGTGTGAAGCAGTAAAATAAACCTACAGGCCCAAATGCTTGTTTCCCACAGTGAAGGGTTCTGGTGGTTCTATAATGGTGTGGGGTGCTGTGGCAGGGTGGCAGGGGTAGTACTCTCCAGGCTGTGGGAGGGAACAGGAACACCTGACAGCAACCAAAAGGGAGGCGCAGCCCTCTCCACTCCTCCCTCCCCCTCTCCCAGTGCCACAGGTGCATTTTCCTCGCATGGTTTAGGTCCACTCAATCCCTCAGAGGGCAAGGTAAATGCCAATAAACACAAAGAGTGATCACCTTCATCCTTCACCTTCATCCTATGGTGAAGCATTTCTATCCTAATGGGAGTGGTCTCTTCCAGGATGACAATGCCCCCATCCACAGGGCACGAGTGGTCATTGAATGGTTTGATGAGCATGAAAACGTAATGTTACATGAAAATGTAAACCGTATGTCATGGCCATCTCAGTCACCATATCTCAACCTAATTGAACATTTTGGGAGATTCTGGAGCAGCACCTGAGACAGCGTTTTACACCACCATCAACAAAACCCCAAATTATGTAATTCCTGGTGGAAAATGGTGTTGCATCCCTCCAATAGAATAATCTATGCTATTGAAGCTGTTCTGGTGGCTTGTGGTGGTCCAACGCCTTATTAATACACTTTATGTTGGTGTTTCCTGTATTTTGGCAGTCACGTGTACATAATGACTGGAACAGAACTTTCAACCCATCTAGGTGTATCATTGACCTAAAACAATGAATAGAAAGATTGTTTTAGAAAGTATAACTGCCTTCATTTATGAGATTTGTGGTCTAAGGACTTAAAGGTGGTTACATAATCCTCTTCAGTATCAATGTTGAAGAATTGTTACCAGTGGTTAATGTACAGCTGAAAGAGTAAAAACGCTGAACATGAGTAGGCCAAGATGTTTCTTAACCCAGTTTCTTAATACAGTCCTGTACATGTGTAAAGTATTTAGGCTAACAAAATGTGCTGTTTTGGTACTATTCCTTTAATCTAATCTAGCCAATGTGCTACCACTTCATGAGCAGGCTTGCCAGGATTTCATTAGTCATCAGTAATTTTCAATAAATGTAAAATATAAAAACTCTGATATGTCAATGAAAACTGAAATATAAATGCCCATTCTGAACTGTCAATGAGGCATGTACTGAAGTGCACATACAGTAGGCTTTTGAAATATTTGGCATACTCATGTTCAGTGTTTGTACTCCTTCACCTGGTAGGGTACAGTTATAATAAAATGTACATAAGAATTAAAAAAAAGCTGCACTCGTTAAATATTCATCATTATCATATTTCCTTCCGGCATTTCAACCCACTTTAGTAACCATGAGAAACTTCCTTTACGTGCTCTGTACTTTTACAAATGATCCTTCACACTCTTAGGGCCCTATTTTCGTGCCGGCGCTAAGCGGCGTTATGCCCTAGCGCAGGCGAATTGCCAGTTTTGTCTGTCGCAAACTGAATATTTCCCGTCTCCGCTGAGTTTGGCAATTTCGTGGTGCGCAATGAAGGCGTTTGCACGACTATGGGCTGGGCAGCGCAATAGGGGGTGTGACTATGAAAACAGTCAGCGCTATGCAAGTTTGGTGTCAAATAATGCGTTAACGTCCAACTAGACCACCTCTTAGCGCAAACTTGGTGACTTTGATGCGCACATATGAACATAAGGTTATCTGAAATCACATGAGAATGTTTTGTGAATATTGTGAATTTCCCCCCACGTTGAGGCAAATTGCCCAATCCATGGGTAACTTGCAAGCGTAATCAATTAAGCTAAAAACTATTTCACCACAGCTTGTGGTTATTCAATGCACGGACATGAAAGACTGAAGCCAGCAGGCCATCCATCGCTACCATTCAGTAAGATAAACCTGTTAAATAAATATATGTTTGTATGCACATTGTTTTTCTTATGTGAAAGGGTTTTATTCTTTCCATTTGCACTACAGAAAATGCGATAGGCGATATGCGAAGGTGATACCGTGAGTGATACCCTGGGTTTGGTAGCCGGTGTTTGCCAGACGGCTATCAGTTCAGCTGTACATGCAGTTTCTTCCAGTCTTGTCAACATGCAAATTAGTTTATTACTTTTCCTACACCCGACAGCCAGCAGAGAACTAAACAGGACTTTTTGAATTGAATGTCTTTATTGTCATTATACCAGGGTACAACGAAATTAAGATAGGCTCGGCCTAAAAGTGCAGGACAACATACAACACAGTCACGAACACATACAGTATACCAACAGTAGTAGAAAAAAAGAAAAGTAGAAAAATACCCAACAATAATGAAAATAATAATAATAATAAATATATATATATATGTATATATATAATACACAAACACAAAACACAAAATATGGGCTACTAAATTAAATCTGCGCATATTGCACTGTACCGTACATAAATATTGCACCAGATATTGCACTGACTGGCTTATATTGCACAGTGGGGGAGAATGTGGATATACGCAATGTGGATTCGCAATGTGGATTCCCTGGGGTCTGCACACATGTGCAGTTGCGCGCACCATCTGTATCATTTATGTGAATCGGAAGGGGGTCCACTCCATTAATATCCAGGTGGTTTGTGATGCACACTCCAGGGTGACACATGTAGGCTTACTGCATGACGAACATAAATGAAACAGGCCTAGCTGCAGTTGTGAGTTTGTTATTTATTGCTTTCCATTTAACAATTACATTAAGTTAGAAGAAAATAAACGTTGTTTTTTTAAGTTGGAAAGCCTACAAATAAGGTGTGGTGTCCCCAGGGGTTGGGCGACACGCACGGACCTTGCAGAGGGCGTAGGCAAGTTTAAGAACACAGAGGAGGCAGTATTCAAAACAATAGAAAGATTTATTAAACTATTACTTGACAACACAAAACAAAGGGTGGGGTCTTCGGGGGAATACAAACACATAAAGTCCGCAATCCTTAGCTCGTTGTCAATGTCCAATCCAATTCCAAAATCCAGTTCAGTTCCGTAATCCAGTCCGTAGTCAATCCAAAGGGGGTACTCAAAACAATCCAATTTCATACACAAAACACTCCAACAATCACTCTCCAAATACTGGCTGGTCAAATAGACTTCACAGTACTCAGCACACTGTACACACAGCAACTCCTTCCCACACACGTTCCTACTCCTCTCTCAGTGTAATGGGAATCAGCCCTTTAAATAGGCCTTGAAATGGCCTTCAGCTGGTCGTTAGTCCCATTGCCTTGACTTGGCTCAGGTGTGACTGTGGCCTGCTGGGAAATGTAGTGCTCTCGGGCTCCCATGTGTTGTAGGCCAGGCAGCCATTTCCTTGTGCAGCCCCTTGGGCTGCCACAAAGGAAAAAAAGAGATGGTAAAATAAAACACTTTCTTTTAACAATGTAGGTCTCAAAATATAAACTCAAATCATGAAATTACAAATTAATGTGCGCCTTGTTTTCCCCCTCTGATTCGCGCGTGAACTTTTCCGCACCTCCTCGCGCTCCTCTTTTGAGAAGCGCTGCTGGCACAGTGGTGCCCACACAAAGGTGTGGGTGGTGCCATATGCCTTCCACTTCTTAATAATACTCAGTACGGTACTCAGAGGGATAGTTAAAGCCTTTGAAATCTGTTTATATCCTTCTCCTAACTTGTACCTATCCACAACTTTATCCCAGAGTCCTTTTGAAAGCACCTTTCCAGCCATGGTGAATTATTTGCGTTACCATGCACTACTAGGAGTGGAATCCTCAAAGAACAGCTGATTATATTGTGAAATAATCAAAACCACTACAATTGATGTCAGGTGGAGGCCAATTAGCTTGGTGTGTGATCTGGAAGGTGATTGGTTATATCTGAGCAAGTTTATAATGGTTATTCTAAGGGGACTGATCACTTTTCCAACCCTGTTTTTCTAGTTTTTCATTTTTTATTAATTATCAGAAATTGTGCCCTTTTTTCACTTGAATGTTGTAAGGCAAAATGTGTAAATAAAGCTGGAAAAATATGGATTTTATGTACTTTCATTTCAGGCTGTAAGACAAAAAAAAGTTACTATTTCAAAAGGGTATGATGACTTTCTATAGGCACTGTATAGCGTTAGTGCACTAGTATTTAAAGGGATAGAAAATAGGTGTTCTGATTGGCCATTATGAAACCAAACCCCCACCACACCCACATGTATTTTTTAAAAGTTAATCCAAGCTCTTTTACAACTGCTCCGGAGGTGCACTATCGTCCTAAATCACGAAATTACCGAAATTACGTTAGACATGCCCTAAAGCGCCACTGTCTTCGCTTTGCGGCTGTGTTACCGACACCGTCCTAATTCATGCAAAATTAGAAATGCCCTCTTTCTCGTAAGCCCAGTTTTGCCTGTAAAATGTCACTCTTTGTATGTGATCTTCTGTAAGGAGTGATTGGATGCATTTTTTCTAAGCTAACCCTGGGTTCAGTCCCACAGCACTGCAATTTTACTGATTTTACGCAAGTGTTGCACCATTGTAAGTTTGGCCCTTAAGCTACTTATTATAATCAAGAAAATAACAAACAAAAAAAGATGGACCGAAATGCAATTAGACTGAATGGTGACCTATTTTTTCTCTCACTTAGTGGTGTAAAAGAAACCCTGATGCCTGGGGTTTCACTATTATTGTAAATAATTGAATATTAGGTTTTGCAACTTCAAGGAGCTTGTATTAACATGCTTGTTATTTGAACATTTGCATAGAATTTATTGTATTATGAAAATCGATATTTTGCATTTCAATATAGGCTATGAACATATAAGGGTTACTTGATGAGCTGGTTTTCAATGCTATTTTAAAGGGTATAAGTCCAATGGTAAAGTTGGGATGTTGTTTATTCTGCCTGTTAGTATTTGTGTTCTGGAGAGAGAGTGAATAAATACTGATGACTCTAAATGAGACCAGGAATGATTCAAATCCAGTGGCACAACACAAGACGTTCACACACGAAGCACACTGGCTACACATGCAATGCTGGAAAGTTTTGGTGGCTGTTACAGTAGATCAAATTATTTTACTGGAGAGAATTCACACTCATTACCCTGGAATTCTTTTGCTAATATTTTTACTTGGGAAATTTATGTGTAGAAATGGGTGAGATGTGAGGTATGGTTTTCCACAAGGCCCTGTGCTTGGGCCTCTGTTTTTAGTGTCAATATGCTCCCCCTTGCTGTCATGTCATGTACATTTCAACCTTAGATTTCACCTGTAATGACAGCACACGAGTAGTACACTGATAATTTCCCACAAAACCAGAAATGGCCGTTGCTGTTCTGTCTCGAGATTCCGGCAGGGAGGCAGGGATTACAATCTGAAAAAGACAGGTGCTGTTGGCCACCCAGGGCATAGTTTGACCAAATTATCAGCCTTTTCAGTAGTAATTTTTTTTAACACCAATGCCAATGGCAGTAGTGTTTAGACTGAAGACAAATATATTGGTCATATCTTGACATTAACAATTGGATGAGAAGTCTCAGTGAGGAAGTCTCAGTTTCAACTGTGAAGAGAAGACTTTGAGCTGCAGGTTTGACAGGTCGAGTGGCAGTAAGAAAGCCATTGCTAAGATGGAAAAATAAGAAAAAGAGGCTTGCCTGGGCCAGCACCACCAGTGGACTACTGAAGACTGGAAGAAGGTCTTATGGAACGATGAATCAAAATTTAAAATCTTCGGTTCATCACGCAGGGTTTTCGTACGCCGTCGAGTAGGCGAAAGGATGGTTCCTCAGTGTGTGACACCAACTGTCAAACATGGAGGAGGAAGCGTGATGGTCTGGGGCTCTTTTGCTGGATCCAGAGTCAGCAATTTGCACAGAGTGACTGGCACCCTGAACCAAAAGGGCTACCACAGCATTTTGCAGCACCATGCAATACCCTCTGGTCTACACCTAGTTGGTCAGGGGTTCATCCTACAGCAAGATAATGACCCAAAACATACCTCCAGGCTATGTCAGAACTACCTTCAAGAAAAGAACAAGACGGTAGGCTTCAAATCATGGAATGGCCAGCACAGTCTCCAGGCTTAAACCCCATCGAGTTGTTTGGGATGAACTGGACAGAAGGGTGAAAGCAAAGCAACCTACAAGTGCAACACATTTCTTCTTCTGCAACAGTGTTGGGAAGAACTTTTCAAACAATATTTGATTTCCATTGTAGAAAGAATGTCACAAGTGTGTCTGGCTGTTATATCTGCAAAAGGTGGCTACTTTGATGAGTCAAAAATGTGATTAAATTTAGTTAAACAAAACGATTCCATGATTTCTTTTTTATCTCCAATTGTTTATTTGTTCTATGCTTTAATTTCAGAGTACATTGAAACATTAAACTGCATAAATGTCAATAAAAACTGGAAAAATGGAGGTGTTCTAAAACGTTTGACCGGTAGTGTGTGCAGACTACTTTTAATAACTTACTTTTGATTAACAAAATATACAATTAATTATAAAATGAAATAGGGGGCAGTGCTCATCTCATCGTGCAAGAGCCCTGACGTGATCAGGTGCCTGTAGTCTGCCTCACTTGTGGTCAGCCAACTGCGCATTTCTGTGTATGAATACATCCAGGAGACAGCAAAGAGTTCTTTCGTCAATGATTTTTAGGGGACACAGATGTCATGGATAAGAAACACAAGACATTTGATACTCAAGTATTGAATTTCCAGTTGTGCCTCTCAACTTACCGCTGTGCCACCTGTGCCTATGCAGGGAGCCGGTGATTATCTTACACCCTACAGGCCATACAGTACTACAGGAGAGCTAGAGCTAGCCAGGATCTGTCACTTACTACAACTGGTAGTCTGTGGGCATCTGCCACATAATGGGGAGGAACTAATGCAGGAGTAACTTGAAAAACCCTGGCTGACTTAAAACCTCCCTAGTGGGACATGAACAACTGACACCGCTGTGAACTTCAGGTTAGTGTCAGCTAATGACATAGATCAGGCTCAAACCTTCCAGTTAGGAACTCCTTTACAGACTGATCCACCCAGGAGTCCATGTGCTCAACGTTTTGCGTATTGCAAGTGTTTGTTTAATTGGGACATATTTATCCTGTCCGATGCCTTGTGGGATGCAGCATCCCACCCCCCAGATCCTCCTCATCTCTTAACTATGTATAACTTTCCGGCTTGAGCGCCTCATAGCATACTGCTATGTCCCATATAATTTATCATTTGAACGCTTTCAACCCCAGCTCTAGAATGGCATACACACCCTGATTTTTAACATAATAATTCATTATTAATTAAATGATCTGGGACAGCCTAAGATAAAACATATTCCCAGTTCATAAAATACTTGTACAAACTGTACAATTAAGGGTCAATGTTATTAAACACTGTCGTGCAAATTTGAAATCGCTAACGGAGTGTTGATAAACCTGGGATTCTTACCTGGGGAATTAGGTAAGGTAATTCTGAGGATTATTCCTCAAGCTATCTGCATGTAAGCAATCAGCACTCAAATTAGTACACATGGGCAACATGGTGTTTTGACAGGGTAATAGGGGTGGGCGATATGAGCTAAAATTCATATCACGATATTTTCCACTGTCCAGACGATATCGATATGATATCACGATATATGAGAAAAAAAATCTGAATCACATTTTAATAGCCCTTCTTAGTTAAATTACATTAGTTAAGGCAAAATATGTATTTTAACCTTATATAACCAAAAAGAGTTATAGCAAGTACCGGCAGCGAATGATGACTTGATTGACTGCTGAGTGGGAGTCTGGCTTGTCTTCGGGCGAGCTCCTAGACTAACTGTTTCACGCATTCGGGTACATTCCTCATATTCACGGACATGCATGGTTTTCAGGTGGGTAAACAGGTTGCTGGTGTTTCCACCTTTGGCTAAAACAACACGGCGACACAACTTGCATAGTATTGTTTGTTGGTCGAGGTCGGAGATTTTGAACCCAAACCAGTTCCAGACGACAGAGGAGCCCCCTTTCTTTTTAACCAATTCGTCATCATCCTGCTCTTGAGCAACATCACTTTCTGCATGTTTGCTCATTTTCGATTCTTCACTTTTGCACTTGTAATAGGCTATAAATATTAGTACGTAGTCTGCCTGCTAACTGCAGCTACCTGCACGCTTGTTTGTTGCTACATGCGCGCAACAAATGCATAAAACGTCCGCTCAAAAAAATAGGTCAACATATTAACATGCTCCTTTTTTTCGTAGGAACCTGGAGGTTAGATTAAAATAAAAAATAGATGTAGCTACTAACTACTATCACTCAATTGAAATTTTGAACAAAACAATATGAATGCCAAATTAGAATTTATGAATATATAACGGTATCCACGGTATAGCAAAATCCATATCGTGGCGCAGCATAATACCGGTAGTCACTTTCATACCGGTATAGCGCCCACTCCTACCTTGTTGTAAATTTCACTGAATTGCGACAAGCAAGGAGGACAGTTTTTTGGCAGATGAGAGCATGGTGCGGCTATGTTGCCGAGTGCAGAGGAGCTAATGGCTGATCGAATGTCGCTAATTTTGATGCTAAAATATGAGGCAAATTCATTGCATTTATTAACAGAGTTCAGGAGGAAGTTGAACTGGAGGGTTTGTCAGTCTGTAGAAAAGAGAGTCTGGGTATGATTATTATTAGAAAAAATCCCACGAGAGGGTTTGAGTTTCAATAGACTACGGTTTTCTCTACGTGGAACAGACACAGTCTCAATTATGTGGGAACTGGGGTGGAAACTAGTCACGAGCTCAGGGAAACTTGCAGACAATTGTTTAAGACCGTCTGTCTGCTGCCTGGCTGTAGCTCTTGAATGTCAATTTCGCCGATTCAGACTATGGGCTATGTTATTAGATAAAAGAAGAGCACCCCTCCAGCTCGGGTGGAGTCCGTCTCTCTTCAGTATACCAGGCTCTCCCCAAAACGTAGGCCAATTATTAACAAACCCTATGCTATTTGATGTACACCACTCAGTCAGCCAGCGATTTAGCGACGTTAATCTACTGTAGATTTCGTAACTTCTACGAGTTGGGAGGGGACCAGAGACTATTACTTCCCGACACATCTCGTTTGCCAATTTACACAACGAGACAAAATTTGTTTTAGTGATCTCCGATTGCCTCAACCGGACATCATTTGCGCCGACGTGGATAACAATTTTGGAAAATCTACGTTTACTTTTAGCCAGCGCTTTTAAATTTGATTCAATGTCGGTGGCTCTGGCCCCCGGAATACAATTGACTATGGTCGCCAGAGACGCTATTCTGGCCCAAAACAATGGCCCTCTTTTTAAGTAGTTGATGTGCACTCTAAATGAAAGAGTTTGGCGAAAAAATATACAAATATTTATGTTTTTTATGCATTGGAGTAGGGCAAACTTTGTTCAGACTATTTCTCCATAGACCCATAAGTGAGTTATTTTGTTTGAAAGTGGAATCATGCATGTGCATTCCATACTTCATGTAATATCATATAATAAGCTGTGACTTGGAGGAAGGTGGAAATGGAAATTAATCTAAGAGAATGGAATTTCTCTTTAATGGGAATGTATTAATAAACATCAGTTATTAGTCTTGAAAACAAATGGTTTCAACTCTAGAAACCCCACATGTGTCCAGCCCTGCTCTAAACCTTTATGTTTCACTGATAGATTTATGCTTGTTAATTCTGGACAGGTTTTGTTGTCTCCTCCTTGAGCTGCCACCTTACCGTGGTGGAGGGGTTTGCGTGTCCCAATGATCCCAGGAGCTAAGTTGTCGGGGGCTTCATGCCCTGGTAGGGTCACCCAAGGCAAACAGGTCCTGGGTGAGGGACCAGACAAAGCGTGGCTCACAAGACCCCTTATGATGACGAACATAAATGGAACTACGTTTCCCTTGCCCGGACGCGGGTCACCGGGGCCCCCCCCTGGAGCCAGGCCCGGGGTAGGGCTCGAGGCGAGCGCCTGGTGGCCGAGCCTACACCTATGGGGCTCGGCCGGGCACAGCCCGAAGAGGCAACGTAGGACCCCCTTCCCATGGGCTCACCACCCATGGGAGGGGCCAAAGGGGTCGGGTGCAGTGTGAGATGGGCGGCGGCCGAAGGCAGGGGCCTTGGCGGTCCGATCCTCGGCTGCAGAAGCTAGCTCTAGGGACGTGGAATGTCACCTCTCTGGCGGGGAAGGAGCCTGAGCTGGTGCGGGAGGTCGAGAGGTTCCGGCTAGATATAGTCGGCCTCGCCTCGACGCACGGCATGGGCTCCGGAACCAGTCTCCTTGAGAGGGGTTGGACTCTCTTCCACTCTGGAGTTGCCCTGGTGGGAGGCGCCGAGCAGGGGTGGGAATACTTATTGCCCCCCGGCTCGGTGCCTGTACGTTGGGGTTCACCCCGGTAGACGAGAGGGTAGCCTCCCTCCGCCTTCGGGTGGGGGGACGGGTCCTGACTGTGGTTTGTGCCTATGCTCCAAACAGCAGCTCAGAATACCCACCCTTTTGGAGTCCTTGGAGGGGGTGTTGGAGAACACTCCTTCCGGGGACTCCTCGTTTTGCTGGGAGACTTCAATGCTCACGTGGGCAACGATAGTGAGACCTGGAGGGGCGTGATTGGGAGGAACGGCCCCCGATCTGAACCAGAATGGTGCTTTGTTGTTGGACTTCTGTGCTTGTCACAGATTGTCCATAACGAACACCATGTTCAAGCACAAGCGTGTCCATATATGCACCTGGCACCAGGACACCCTGGGCCGCAGTTCAATGATCGACTTTGTGGTCGTGTCGTCCGGACTTGCGGCCGCATGTCTTGGACACTCGGGTGAAGAGAGGGGCGGAGCTGTCAACTGATCACCACCTGGTGGTGAGTTGGCTCGATGGTGGGGAGGATGCCGGTCAGGCCTGGCAGGCCCAAACGTGTTGTGAGGGTCTGCTGGGAACGTCTGGCAGAGTCTCCTGTCAGAAGGAGCTTCAACTCCCACCTCCGGGGAGCTTCAACCATGTCCCGGGGAGGCGGGGACATTGAGTCCGAATGGGCCATGTTCCGTGCCTCTATTGTCGAGGCGGCTGACCGGAGCTGTGGCCGCAAGGTCGTCGGTGCCTGTTGCGGCGGTAATCCCGAACCCGCTGGTGGACACCGGCAGTGAAGGATGCCGTCAGGCTGAAGAAGGAGTCCTATCAGACCTTTTTGGCCTGTGGGACTCCGGAGGCAGCAGATGGGTATCGGCGAGCCAAGCGGGCGCGGCCGGCGGTCGCTGAGGCAAAAACTCGGGCATGGAAGGAGCTCGGTGAGGCCATGGAGAACGACTTCGAGCGGCCGAGGAGGTTCTGGACCACCATCCGGCGTCTCAGGAGGGGAAGCAGTGCACTGTCAACACTCTGTACAGTGGGGATGGGGCGCTGCTGACCTCGACTCGGGGCGTCGTGGGTCGGTGGAGGGAATACTTCGAAGACCTCCTCAATCCCACCGACACGCCTTCCAGCGAGGAAACAGAGTCTGGGGACTCGGGGTGGGCTCTCCTATCTCTGGGGCTGAGGTCGCCACGGTGGTTAAAAGCTCCGTGGTGGCAGGGCCTCGGGGTGGATGAGATCCGCCCGGAGTCCCTCAAGGCTCTGGATGTTGTGGGGCTGTCTTGGTTGACACGACTCTGCAGCATCGCGTGGACATCGGGGGCAGTGCCTCTGGACTGGCAGACCGGGGTGGTGGTCCCCCTCTTCAAGAAAGGGGACCGGAGGGTGTGTTCCAACTACAGGGGATCACACTCCTCAGCCTCCCTGGTAAGGTCTATTCAGGGGTTCTGGAGAGGAGGGTCCGTCGGATGGTTGAACCTCGGATTCAAGAGGAGCAATGTGGTTTTCGTCCCTGGTCGCGGAACTGTGGACCAGCTCTACACCCTCCGTGGGGTCCTGGAGGGTGCATGGGAGTTTGCCCAACCAGTCTACACATGTTTTGTGGACTTGGAGAAGGCTTTCGACCGTGTCCCTCGGGAGTCTTGTGGGGGTGCTCCGGGAGTACGGGTACCGGACCCCTTGATACGGGCCATTCGGTCCCTGTACGACCGGTGCCAGAGCTTGGTCCGCATTGCTGGCAGTAAGTCGGACTTGTTCCCGGTGAGGGTTGGACTCCGCCAGGGCTGCCCTTTGTCACCGGTTCTGTTCATAACCTTTATGGACAGAATATCTAGGCGCAGCCGGGGCGTTGAGGGGGTCCGGTTCGGTGGCCTGAGGATCGGGTCACTGGTCTTTGCAGATGATGTGGTCCTGTTGGCTTCATCGGGCCGTGACCTCCAGCTCTCGCTGGAGCGGTTCGCAGCCGAGTGTGAAGCGGCTGGTATGAGAATCAGCACCTCCAAATCCGAGACCATGGTTCTCAGCCGGAAAAGGGTGGAGTGCACTCTCCAGGTCGGGGAGGAGATCCTGCCCCAAGTGGAGGAGTTTAAATACCTCGGGGTCTTGTTCACGAGTGATGGAAGGATGGAGCGGGAGATCGACAGGCGGATTGGTGCGGCGTCGGCAGTGATGCAGACGCTGCATCGGTCTGTCGTGGTAAAGAGGGAGCTGAGCCTAAAGGCAAAGCTCTCGATTTACCGGTCGATCTATGTTCCTACCCTCACCTATGGTCACGAGTTGTGGGTAGTGACCGAAAGAACGAGATCGCGAATACAAGCGGCTGAAATGAGTTTCCTCCGCAGGGTGTCTGGGCTCTCCCTTAGAGATAGGGTGAGGAGCTCGGTCATCCGGGAGGGGCTCAGAGTAGAACCGCTGCTCCTCCGCGTCGAGAGGAGCCAGATGAGGTGGCTGGGGCATCTGGTTAGGATGCCTCCTGGACGCCTCCCGGGTGAGAGGTGTTCCGGGCACGTCCCACCGGGAGGAGGCCCGGGAAGACCCAGGACACGCTGGAGAGACTATGTCTCGGCTGGCCTGGGAACGCCGGGGATTCCCCCGGAAGAGCTGGACGAAGTGGCCGGGGAGAGGGAAGTCTGGTCTCCCTGCTTAGGACGCTGCCCCCGCGACCCGAACAGGACAAGCGGTAGACGATGGATGGATGGATGGAAGGTTTTGTTGTAGTGGTACTTTGTTTCTGCGACTGGACTTTGTTCTGTGCTCCAGTACCTCACGCTCCGTCATCTCTCGGCCACAAACTCAGTTACTCAGTAATGAAAACAAACCGGTTACCAAGAGCCCCCTTCATTGCATTGCCAGGTCAGTGGAAGTCACCTTTTAAATATATAGCAGGGACACCAAAGGATAAATCATTTCACAAATGGCCTGCGAAAGGCTGCATCCATGAGATATGAGCTTTCACCGACCCCAAGAAAAAGTGCACCCAGCAGAGGAGCTTATAAGTCACTGTACACAGTGACACACAAACTAAACCATGGGAAAATTGAGAGGTACTGAACGTTAATGTTTAGGTCACATCCAGTGAGTAATCTTTTTATGAAACATTTTCATTGAATTGTTGTTCACAGAAACAATCAATGGTGAAGTATTTAATTTGCAATCTTTTAGTATAGTATAGGGACAGCATAGCATTTGGATAGGAAGGTAAGGTCTTGGCATTTAATACCTCCCTCTAGGAAGGCAATGACTTTTATGAATGGCTGATATATGCATGTAAAGGCAGGTAGGGTAAACTTTGACCTGATTGGTTTATGATTAAACTACATGAGCCAAAGTGCCCCAGTCCTTGCTTGCCTGAATCAGTATGCATTGGCCACATCATGCTGAATTAAAGATGCATATGCACTGCTTGTATGCATAAAAAATATACCGCAGGGTCAAAAGGGTCATCTAGCAAATGGAATGTCCTCATTTCAATAAGCAAGCTCATACAAGAGCTGGAGGCCATGGAGTTTAGTGAAGCTATACCTCATTAGCATCCTCACAGTGAGGCAAGTGCAGTGAGACACAAGCGGATGAAAGGGGTCCAGGGCATCAGTGGCCATGCGCATGCACAGGTGAGACACACAGGTACATGCTAATTCATCTCTGGATTTGAGTGGCTCTTCCTATGATGCAGCAGAAACAGAAGAAACAGTTTCTACCCTAGAAGGAGCTGAGCTGAGAAAAGGCATCGGTTGCTGTCTGATTTGTTTCGTCCAACACCCATTGAAAACAAAAATGGTTGCCTACAATGTTTTTGAATACCAGTGACTATGAAAGAGTATACAAGTGCTGGGACAAGAAGCAGATATTTCTATTCTATAAAAATGTACCTGAGACACCAATTATTCCAAGGACTAGTGATTCAGTCTTTCTACGAACCCTTCTGAGTCATAGCAACATGCCTTTTTATTAGTTGTTACTGCTGATGTTTTGTACTTCCTGCTTCCTTGAAGATTTTTTGTTTGTTTGTTTGTTTAGCCCACACTCCTTAATGGACCATGTCTAACATGATTGCTTAGGCCAAGAAGGGATATAAACACGTTAGGGATGTTAAACATATACAAAATTAGTAAATGTTTAAAAAAATGAGAAGTTGAAATTCATACAGTACTTGCGTAGTGCTGTGAACAAAAATCAGCAGTAAAGCATTAAATCAATTATGAAGAATACAAAATAAAAGCTTCAGACGCTAACGCGACGCAGTGGCTTAGGTGCATTCAAAAGGCAAATTAATGTTTAAATGCTGAGGGGAAATCTTAAAGCTCAATTCCTATTGTTCAAACATTTAAACGGTACATGATTAACATCCCTGATGCCGGAACGGGCTTTGCTACTGGTGCGTCAGGACCACCTGTAAAAAATGTGGTGAGGTTATCGTAGTCAAAGCACCACCTAGAATTTCATCCAAAAATACATGCTTGGAAAACTAGTAGTCATGAAATGAACGAACCACAAATCCAAAGTTAACTGCAAGTTCGACACAATCTAAACACAAAAACAACTGCATTGTAATCTTAAGTTTGTGTCTATCCCCGTCAGTGAGCTTTGACTTGTGACCACTGTTCCTCTCTCCTGATGCAGTTTTTCGCTGTTTGGCATATAACATAACATAACATAACATAAGGGGAAGACGAGAACAGGCCATTCAGCCCAACACTGCTCGTCCATTCCTACCACTAATCTGCTCATAATGCTTAGTTTACCCAAAGGCTAGAGTGTCTAACACTGGATCGAGCCTGGCCTTGAATACCCCTAGTGTCTCAGCCTCCACTACATGTCCAGGCAAGCTAATATGCTGTCATGATTTTCAACACTGTTCCCCTTGAGACATTAAATAATTAGCAATTTCTGCAACTGACACACCTGCAATTCAGACACCAACTATGTGACCTCTTTCAAAATGTGTTAGATCTCTCATGTTGCTTTAGAAACTCACATATTTTATTTTACATCTTTTATAGCAGAAACATATTGGTAATTAGTATTGACATTAATATGAAACACGTGTAGACTAGACTCCTTTTTAATTGTGACTTAGTTATTTAATTTGAGTCCTTTTCATTTGGTGTTTCCATTATTTTGTCTATCCCCTATATATGTTTATATGCCATTTAGCAGACGCTTTTATCCAAAGCGACTTACAGTAGTGAATGCATACATTTTTCAGTATATGTGGTCCCAGTGGGGATTGAACCCACAACCTAAGCGTTGCCAACGCTGTGCTCTACCAACTGAGCCACACAGAACCATGTATGTGTATGTATATCTATGTTTGTGTGTGTGTGCTTGTGTGTGTTTGTGTATATAGTATAAATATATATATATATATATATATATATATGTAACTGCCGAAATAAAAGAAATGCACCCCACACCATAAGAGTCACCAGAACTCATTTACTCAAGTATTTTGGCAACAATACCTATATATGTATGTGTACGTATATATAAAACAGGCTTGAGAGGAAATCCTGTTAGATTTTGCTGCATTACTGATGCTGGGCCCTGACTTCCTGTTCTGGGGACCCTGGGTTTTTTAAGCCACAGCAGCTGCCACTCCTCCTTTCAAGGAAAGGAAGAAGACAGAAAATAGAAAGGGAGGGAGCGTAGCAGACGTGTGGTGACTCGGTGTCACGTTCCCTTGAGATGGATGGGCACAAGCTCGGGCTGATTTCACCCGCCGGCACTCCTATCAGGACAACTCACACTCATCCAAATTCCAGATCAACCACCAGCACAGCTACCCACCCCACAATCACTGGGCCCTCCCCAACCATCACTATGTATTACTGACTGTGGATTACTCTACTCTGAGATGCCTTGGAAATCAGTTTACACAAGATAGTACCCTGTATAATTGTGCCCATATTATTGAAAGGTTTGTTGATGACCATTAAGAATGAATGAAGCAGATGTTTGTATGCATTGCATCTTGATAAACTCAGGGAGTCATGTCAATATGACTCAAAGGTTCTTACACATGTACAGTGCCCTCTAAAATTATTCACACCCTTGAAAAAGATGGGCAAATAAGGCTGTATAAAATAAACAATACAGGTAATGAGCAATAATGTATGCTCAAAAACCAAAAAAACCCAGAATTGTAATAAAATGAAAAAATCTTTTTTTACCCCCTCAAAAGATATGTCACAATTATTCACACCCCTGTTATGAGTACCTTGTACACCCTCCCCTTGCTAGGATAACACTACTGAATCGTCTTCTTTAGTGAATAGATTGGTGAACATATTGTGGGGGATCATTGACCATTCATACAGAATCTTTCAAGATCTTTCAGATCCTTTGGACTGCTCTCTTCAATTCAAACCACCATTTTTCGATTGGGTTCAAGTCTGGAGACTGAGAGATGGCCATTGCAAAACAGTCACTTTGTGGTCAGTTAACCATTTCTTGGTTGATTATGAGGTAGGTTTGGAGTCATTGTTTTGGTGAAAAAACTATTTGCCACCAAGTTTCAGTTTCCTGGCAGAGGAAAATTTGGCTAAAATGTCTTGGTACTTGCTGGAATTCATGCTTCCATTGACCTTAACAAGAGCCCCGGGACCAGTAGACCCAAACCAAACCCATAACATCAAAGATGTTTCCGTCACTATGTTTCACTGTAGATATGATGGTCTTTTCAACATAAGCGTCCTTCTTCCGTTGCCAAACCCGCTGGTGATGTGCATGGCCAAAAAACAAAATTTGGGTCTCATATGAGGCTGGCAACCCTTCCAAAAAGCCTATTTGAGTATCCCTTTGTCTTATTTGTTCTGAGAGTTCTTTGCCTTTTCCCATGGTGATACATGATAAATGGATTTTACATGTGTGGTACCTCATTTTTATACCCCAGTGAAACAGGAAGCCAGGGGAGGTCTTAGTTCCCTAAGATTGAGATGAACTTGAAACATGAAAAAAGTATCACGTCAATGCAGAGTAATATTTGTTGGATTTTAAAAATAATAATAATTAGGGGTGTAAACAACGGTGACACATATATTTTATGGAAAAAACATACTACTTGTTACTTGTTAATATTTTTCTCTGATCAATTGTACTATTACTGCAGAACCTTCCATAAAGTCTTGAGTGGAAAGCCATCTGCAACTGATGCAAAGACGGGTTCCAAGACACGTCCAGGGTCTGCTATTGTGACAGCATTAAACGTTCAAAAAGATGTGTCACCGTCATTGGAGACTGCAGAGCGGCGGCTCTCAGAGGATTAGTGTCTCATGCTTTTATCTTTGCGTGACAAATACGTACTTTTCCACCACACAGTTTTACCTTGTAGATAAGGCCAAATGTCAAGCACATTTGCAATCTGAACGAGAGGCCAGAGGAAATTAAAGGTATAGCTTACGCAGCCCATTAGTCAAAAAGAACAGAGAATGCTTTTTAATGATTTGACACAAAATCAGAGAAACGGGGCAAAAACACAAAAAAATAAGAGGGGACTTTAAATTGTAGTTCATAGTAATCCAACTATGCACTTCACCTTATTTGTCTTCACTCTAGCTGTACAGTTTCATTTGCATTTGCATGGGGTGGGGGGGATGGGGGGGCGGTAGTGATTTTCAGTGGAGGCAAATGACAGAACCTTTTTTGAACTGACACTAGACAGCAATGGCGTGGGTCTGGCTTTCATTGTCCATGGAGTGAGTAAGAGCCTGTTGACTCGTGTTAAAAACACGCCGCTCTGCATTGTATGCCCTGAATAATGGAGATGACTATGGGATGGTTAATTGAGTAAGAAGAGCATTAGCCATTATGGTCGGTCATGAGCTGCAGAGAGCTTTGTGTGAAGTCTGTGGGCTGTGCTAGAGCATGCAAACCTGTTTGTTTATATGGTCCTGGTTTAACTAGGTCCACTGAAATCACAGTTTTGCAAAGTAACACAAGTAAAGACAAAGCTAAATTGACTAAACAAAACATAACTATAACAGCAAACCTGCATACATTGAGATCCTGTGATTACAAAATGAAAAGGTTTTGTTGTTTATTTTCTTTGATCTTTTATCTCTTAATAATGTTTGTGGTTTGACTCTTTCATGTCCGTCCGATAATGAGATACAGAGACAGTAGGGAGACATTAGACACTCACTATTAATTAAGAGACTGTTCATGCGTAAAACACAATTAGAAAATGACTGCAGAAGTTACCAATAACACTGAAAACTAGGGGACTGACAAGGGACTGTTTTTTATCCATTTTTTTAAAAACAGTTATTTATTGACCTTTTTTTTTTCTTCTCCCCATGTTTCTCCCAATTTAGTAGCCTCTTTTTTCATGTCAATTATCCCCCCTCATATTGTGAGCTGGTTGCCACAGTCCTGAGACCAGCAGTGACAAAGGCGATGTACCGCTTCTTCCGAGACGGAACCCGCAAAGCTGTCAACCGAAACTCCGGTACACACAGGGCCACTCCTATACACAGTGAACTCATTTCGGTTACTCATACCCCCCCATTTCAATTTAGAATTTTGCCAATATTGATAGTGTTCTCTCTATTTTTGAAAATCTGTTTGAATCTTGCTGTTATTGAGATGCATGTCCTTACAGCTCATAACATTTCTCATTTTGATAGAATTAGGCCTAGGTTTTACAATCACATGGTTTTATAGAGTTTATTCAACTTGCACAAAGTAACAAAGTAAATGTTTTATAAAAATGTAATTTAAATGTAAAACTATCCAAAATAGCAGTTTTTGTGCACAGTACACTTTGCTAACATAAATAACATTTATTGTATCAAACAGCCCCATCCATTTTACGTCTTTTACGGACTTTAATGTTGGGCCCTCTATTTGTACGTCCTTCTCCTGTCTCTGTGATATAGCTCTTGTGCTTTGATCAATAGGTCTTTCACCACTTTGCATGTTTCCACACTTAATCCTGACAGTTGTAATCGGCTTCGATTTACTGCGTTTGAAACAATATACCATAATCTCTCAGGGGGGATGAGAAAGTCTGGTGCATGTAATGAAAGGGCAGGGGTGGTCAGATGCCGTTTGGGCAAGGATTTGTACCCCAGATGTTGTTCAAAGAGGCCAGCAAGAACCGTCAGCACATCTGTTCCTACGGTAACATTCTCACGCGAGGCCCCTTTATGAATGTCAATCGCTGAGACCGTGAGTACTGTCGCTGAAGCAGTGGGGGCATAGCTCTTGTTGTGGATACCTGAAGACTTTACAATCAAAATATAATTTATTTATCTGTCACCTTTAAATACCTTGAAGCAAACAAAGGAAATATTTTTAGGCTACTGTCAGTAGTCACACGTATGGCCAATATCTCGACGAGATTGTACATAGTGATTAAGTAGCCTAACCATTTCTATTGCGAAGACTAAGCTATGTCAACATATAGTGTAAAATTGTTGCATATCAATGAAGAATAGGTTAACCAGCTGGATCATATCCATTGTGTTATTTTATTAAAATGCTGGACAACGTCCGTAATTGCGATACGCGGGACATCTGGCCACCCTATTGAAGAATCTCCCGTTCATAAACAATGCGCATTTGTTTCCGTGACATCTTGAAATATCTTGAGGCAAAGGAATTATAAAAATATATTGTATAAATATACCAAGTCAAGAATACACAGAATTGTGGTGACATTTAGGATACAACAAAATATATATCACAAAGAGCTTCTATTAACTGAAAGGACTCAATTAGTTTGTATGATGGAAGAAACGGGCCTAAATTGTGGATTCTTACCTTAGTGGAAAACCACTACCGGTAATGCAGGAGAAGATGGCGAGAAAGCATTGAGTGTAGGAAGCACCAAGAAGCTAAAGCCACATGCTTTAGATCGCTATAGGCAGTCATCCAGATTGAGATCTAACACATACTTCTACCCACTGCATCTGTGGGTGTTATTGTGCATGTTCAAGCTATTGTGCTTTTTAAAATCTCAGTATAAAAGCCCATTGATGTGCTGGTAAAATGGGTCTGATCAATAAGGCCCATCTGAGGTAAACCAGGAATTCCTTCTCACTGAACAAGGTTGATTTGTATTTGTTCCTTTTATACGACTTTTCCATATATACCAAATTTTATTTAGTGAAATATGAACCATACATGCAGATTATTTGCTTGACGTGCTTGTATTCCTTCATCAGAGAATATGCATTTGTATGGTTGGTTTCAGTGAACTCTGCTGTCGTGTTTTTGTCTGCAGGGTTATACTAGTATACTCTTTCAGTCTATAAGTCTTTAGACAAGAAGAGCCAGTTTCCACTCAGTGAAGGTATCTGTAAAGTTTTGGGAGTGCTATTATTTGACATTGACTATCAGTCCTTCTTCAGTCATATATTATATTTATTTCAATCATTTCTATATTATGTATTTATTTATTGTTCCATTGCAGAGAAATGCTTTACTCTGAAAATGACCTTCTAGAGACCATGAGTCGGTTTTCCATGCATGCATGCATGAATACATATTTATGCATGTATCACTCGACTGTTCTCACCTACAAATTAAATGTGTATCTGATCTCTGTATGTTACAGGACATTTTCAGGAAAGAAGTTCCAAATGAAGGTTTCCAATGTTTTTTGCTCTGTCACAGTCAATACACAATACATATGCCTGAAACCTGAAAGTATGCATAAAGCTTTTCAGCAAAACTATACACTTTTTTGTCAGATAAGTTATTGAAAGCATATAGTGTCAGTATGTAGTTCCACATCCCATCGTGCCAAATTAACCTCCCTTCTGTTTCTGTAGCAAGTATCCTCTCAATTCACACTTAATCTGGGATTATAGTGCTTGGCCATTAATTCTGCTCAAACTGGCCTACTAAATGTTTTGTGCCTCGCCGACCAAGCAAAGCTTTTCAGGTGTCCTTCCTGTTGGATAAGGAAGAAGAGGGGCAGACATTCTTCTTGTCTCCTGGAGATGTTTTATAGTAAGGGCCATAAAACCTCTGGAAAATGTTTGCCCCACTCACGCTCCTCGATCCCTGGTCGGTCTATTTTTACACAGCTGATCAAATAAATAAATCCATTCAAATTTATGATGCACCCACTCAGAAATTCATATAGAAAAAAATGTTATTTATTATATTAAGTGCAACCATGTGTTGCCTGAGACTGCAGGCCCAACTCTTGGCCCAACCTAGATTGTATTTATTTATTTTGCAAAACGTCTTATACAGAGCGACGTAAAAGGCAAGCTACTGTACATAAACTCAGTGGCCACTTTATTAGGTACACCTGTACACCTGCTCGTTGATGCAATTATCTAATCAGCCAATCATGTGGTAGCAACTCAATGCATAAAAGCATGCAGAGCATGCAGCATGGTCAAGAGGTTCAGTTGTTGTTCAGACCAAATATCAGAATGGGGAAGACATGTGATATTGACCGTGGAATGATTGTTGGTGCCAGACGGGGTGGTGTGACTATCTCAGAAACTGCTGATCTCATGGGATTTTCACACAACAGTCTCAAGAGTTTACAGAAAATGGTGAGAGAAAAAAAACATCCAGTGAGCGGCAGTTCTGTGGGTGAAAATGCCTTGTTAATGAGAGAGGTCAGAGGAGAATGGCCAGACTGGTTCAAGCTGACAGGAAGACGATAGTAACTCAAATAACCACGCGTTACAACAGTAGTATGCAGAAGACGATCTTTGAACACACAACACGTGGAACCTTGAAGTGGACTACAGCAGCAGAAGACCACACCAGGTTCCACTCCTGTCAGCTAGGAACAGGAAAGTGAGGTTACAGTGGGCACAGGCTCACCAAAACAGGACAGTTGAAGATTGGAAAAACGTTGCCTGGTCTGACGTATCTCGATTTCTGCTGCGACATGCAGATGGTAGGGTCAGAATTTGGCGTAAACAACATAAATCCATGCATCCAACCTGCCTTGTGTCAACGGTTCAGGCTGGTGGTGGTGGTGTAATGATGTGGGGAATGTTTTCTTGGCACGCATTAGGCCCCATAATACCAATTGAGCATTGTTTAAATGCCACAGCCTACCTGAGTCTTGTTGATGACCATGTGCATCCCTTTATGGCCACAGTCTACCCATCTTCTGGAAGTAGCCATCTAATGGTACCATAGTTTTACCATTGTTGTTGTAGCTATCATAGCTGCTCATTCACTGCCTGCGCTAGTAGTAGAATACACCACACCTAGATCCAGGTATTTTTATCTACTAACCCGGTCATACCCAGACATTCTGATCTCAACACATTCTGATCTCAATGCACGTAATAACTCCACAGTTATTCTGGTGTGCGCAGTAAGCACCATCTTTTATTAAACCTTGGTTACAACCTAGGTCCAAACTTCCCTCCATCTTGTTTCTTCGTTCTCGATGCCCACATGCTTAAAGCTTGCACGCACACGCCTGTGACCCACACACATGCTAGAGAGCACACACACACATGCATGCATGCACGGCCACGTGCCTTGTCAAGCTTACGCACAAACGCGCCACACACACACATACATATACTGTACATACACGCATTCACACAGTTGTTTTTCATTAATGTATTGAATTGTGCTTTGTATTTTCATACTTTGTTCAATAAATGTCATATTATTTTTCTGACATAATATGACAAGATTGTCAGTCTTAATATTGCACTTGTATTGAATTGAACCAACCTCTTCTAATTAGAACTCCTTCAACCCCTTAGGGTCATCAATATTATTAATTTGGTATTAACTAAAGGTATAATGTTGTGATTTGATTTTGAATTAACTATTAATATTGTAATGTAATTGTAATTATTATTATAATTTTTTACATTTTGTTTCTGATTTTATCCTGTTTTTCTCCCAATTTGGTAGCCAATTACACACGCTATTTTCAGGTCAATCCCTCCATCATGGTTCACTGCCGTAGCCCTGTGACCGGCGGCGATGAAGGTGAAGTATCGTCTCCTCCGAGACGGCACTCGCCAAGCCGACGACCATAACTCCGGCACCCCAGAGCCACTCCTGTGTGCAGCGAACGTCCTGTCGGCTTCCCTCCCCCTTCCCTGGGGCGGACAGCCAATTGCCGCCCCTGGTGGCACTCCTGGCCAGAGCCGACTCTGGCGCAGCCAGGGAATCGAACCCCGGCTGCCGTGGCCAGTGTCGGACGTTGAAACCACAATAATTTATTTATTCATTGAAATTACAACTTGATAGCTAAGTATATTTTATGAGACTGATATACGAAACCTAATATTATAAGAATACTTGTATTTTCGGTTGCTACCATGTTGGGAATGAACAAGCCTTACATTGTGACGTCAACCATATTAGCATTCTAATTTCTAGTGGGATAGCACCCTACACCGCGACAGTCAGGATTGGCTAGATCTGGGCTGTTGGATCACTGCATGCACAAGCACCTCCATTTGTCAAGTCAAAATCAAGTATTTGACAAAAAGCTCTTGTGAAAGTGTTTAGTTTAACATAGAACTCTCACAAAGCACAAAATCCTGTATCATTACCATTACTGATGCAAGAGTTTGTGCTTCCTGAGAGAGTTCTATACCTGCATATGAAAAATACAGAAGAACTATGCACAGAACATTTTTAATGTTTTTAAATCAGAAATGTTACCATTGTTCTTCCCAAACAGTTGGCTTAACAAATTAAAAGGTTCATTCATTTTCATTACCCATTTGTGCTGTATCTGGCTTCGACTCAGTGAAGTCATGAGTAATTGTGTAATGGTGTATAAACTACAGAATGTGTGTGTTGCACCCTAATAAGCAGGTTTGGGTAAAAAGCCCCAATATGTGGTTGAAGATGCAAGTGTAATATTACGCCTCTGTCTGGGTGCTGTGGAATGGAAATGTTTAGTTTTTTTACTGTTAAAAAAAGGTTATGGTTGGCAGAGGTATGTTGTTGCCAAATAAGGACATGGGACTGACTCCTGTGGACCTGTTCACAGGTGTAAGGTGGCAGGTTGGACAGCTTCCACAAAAGGAGCACAATCAGACCTATTTGCAGCCAAAAATCTGCTCTGCAAACTGCAATCAGACAGATGAGTCAATCATGGCGCTTGTTAGTTTTGACCTTTGAGGCTAGATGCAGGCAAGAATGGCAGCCCCTGGCTGGAATACGCATGTTATTTAGGCAGTAGATTAAGGCTCAAGGGAAACACTAATCTTGGGGAATACCCGTTTAGGAGAATCATGGGCAGGCCACTGGGTCAAGCAGGATTTTCTGGTCATCCATACATTATGCGTGGGATAAAGGGGCTTTCATTGCCAGAAAGCTTTAACATGGTATTATTCATTTTAACTTAAAAAATCATGTTCAGCTTATAACAGAAAATATGGCACTATTATATAGTACTTATTGCTGGAATACGTGAAGGGAAAAGTAGATTTCTACTACCATTTAGGAGAAATGTTAGTAAATTATGGTGTACTGGTTATTATAATAAAAGTACCCTATGAGATTTTTTTGTTTCTATATAATATTGACCTGGATCTTCTCTGTGTTGTTGGGTGCATGCTGATGAAAGAGTTGGTGTTTTTGTGCTCATGTGTGTGTATGCATGTGCATCTGTGAACACAATTTCCAACCGTATAAATGGCATTTAAAATTGATCTTTATCAAAGGACCAGGTCTGTGTATGTGGTATGGCTCATATTATATGGAAAAAGCATGTGTTTTTTCTCCATTTTGTGTCTAACACATGCTATAAACTTGAATCTTTATATAATTACTTGACTCAGAATGCCAGACTTGGAGGCCACCACAAACAGCAGTGAGTCATTAATTAATTATAGAGTTTGATAGTAATTGATGGTAATATAATTTTGAGCTTTGAATTCTAATACCATCTACTTCACATCAGGGGCGTTGCTAGGCCCTGGTTTAAGGGGCTTAAGCCCTGGATGTTGTCTGAATAGCCCCAAATACTTTTTTTAATTTTTTTAATATAATTTTCATTTCATGGCTTATGAGCCTTTTACTGATACACAACAACAGAATATAATATTTGGTTCAATTAATAATACCCCGGCCCATCCCCCTGTCCATGAAACGCTGACAGATTTCTCCGCTGACTGCTTCTCTAGACCAGTGGTTCTCAAACTTTTCAGCCTGCGACCCCCAAAATAATGTTGGTAGAGACCTCCACCATCCCCCAAGGTGCTTTCCGTCAATCTTGAAAAGCACGCACACACAAATACACGGTTACAGCACCCGGATAAAAATAACAACATAAAAAGAACACATGTAATAACAACCATATATGTGTTCTATCGCATGTTACAGTGCCTATAGAAAGTCATCATACCCTTTTGAAATAGTCACTTTTTTTGTCTTACAGCCTGAAATGAAAGTACATAAAATCCATATTTTTCCAGCTTTATTTACACATTTTGCCTTACAACATTCAAGTGAAAAAAAGGGCACAATTTCTGATAATTAATAAAAAATGAAAAACTAGAATATCAAGGTTGGAAAAGTGATCAGTCCCCTGATTTAATACTTTGTAGAGGCACCTTTTGCTTTAATTACAGCCATCAGTCTGTTTGGATATGTCTCTACCAGCTTTGCGCACCTAGATTGGGCAATATTTGCCCATTCTTCCTTGCAGAACTGTTCCAGTTCAGTCAAATTCTGTGGTGAGCAGCGATGGACTGCACTCTTCAAGTCCATCCACAGATGTTCTATCGGATTTAGGTCAGGGCTCTGACTAGGCCACTCAAGGACATTCACCTTCCTGTCCTTTACCCACTGTGTTGTTTTTTTGGCGGTGTGGAATCCTCAAGGAACAGCTGATTTTATTTTGAAATAATCAAAACCACTACAATTGATGTCAGGTGGAGGCCAATTAGCTTGGTGTGTGATCTGGAAGGTGATTGGTTATACCTGAGCAAGTTTATAATGGTTATTCTAAGGGGACTGATCACTTTTCCAACCCTGTTATTCTAGTTTTCATTTTTTTATTAATTATCAGAAATGTTGCCCTTTTTTCACTTGAATGTTGTAAGGCAAAATGTGTAAATAAAGCTGGAAAAATATGGATTTTATGTAGGCCTACTTTCATTTCAGGCTGTAAGACAAAAAAAAGTGACTACTTCAAAAGGGTATGATGACTTTCTATAGGCACTGTATGTATGCCTACACCTTGTTTTAATGAGATGGGTGGGCCTGCTGCTTTTTGGAGCACAACAACTCCACTCTCGGTTTGATGTTGGAGACGGCCACTCGGAGATCATCCTCCAAAGTATTTTCACATAAATAGGTTGATTCGAAAGGAATCAATACGCGTCCTTGGATAGCTCTGGGTATTCCTCCACAACTGAAATCTAGAACTCAGCCAGTGTACCTGAGGTAATTGTATGTGCCTTCTTTTGACTGCGTAATTAAGTATGCCACCTCATACGATGCCTTTTGAGCTTTGGCAGGGATTGTGATTTGCTGTGTTATTACTTGTTTTTGGTCCCGCAATTCTTGTTCCTTTTGGCGGAAAAAGTATACTCGTTTATCAGCATGACATGGATACTTGGTTCCATGCAACTTGGATACAGCAAGTGTCATTGGTTGCTTTTGTGTGCAAGCACTTCTGTACACACAACCTATTGGGGGTGTTGCACCTCGTTGATGATAAAAGAAGTGAATCCATACTGGATGAATTCATCTTGATATTTCCGACACTTGGACGATTGATCAGACTGGTGGTGCCTGACGGCCTTACCCATGCGTTTGTCACGTCCCATGTCATTTCAAGTAGATGGCTTTTCTGAATTAATTTCATGCATTGCTTCAGGGTGACTGTTGTCAATCTTGATGTCTGTTGTGTCCTTGTTTTTATGGATTAATCACCGTTGCATTTTGCAGTTTAACGTTTAAGCTAGTTGCCAAAAAAAAAAGTATACACACACCAGTGGCGGCTGGTGACCAAAATCTTTGGTGAAGCAACCCCCGCCCCCTTTTAAAACAGCACTCACTGTATTTATATGTGTGTAACAACATATCATTTAGCAGATAAAACCAGCATATTATGTCCATGAGATTTTATTCAAAAGACATGTAACTGACATAACAACCTCTTCTTTGCTGTAGGCATTTCTATTTGATGCAATACTTAAAAAAAGAAACACAGACATTGTTATATGTCAACAGACAACAATATATATATATATACAAGAACCACCACTAATTACTACACTAATCACTAATTTATGATAATCTCTCTCTCTCGATCTCTCTCGCCGCACACTTCAACTTCCAAAAGGAAAAGGAATGATGAAGGATTCGAGACCACGTTTAACCCTTTCCTGCCCAAGCGGAATGTTCCATTTATTATTGTAACGTGACCAGTCTATGCATTAACGATCATAGTTTGCTTGTATCAAACCATATATAAGACCATAAGACCTTCTTCCAGTCTTCAGTAGTCCACTGGCAGTGCTTCATGGCCCAGGCAAGCCTCTTTTTCTTATTTTGCCTTTCTTACTGCCACTCGACCTGTCAAACCTGCAGCTCGAAGTCTTCTCTTCACAGTTGAAACGGAGACTTCCTTACTTCGACCAGTGTTAACCTGTGCTTGAAGCTGTTGCCCTGTGAGCCGACTATCATGCAAGCTAAGCTGTTGACTCTCAGAAACTTGTCTTCTGATTTTGTTGTGGCTTTGGGTCTGTCAGACCTCTTCCTGTCAGAGTTTCCTCCAGTTTCCAAGTGCCATTTGATGGTGTAGGAAACTACTCACTGCCAAAAAAATTACATTGTTTTTCCGTTTTTAGTTTTTAGATTGCTAAATCTTAGTAACCTAAACTTTTTATATTTTATTTTATTTTTTACCTCTGGCAGTTTACCCCTCACCTTTGTACCATTTCAGTAGTGATTTTGAATTAACACATCTTTGAGGCCTCCCTCTCTTCGCCCACTAAAACACATCTTGCTTTCAAGTCTTTCAAGGTAGGTTTTCAATATCTGCCAAGTATGGAATAAAACAAAATTAGGAGGGAGTGCAATTGGACAAGTCTACTGTCCGTCTCTGGCGGACATTGTTGAACCTGAACTCTGGTTGTGGTGCAATGGCGGTGTCCTGACAAGTGTTGCACTCTGTGGAACAGTGGGGGTGTGCTGCTCTGGGTTGATGTCCGCCATATTTCTAGTTCTGCTTGTCCATTCCCTGACAAAAGGCCCTGTTTGGACCACACTTTCTCCCCTCACAGCCACAATTAGCTTCAGTGTTGCTAAGAGGAGTCAGGGGTGATGGAGTTTGGAAAGCATCACTGCTCACTGGACTTGAACTGCTTCAATTTCAGAAAAAAAATGGAAAATGTGGTTGTTCTAAAACTTTTGACCGGTAAACAGACACACACCTAAATGTAGCTAGCTAGTAGGATGCATTTACAAATTACATACATTTAGATACCAGAATCAAGTCAATAGCTGCATTATGTCCAGAGATAATAGCAAATGTAGATTTTCAAGTGGCGGCCATTTTGAAATCCAATATGGCGGACATAAAGAGAGAATTTCAAGTGGCCCAATATCTGAAAATGTTCGCAACATATTAATGTACATTTGTGCCAAATTTGGTGCTTGTATCACAAAATGCACAACAGGTTTGCTATGCTGCCCTACTATACCACTGCTTCGAAAAGTTCAACTGGCTCCAGTGAAAAGAAAACCTACAGTCTGTTTTGCATGCAGACATTTCGGGAGGCAACCACACGAAACAATAGGGATGCGTTGTTAAACACTGGCTTCCCAAAGTGGAAGAGAGCTCTTGATACATAGGCCTACAGAGAGCACGAAAAAGCAGCTGGGCACAAGGCCAGAATGGTATCCCGGGCTTCTTGTAAAGGCAGTGCAGTGCATGGCGATGTCAAACAGCAATTACACGCTGCAAGTGTTCATGAAATTGATTAAAGACGTGAGTACCTTCGTCTCATTACCACCGTTGCTGTCTACTTGAGGAAGCAAGGAATACCATTCCGTGGACTTTCTGAAGTTGACACGAGCGAAAATAGAGGAAATTGTATTTAATGTATGGACTTGCTCACCAAATTTGACCCGTTTTTACAGAAATACAATGTGCCGTTTCATCAGAATGAGACAATGTTGCACAGAAGAAGTAACTAATAACATCATAACTAAAATGACAGCATCCGGAATGTAATTGCCGATGATGTCATGGCCGCCGAGGCTAGGGACAAAAGTACATAACAATTGTCAGTGTGTGCCTGTTACGTGGCCCCAGAAAGTTGAAAAATAACCGAACGTTTTCTTGGATTCAATGCGTTAAAATGCTTTAATACAGAGTCAATCACCGAATCAATTCTGTACACTTTAACAGTACACGGCATCGAAGGCATACAATGTGTGGCACAAGCATAGGACAGGGCTTCAGTAATGAGTGGTGCTACTGAAGGAATGCCTTCAAAGCATTAAATTCTCCCACAGCTCTGGGTTTGATGGCAAAGTTGTGGAAATTCTCCACATATTGTCTAATAATGTTTCAGACTTTTCTTGGAACAATCGAGGGTTCCGTAAATATCTCCAAGGCAAAAATTGTGATTTGGCCCAAGCGGTTGCATTTCAAAGAAGCTGTGAACAGTACATTGAGAGACATGCGAACAAACGAAGTGCGGATCAATTGTACAAGAAAACCAGGACCTTTTGCGTTGATAATGACATTCAGGAGCCAGCAACTGAGCCAAGGAGAAAATAAAAACGCATGGATGATTTCGTTGTTGAGTAATCGTGTGGCGCAAATGTGGTGGACCTCAGCACATCGGAGCACTTCAAGAATAAACTATTTCTCCCATGTCTAGACCGAATGCTTAATGAGATTGATCGGAGATTCTCAGGTGTTAATGTGAATGTCATGAATGGCATTCAAGCATGCAATCCACTGTCTTACAACTTTCTTTCCAAACAGTGCCTAAAGCGAGTAGGGCAAAACACTACAAAATCCAGCTACAGACAGAAGGAGTAACAGTCACAAAACATTATCTAGCACACAAAAAAATGGACTAAAGTGATACCCGACACGCAAACGGTGTACACGCTGTTGGACCCTCAGATGTTTCCATCTCTTAAAAAATTAGAGCAAGTGGCTTTGACCATTCCGGTCACCAGTTGTAGCTGCGAGCGCTCTTTCAATGCGCTGAGGCTCCTCCATACGTAGCTCAGAAATACTATATGGGCCAAACTCGCCTCCAGCACTTGGCATTGATGTCCAACGAGAAGGGTGTCCTTGAACCCATTGAGGAGGATGCTGTCATGAACCGCTTCGCGAACATGCACAATAGAAGATACTCGCTGATTCCCCGGGCCCCACCACAATAAGGTTGACTAGAGTTACATAATTATTACAGTGTTATTAAAACGTTCAGAATTGTGGCTAATATGTATTTGGGGAACAATAGTTTATGCAACATGAGGTGTTTGGCTGCGTCAAACTGACATTTCTTCATAGAAGCTGAGCGTGTTTTCCTTTACCCCCCTACAGGTGGTTCCACCCCAACATCACTGGGATCGAGGCAGAGCAGCTGCTCCTGATGCGGGGCGTCCACGGAAACTTTCTGGCCCGGCCGAGCAAGAGCAACCCGGGCGACTTCACACTCTCAGTCAGGTACGGCGACCATTGCCGGTGACATTTAAAGTCGTGCAAACAACCGACCCAATATGTTCAGTTTCTTGTCACTTACATGATAGATCAAAGGGTAATGTTCTGCTATTAATATTCAATGTTCACATTTTGGAAACAATTAATATTATGGGCAAATTAATTTACCACTAACAAAAACATTAACTTTTTTCATGTTACTAACATCAGGGTTCAACGTTAAGGTTTTTTTTTACTTGCCCTTTCGGGCAAGTGGGTCAGAAATCTACTTGCCCGAAGTCCATTTTTACTTGCCCCTATAACATTTATTTATTTATTAGTGGTTATCAAATAACAACAAAGACTAAAGTTAATTGTCATGTTTAATCTTTATTTAAACAAAACAAGGACAGAGTGTCATAGATGCGAAGCAACAAACATTCTTGCATATAAAAAATGGTATGACCCATCCCCCCTCCTTCTCCCCAGAGATGGACTCGTTAACTGTGAGTGAGTGAGTGACTGAGTGAGCTTAATCGTGTGTGAGTGAGTGAGTGAGTGAAAGTACAGGCTATAGCAGATGCTTTGCATCTAAAAACCTAATGAAACCATACAAATACAATTCTTAATTACACCCGACTGCCCTGCTGACAGCCATCTTTGTACAATACGCTCAGCATCAAAATTGGCAACTGCTGGCCCCTCAATGCTAATGTATAGCAGTTTCCACAGCATTTCAACTGAAAGGTTTCTCCGCCAATCCGCTTTAATGCGCTTTATGGCACTGAAGCCACGCTCACAGGCAGTGGTCGATAGTGGGAGCACGAGGATCAGCTCAACCACCATCAGCAGGTTGGGGAAGCTCTGCAGCCTTTCAGGGTCTGTTAAAAAGTCTGCCCATACCTTGCTTTGTTGGACCTGTGCCAGCGCTTTGATCACCACTTTTGTGCTTGGTCACTCCTGGTGCCTTGCCTGACCCCTGTCACAGCCCACCCAATCCAGTATGTCAGCAAAGTGGTCTGTGATGACACGGAAATGGTCTGCTCCGTAACTGGCCAGGTCTGCCTCCTCTGCGGGCCACTCCCTTGGGTCCACCAACCTCGTAGCCGCCTGAAGAATCTTGTCATTCTCCAGGTCCTTGAAACGGCTCCCCATGCTTTTGATGACTGCATCAAGGAGTTGGCTCTTCAATCTATCAACATAAAATTTTATTTTAAATAGTTTGTTTTAAAGGCAGGGACAATGTGCAATTAAAACATTTCACACAGTGAACACAGTGTTTTAATAATTTATGTGACTACCATGTTATGGTGTTGTTTATTGCCCATTACCTTTTCATGGTTGTGATGTGGTCGAATGATAGCTGTTCATAACACCAGTTGTAAAATAATAGTTTGATCATTAACCCATTTTTCTGGAAAACACAAAATGCTAAACCCATAGAAAATGAACTGTGAGTACAAGGTTTGACTGACAGAATGACAAATAGTGTAACATTAGATAGATACTTGCCTTCGACAAGTCATGTCGGTTCTGGTACTGCGTACCCAGGTCAATCCCGTTCTTCTGTTGAAGATCAATCGCACTGGAGTAGCTACGCAGTGAACGGCTGCGTGTTTTTTGAAACATGATACGCTGTGGTAATCAGTTTTGCGATTACCTGACTTGCCTCAGCGTTCATGTTTCGTACAAGCACCGGCAAGGCCCCGGAGGAGGGGTTTTCGGCAGCCCTCTCGCTGCCATGCAAGCGAGATGCTGTCGGCTCTTGTCATGGTACTCCAGCGATGTTTTTCGGAAACTTGACGTGCCTTTGAAAAATGATCCACTTTTATCCGCCTTGCTCTCAAACTTGCGGCAAACTGCGCAATACATAGTTGGAGTTTCGCCCACATCCTCTAACGCCACCCAGCTAAACTCCTGTTTCCAGGATAATTGAAATGCTCGCTTCCGCTTCAGCTCATACATTTTGTCTTTTCCCACCGCCATTTTCTCACGAATGACAACCCTGACAGCCACGCGTCACACTACTAGCCTACTCAATTCTTGATTGGCCAACAGCGCGTGCCAATATTCTCCGACGCGTTCAAGGGGAGGGGGCTATGCTGTGTGCCAGAGAATGAGGACATAAGAGTTTATGATACGACGATGATCGAAAAAAATGATTGAAACATTTATTATTTTATTATATTTTTACTTTTCTTCTTTTTTTTTGGCCACTTGTGTGGTGATGACAGGAACGAATCCAAATGCGGACACAGACAAAGTTAGGATGGAGAGTGATGTTTTAATAATAATTGTAGTAGTAATGACAGAGGTAGTGGAGACGATGAGCTGAACACTGGAAGGGATGCACAGGAGGACAGACAGGATGAGGGAACCGGGGGGGCAGCTGAGCGTGCAGGCAGGCGGGGCTGGCAGGACGGACAGAGCTGGCAGACGGATGAGGAGTGAACCTGAACACAAGGAGGAACAACAGGAACACGGGTAAACAAACATATAACACAACACACAGAGAACAGTAACACAGAGTCTAATCTAAGGTATCAGAAGTCAGCTTCTACCGAGAAGGGAAAACAACGATCTGACGATGAATGACTGGAAAACCGGGGTAGATATACTGCAGGGCTGATGATCAAGATGGGAAGCTGGTGTGCCGGAACGGACGACGGAATTGGTAACAGGTGAACATGATGAGGAGTAACGAGGGATGATAATTGAATGATGGAAAATAATAAAACAATTAACAAACAATCACAAGGGAGAAACAAGACAGGAACAAAGGAATGTGACAGTACCCCCCTCAACGGATGCCTCTGGGCATCTGAACAGGTGGTTAGGGTGAGCCAGATGGAAGTCCCGAATGAGGATGGATCCAGAATAAGGGCGCGGGACACCCAACTGCGTTCTTCGGGACCATAACCCTCCCAGTCGACCAAGTACTGGAATCCACGACCTCGGCAGCGTGCATCCAGCAAACGCCGGACCGTGTAGGCCGGGTGGTCGTCGATGATCCGGGGGGTGGAGGGCGGCGGCAGGAGGGCAGAGTGGGCTGGTGGAGACCGGTTTAAGGAGAGAGACATGGAAGGAGGGGTGGATCCTCATGGAGGCTGGAAGTCGAAGCTTGACAACAGAGGGATTAATGACAGAGTCAATGGGGAAGGGACCAATGTAGCGGGGTGTGAATTTGCGGAAGTAGTGTGAAGGGGAAGATCTTTGGTGGAGAGCCAAACCTCCTGACCCGGTTGGTAGATGGGCGCCGGGGGTGCGATGGCGGTCGGCGAAGCGCCGGTTCCGGTCAGCGGAACTAAGCAGGGCAGTGCGGGTGAGCTCCCAGGTCTTGCGACAGCGATCCAGGTGGGCCTGGACCGAGGGAACCGCTAGTTCCTCCTCCTGGACAGGGAAGAGAGGGGTTGGTAGCCAAGGGAAGCCTCAAAGGGAGACAGACCTGTGGATGCGCTGGTCAAAGAGTTGTGGGCGTATTCGATCCAGGGAAGTTGAGTGCTCCAGGCAGAGGGATCTTCTGAGGTGATAACACGGAGTGATGCTCCCAGGTCTTGATTGGCGCGCTCAGTCTGGCCGTTAGTCTGGGGGTGAAAACCAGAGGATAGGCTTACCGAAGCTCCAAGGGAGGCACAGAAGGTTTTCCAGACGTGTGAAGTGAACTGGGGTCCGCGGTCGGAGACGATGTCCAGGGAATGCCGTGCAGGCGGAAGACGTGGAGGCAGAGAAGGTCCGCTGTTTGGAGGCTGTGGGGAGTTTGGGAAGGGCAACAAAATGCACGGCTTTAGAGAAGCGGTCGATGATGGTGAGGACCACAGTGTTACCTTTAGACGGCGGGAGACCAGTGACAAAATCAAGGGCGATGTGCGACCAAGGGCGACCAGGAACAGGCAGGGGACGAAGCAGACCAGCAGGAGGTTGGTGGGTAGCCTTGGAACGGGAACACACGGAGCAGGCGAGCACGAAAGAGCGGGTGTCGGCATCGACGGTGGGCCACCAGAAGTGCCGCTTGAGCAGACTAAGGGTGCGGCTGATGCCGGGATGACAAGCGAACCGGGAGGTGTGGACCCACTGAAGGACCTGAGATCGGACGGGGTCCGGGACAAAAAGTCGGTTCGGAGGTCCGGTACCTGGGTCAGGATGGGTCTGCTGGGCGTCACGGACAATCGACTCGATCTGCCAGGAGACTGCGGCCACCACACAGGACGGAGGAAGGATGGTCTCAGGAGTCACAGGAAACACCTCGGGGACATGGAGACGGGAAAGGGCATCGGGCTTGACATTTTTGGAACCTGGACGAAAAGTAAGGTTAAAATTGAAACGCCCAAAGAAAAGAGCCCAGCGGGCCTGGCGGGAGTTCAGACGTCTGGCCGTCTGGATGTACTCAGGTTGCGGTGGTCCGTCCAGACGATAAAAGGCTGCTCGGAACCCTCAAGCCAGTGGCGCCATTCCTCAAGGGCGAGCTTGACCGCCAGGAGTTCACGGTTCCCAACATCATAATTACGCTCGGCAGGGGACAAGCGACGGGAAAAAAAAAAAGCACAAGGGTGGAGTTTTGATCCAAGGCAGAGCGTTGGGATAACACCGCTCCCACCCGGTGTCAGAGGCATCAGCCTCGACCACAAACTGGCGAAGGATCTGGTAAAATGAGGATGGGTGCGGAGGTGAAGCGCCGTTTTAGCTCCGCAACGCGGAGTCTGCTTCCGAGGACCAGGCGAAACGGGTAAGGGAGGAGGTGAGGCGAGTGAGGGGAGCGGCAACCCGACTGTAATCCCTGATGAAGCGGCGGTAAAAGTTAGCAAAGCCCAGGAAACGTTGTAGCAGCTTCACGGAGGTGGGTTTAGGCCAAGTCACCACCGCCTGGATCTTTTCGGGTCCGTCCTAACCTGACCGCTCTCAATAATGTAACCCAGGAAGGAAACTGAGTGAACGTGAAATTCGCATTTCTCCGCTTTAACAAATAATTTGTTCTCCAAAGACTTTTGGAGAACCTGGCGGACATGCTGGACGTGCTCCTCGAGACTGTGGGAAAAAATAAGTATGTCATCCAAATAAACAAAAACAGAGCGGTTTAAGAAGTCCCGGAGAATGTCATTAATGAGCGCCTGGAAAAAACGGCGGGAGCATTAGTAAGCCCAAAGGCCATGACCAGGTATTCAAAGTGACCGAGGGGGGTGTTGAAAGCAGTCTTCCACTCATCGCCCTCACGGATCCTCACCAAGTGGTAGGCGTTGCGGAGATCCAATTTAGAAAAAATGACGGCACCTTGAAGTGGCTCGAATGCGGAGCTGATGAGCGGAAGAGGGTATTTGTTTTTAATGGTGATGTTATTGAGACCACGGTAATCGATGCAGGGACGAAGGGACTTGTCTTTCTTAGCCACAAAGAAAAAATCCGGCACCCACAGGGGACGAAGAAGGCCTGATGAGACCCGCGGCAAGGGAATCGCGGATGTAGCGCTCCATGGCCTCCCTCTCTGGACGGGACAGGTTGAAGAGGCGGCTGGAAGGCAGGGAGGACCCGGGAAGGAGGTCTATGGCACAGTCATAAGGTCGGTGTGGAGGCAGGGAAAGGGCGCGTTGCTTGCTGAAGACCTCGACGAGGTCATGATAATCAGGAGGGATAGAGGAGAGATCGGGGTTCCGCGGTGGCGGGCGTAGGATCCTCGGGCAGAGCAGGAGCAGGAGCAGACAACAAACAAGATGAGTGACAGGACAGACTCCAGTTGGTAACTCGACTAGTGGTCCAGTCGAAGTGGGGGTTGTGTGCCACCAGCCATGGCTGGCCGAGGACTAGGGAGCGTGGGGTGAGGAAAGGACGTGAAACTGGAGGGTCTCGTGGTGATTACCGGAGAGGGTGAGGTGAAGGGGCACGGTGCGGTGGGTAACTTGGGCGAGGAGTTTGCCGTTGAGAGCGTTGGCTTTCAGAGGAGTCGTGAGGGGTTCCAACGCAATTCCAGCTTGGGCGGCGAGATTGGAATCCAGGAAGTTCTCGTCAGCTCCGGAGTCGACCAATGCAGACAAGGGCAGGGACTGCTGGTTCCATGACAATATGGCGTTGAGCAGCATATGAGGTCGCGGTGTTGGTGGGGTGGTAGTAAGACTCGCCAGGACCCCCAAAATCACTGGTGAGCCCCTCTTTTGGCCGAAGGGAGCAGGAAGACAGGTAGTGACCAGGCTGACCGCAGTAGAGGCAGGATCCCGATTGCATCCTCCGAAGACGCTCAGCTGGTGAGAGGCGAGCCCGACCCAGTTGCATAGGGACCTCTTCGGAGACGGCTGAGGTGGAGACAAGACCGGGAAGAGAGGCAGTAGGGGTTCAGGTCTTGATTTAGGGGGTAGAGAGAAGAGCCACGGGAAGGAAAGGTGGAGGAACAACGGACAACTCTTTCCCGGTGGCGCTCCATGAGGCGGTTGTCCAGTCTAATGACCAGGGAAATGAGGTCGTCGAGAGTTGATGGGTCATCCCTGGCAGCCAACTCATCCTTCAGTGAGTCGCTGAGACCGTGCCTGAAAGCACCTCGGAGCGCCAGGTCGTTCCAACCGGACTCCGCAGCAGTGATGCGGAACTCCACCGCGAAGTCGGCCACAGAACGGGCACCCTGGCGAATGGTAAACAAACGTTGATTAACGTCCATGCCTCGGACTGGGTGGTCGAAGACATTCTTTAGTTCAGACATGAAGCGGGAGTAGGAGGAGAGACAGGAGGAATTGCTCCCCCACAAGGCGGACGCCCATGCCAGCGCATCCCCCTTGAGCAACCCCATTACGTAGGCGATGCGAGACCCATCGGTAGAATAAGAGGTGGGCTGCTGCTCGAAGACCAGGGAGCATTGGATGAGGAAGGCGCGGCACATCCCCAGGTCTCCGGCATAGCGATCCGGAGCAGGAACGTGAGGCTCCTTGTGCGGGAACACTGGCGGGTCCGGGGGTGAAGAGACGACAGGAGGGGAGCCTTGGGCAGGGATGAGGACTGCGAGTTGGAAAGACAAATCTTGCATCTGGGTCTTGATCTCCTTTACGCTGGTGGCGAGGCTGTGCAGCGCTGTCGTCAGCTCCTGGAGGGATTGGCCCTGTTGGCCGACAAGAACGCCCTGTAGGGAAAGGGCCTGACGGAGCTGGCTCGTGTCCGCTGGATCCATGCTTGGTTCAGATCGTTCTGTGGTGATGACAGGAACGAATCCAAATGCGGACACAGACAAAGTTAGGATGGAGAGTGATGTTTTAATAATAATTGTAGTAGTAATGACAGAGGTAGTGGAGACGATGAGCTGAACACTGGAAGGGATGCACAGGAGGACAGACAGGATGAGGGAACCGGGGGGGCAGCTGAGCGTGCAGGCAGGCGGGGCTGGCAGGACGGACAGAGCTGGCAGACGGATGAGGAGTGAACCTGAACACAAGGAGGAACAACAGGAACACGGGTAAACAAACATATAACACAACACACAGAGAACAGTAACACAGAGTCTAATCTAAGGTATCAGAAGTCAGCTTCTACCGAGAAGGGAAAACAACGATCTGACGATGAATGACTGGAAAACCGGGGTAGATATACTGCAGGGCTGATGATCAAGATGGGAAGCTGGTGTGCGGAACGGACGACGGAATTGGTAACAGGTGAACATGATGAGGAGTAACGAGGGATGATAATTGAATGATGGAAAATAATAAAACAATTAACAAACAATCACAAGGGAGAAACAAGACAGGAACAAAGGGAATGTGACAACTTGGTTTACCACCAATCGGGCAAGTGAGTTGCTAGATTTGCTAGCCCGACATGGCGTTTTACTTGCCCCAGGCAATCGGGCAATCCTTATTGTTGAACCCTGTAACATTAACTCGTTTTTTTGCAGTGCCCATTCATATTAAAATGATGCGCCATGCAAATCATTTTACCATTGTAAAATTACTGAAGAATGGCCATCTGTACTAAAGTCATTTGTATTGGGTCAGCAATGTCTACTGTAGGACAGGCACTGTAATACGTGCTAATAATGTGTTTGATGATATATTGATTGATCATTATTTGATGGAACCTTAATGTGGAATTTTACTGAAATATTATAATATATAAATGCACACCCTAGGAAACGAGGTGCAGACCACCAGGTAGGCAAGCAGACAGGAAACGTAAATTGAGGTCGCACACTCTTATTCCAAAAATATAAAGAATCCCTTTCGTCAGGCCTGTGCAGTTGTGGAAATGATTTTGCTCAATGCTGGTGGTCAATAATTGGATAATTGGAGTTGTGTCACCCACTCATTCGTGAAGTGTGTTAAGCTAAACACCAAATGCCTCTCTAGCAATTGAAGCTAAAGTTTCTAATATCAGATCAATTGTGTGTGTGTGTGTGTGTGTGTGTGTGTGTGTGTGTGTGTGTTTATATGTGTGTGTGTGTGTGTGTGTGTGTGTGTGTGTGTGTGTGTGTGTGTGTGTGTGTGTGTGTGTATATGCGTGGTTTAGACTGTGTGTGGGCTTATGCCTTTATTCCTTTTACTTTTGCTGTGCGTGTGTTTCTGTGAGTGTTTGTGAGTGCCACGTAGGTGTGTTCTGGTTTCCACACATTTTGAAGTTTCCATTCTTTGAAAAAAGAACACATTTAAAAAAAAAAGAAAACACGATCTGTTTTTATCAACAGAAGTCCCACAGAGATGTTTAGTTCCTCCAGGAAAGTTCTGTAAGGTTCTCCTTTTGGATGCTAGCTCCATATAAAAATCTATCTCTCAATACCACTGTGCACCATTAAGCTTTACGATGCTGAACTGAGTTGTTGGAACCATTCTGATTTTACTGTTTGTAAATATTAGCAAACATCAGTATCCACTAAATTATGCACATGAATGTGCACATTATGCTGAATGGCAAAAACGGGAGAAGCTTCAGTGTAATCATTTTCTGAAGCTTGGTGGACATGGCTGCTGTTTTTAACTACCTAATGACACTGTAATGATACTTAAGTAAGGCACATTACAGTGGATTAATGTCTGAGATGAATGATATCCATTTTAAGGAACAAGATATCCGTATTGTTATTAGTCTTAGATTATTTAAGTGCAAGTATATAAATCAGACATTAAAATGTGTAATGGTTAAAGGGGAACGTCTCTTCCACGTCCTAGTGAGCATTTCATCTTTCTCCTTTTTCTTCAGATTGATAGAGTAGCTGCAGCTTTTTTTCCCTCCCAGGCATAATATTCCGTCCATCGCTGCGGCGTCCTCCTTCCATACGAGAGGATGTACACTAGGATGTGCATGTATGGCCCGCCACCACTTCTGTTAGGGGGTTACTGCGCCAGGGGTACCTCTGTTCCATTGAATTCCCCCTGGCTTGATTAGTTAGTTGCTTCCAGACTTAGGTGCAGCGTAAGTCACCTGATTGCCTCTGTGTGTCTGTCTGACTGACTGTCTGCTAATGGGATAATGGACAATATGAATGGATTTAGATAAAACTTGGTGAAATGGTTAGCTTTTGAGAAAAGGAAAAAAATCTAGTTAAACCAAGTAGCTGATTACAGATTATTTTACACTTTGGCACACTGCAGTAAGATGTTTTTGGGTTATATGACTATGAGTCATCAGTTGTAATTTATCCTTTTCATAAATGTAAAAAGCCATAAAACTGAACAAATTATTGGGGTTGATTAAATGATCAAAAGTCAAAAGCGGAAGCAAAGGGAGAGAAAAAAAGCATAGGCCTCCAGAAATCTGGTTTGACAGCCTGTCTTAGGACGTTAATTTGTAAGGCATGCTCAAGTCAGTCAAAATGCTCACTCCACACAAATGTACCCATCTACACCAGTATAGAAAAGACACACAGGAAGTGCAGAAAAACTCAAAATAACCTGCCGAGTAGCAATGGAAAAAGTGTCACCACAACCAGGGCTTCTCTGTGTTGTGCCTGATGGTTTCAAGAAGGGAAATTCAGCTGACCTAGGTCAGATTTTCCACTTGTCATTCAACCAAATGATGCACAGTTCCCATACCATACTGAGTAACGAGCACAGCACTCAAGCATTCTTCTGTTTTACAGACACCAGAAGCAGACATGCTCAGTTAATGCTGTGGTAGACATTTTCAGTGAAATAATAATATTAGAAGCTGCACACTGAACTCAATACTAGTGTGTAGGCAGTGTGATTATTTCATTCAGTTTTATCAACAGAAGTCCCCCAGAGTGGCTTGTGCGTGCACTCCTTTTGCTCTGTATATCTACAGTATGCCAAATTAATGTAAAAGGCTACAACAAACACATGGACAACAAACCACCATTGAGTCACTTTTCCCTTTTTTTTTCTCTCCCCCAAATGGAAATGTGTTTGAAGGGCTTTTTTGAGACTTTGAGGAGGTGTATTGAGAAGGTCAGAGGTTCTGCTTTTGTTGGTGCCAGAAACAGACGTGCTGACGGGGACCAGTGGTGCAGCCCGCTCTACCCGGGTTTCCTTTCACCACGGAGCTGAGGTCACGGGTGCCTTCTCCCTCACTCACCTCATTGGATCAGCATGTTAAGACTACAGACGGACACTTTTAGCCCGGGTTTCCTACAGGTTAAGTAGGAAGGAGCCATTCAATTGACGTGATTATAAAGCCAATGAAATGATGTGTATTTTGATGACAGATTTCAACACCATCCAGTGCAGAAGATAAGAGGGTAGACGCAAGGAAGCTTAATGTGTGACCGTACCCTTTCCCATAACATTTTTCAATAATATATACAATAAACCTCTGTTTTAATATTATTATAAACTACATTCTATATATGTAAGTGTGTACATTAGAAGTTTCCCAGACAGCCTTGATACCTCCTGCCAGTGTTTGCAAGCTTTTCAACTTCCACGAGCAAATATTTGAACAGGGAAACTTAATCTTGACTTGGCTAAACGGCAGCTCAAAATGTGTGCTTTGGATTATTAGACAAATACACATATGTTTGTACCTGAAACGTGGGTGTAAATAGTTCAATTGAATATACTGTTATCATTATTATTATTATTATTGTTATCAAATCAACAATATAAATTTGATTCCCTTGAATAGGAAGGAAATTGACCTTGAGGTTATGACTTCCCCATTTTGGAATGTAGATAGAAATACAATAGGTTGTATGATAGAGATGTAAATAGTGAAATGCAGATGGGCATGACTATTAAAGCTCAGTGAATTATCTGCCTGTCAATGATATTGGAAATCAGAATTTCCAATAGCATGTTGTAATGTTTGTGTGCGTATGCTGCTAGTGGCATTCTAATTTACCATAGGGGGTTAAATAAAGTTGATTATATTCTGTCAAATTGTATTGGAGGGAAGGAGATGGCCAACCTTATGCTGTGGCCAGTAGATCAGTATAACAAATGAGGAAAAAGCTCAAGTGCATAGACATGTTGTGTGTTGGGATTCACATTCTTGGAATGCGAAGCATGTTCCATGCAAGGGGGTGGCAGAGTGGTAAGGGGTTTGGGGGGGGAGGGGTGGATGTAGAGTCAGCTATGTGGGTGGGCTGAGGTGTGGTGAGGAGGGGGGAGTGGGGTTGTGGAATTAATGTGAGCCAAACATGGGGTCGTCTGAGAATGACCGGAATGACAAAGTCAGATTTAGTAGTTTATCATGCTCTGCCCTTATGACGAGCCAGTCAGTGTAGATACAGTCGCTAGGCAACAGTGAAACCACACACCCAGTGCCTTCCAAACTACCAACCCCCCAACTTCTCCCTATCTACACTCCCTCCTCTCCATGTACAGTGGCAACAGCACCTGCACACATGTTCCACCTTAAACCACTGCTCCACTTCTATCACATTGTACCAGGGGCAGGGCTCACCTGGCCTTGTCCCCACGGAGGTTGGTGAGCATGTAGAGCAGGCCCAGATACAACCCCACGATGATGCCTGCCACTGATTGGGCATCCACCTTCCCTCCCCCCTCCGCTGGGGTGGACAGCCAATCATCACCCCCGGACGGGACTTTCAGCCAGAGCGGGCGAGTGCCTTTACCGTTGCGCCACCTGGGGGCCCGTCTATTTGCATTTTATAAGTAATTATTTTCCCATGTATATCATGACTCACCTCAACCCCTCTCATGACCCACCAGTGGATCCCGACCCACAGTTTGGAAACCACTGACTTATGGAACAACATGTCTCTCATGGCCTATGGATCACAACAATGTCTTTCGTAGTCTATGGAATGTAACCAGATGAGAGGGGAACCAGCTGGGCCATACCTGGATTTACCCATTTATTTAACAGTCGCAATGAGTCAAATCGCTATTATGATGTAATTGGCGGGGGATAAGAACCTTTGCAACTTTCCCTTCAATGAATAGTTCAATCTGTTCATGCATATGTATATCTGGGGTGAATGCGCTAAAACAGGGTGGAGGTTTTTTAAATTAGGTCGATTAAATATTCCGTCCAATTACTAAAGCATGCCTTAATTGTGACTCTCCTCTTTGCTTGAGAATTTTAAGAGGTCTTGAAACCAGGCGGTATTTTATGAGCACTGATATTGCCTAGGTATTTCACAATTCCTGTTTTGTATATGCTTTCCGAGGTGCTAGTTGCTGTCTCAGCGATGCAAAACAAACAATTACAAATGTTGTTTCAAAGTACTCAATATACTTTATTTTTTACAAAACACCCAGTGTTTCGGTAGTGACTGCACTGTTTCGGTAGTGACCACAGTATTTTGTTTGCAAGGTTGTATCATATTCCCTCAACCTTATTGCTTAATCTTAACTCATAACATGCCTTATGTTGGGGATATTACAAACACAAATGTTTTGTGGTCAATAAAATAATGTTATTTTTGAAGACATAACAATTGTTCATCCATACCCATTTAAAGTACAAACATGACTTATCAATGGAAAATAATTACCCAAGTGGGTTCAGTAAAAGAGAAGAAGAAGAAAACATTGACAAATAACATTGATGTTATGCTGTTGCTGTCAGGCTTCTGAACGCTAACTAATGTATCCTCGAAAGGTCTGTAACAAATAGATTCCGCTAGCCGCGATGCTAATTTTCGCTATGTTAAACTCAATTGACTTATGCTAAAAATGTTAGCGATCTAAAAGTCCGCTATTTTTTGCTTTTGGGGTCTTTCAGGATGGACGGGAGGTCCCTCCAAGGCAATGGCGAGGGAAATACTGAAAATAAATGATTGAACATTCCATTTTGCTAGCATAACTAAAGAATGCTAGCAAGCACATGGCTATCAAACAGCTTTGAAAACATCATATTTTGCATAAAACCCCAAAAGGTTTACTTTATTGAAGAGAATATGTGTTCCATTCTTAAAGTTACACACTGATTTTCAGACTTTGGAACACATCTATTAAAAAAATGATGGGATTTAACTACTTACCATTACATTTGGTCACTACCGAAACTCTACCATAGGTTTTCGGTAGTGACGGTTTCAATAGTGACAATTCTAGCTAACTTTGAGCATAACTAAAGAATGCTAGCAAGCACATGGCTAGCATACACGTCTTTGAAGAGGTGTACACACATAAAAACATAATATTTTGCATAAAACCCCCAAAAGTTTACTTAATTGAAGAAAATATGTGTTCGGTGGTGACGATTCTTAAAGTTACACACCGATTTTCAGACTTTGGAACACATTTATTTCAAAAGTATGGGATTTATCTACTTACCATGCAGCCATGAGGGACAGGAAGGCAGTGTCACTGCCTGGTCAAAAATGCAGGGTGTGGCTAAAAACCAGGCTCAGCCAATGGACTAAAACTATGGGGTTTCGGTAGTGACATGAAAACGGGGACAAGATTTTTTAGTATAGTTTTTTAATTTAAAAATTAAACCCACAATAAATCTAAATCTTTCAACTTCTGTTTAAACTTAATCATAAAGATCTTTGAAATTATACCATTGAACAAAATCTAAAAAATGTTTTAAGTGTTATTTACATACATTTAAATTTAGGGGTCAGGGTTTGGGACAGCTACTTCCCAATAGAAAGTACCCTATAAATGATGTTTTTTTTTTTTTTAGCTTATCACTATCTCATTTAATGCCTTGGGTTTAAATAGATCATAACATATTCTTAGAAAATATCTATGTCTGAATACTTAATTGTTTTGTTAAATAGTTTTTCTTGTTGTGGGACCGCACTTTGAACTAATTCGGTAGAATGCCCCATATAGGCCTATTATTTACTAGAACTTGAAATAAAAATTGTATGAAAGGACGCATGATTTCTGTTGACTAATTTGTCATCAGCTAGCAATCAGTATAAAAATTATGTTCTGACTTTGAACAATTATCTTATTGTGCCTATGCAGTGAGGAGGGTATAGAATGCATCATGAATACAGTTTTACTTTCAGACGCTCTGGTAACTGTTTTTATTCTTCATTCTTATTATAATATTATTTCCTCGGTGGGACCACTGCCTGTGTCTTTTCCCCGCATTGTGTTGCAGGAAAGTTTTTCTTTCTACGATGTTGTGATGCTGTCCCTCATTGACTAATACCTATATTTCCTGATCTGTAAATTTAAGTTTTATTTTTCTCATTGTTACCTCACTACTTGTGCCTGGTTGCTGCGTATACATTTCTTGGTGTGATCTGGACGTGTGAGCGGACACTTTTAATGGGTGTATCCTACCGCAAATTGTGAATGGGGGCGTTTTGTTTCTTTTATTGTGGAATTAGAATCAGTCTTAGTAAATTGGTTGTTAATGTGTCACTATTTGCGACCGCAAAATAGCCGCAACAAAATAGCGACTGTCTTACAACCATTTTAGTAAATCTAGCCCTGAATCTCTTACAAAGTTCTCAGTAGCCACTTACTAAATGGAGATACCTCCATGGTGAACACGACCTATAATTACAGAGATCTCTATTGGTTTGTTTGAAGAGCAGCTACTTGAGGCATGCTACTTACTATATCTAACACAGTTACTGAGCTGGATATAAATTATTTCACTTTTTAGTCATTGCCTATAAAGGATACCAGTCTCGCAATGAGAAGGTTCTGACTCCAGGCAGAAGCTATAGCTAGAAGGGTGTCCCATCTGTGGACTTAGATGAGATTTCATTTTTTGGCAGATCTGCCTCTGGGTACCAACACCGCATATCAGTCACAACCTGCCCATCAGGTATTGTTTTAATGATTCTTTGGGATCACAAGGACTTGAAACGAAACTGCCGATTAGGATTAAATCAACACTGTTTTGGGGGTCAGAAAGTGCAGGTAATCTTTACATTACGTGGCTACCTTGTTTCTCATCCTCAGATTACAGTACTGTAGTCAGTTTAAATGGGTTCGATTTCTTTAGGTTTTTTCTCTTTAAGTCTTTCTATATGTTCAACAGGTATGTCCTGCCCCTTCTTTTGTCCAAATTTAACCACTGTGCAACAGGCAGCACAGGGCAGACAAGGATAAGCCTCTGCGCTTTCCATGAAGAGGGGCCTCCAGGCCCAGGAAATTACACCCCAGATACAGCAGCGATGACAGCAAGGGGATATCTGTATTTTTAAAAGACGGTGTAGTTTTTCAGGAGGAGTGTTTCCAAGAACACGGGCCTGGGGCCTGCCACATCAGCACCCGCCGTCACTTTCACCCCAGAAGAGGACTCCTCATTAAATCACTCTGACAGCTCTAGCCCTATGCTTGAGCGAGCCCCAGCAAGCTCGCCACCCCTCCTACCCCATCCCTCTCTCCTCCCCCTCTCCCTGTGTCCCTGGGAGGCCCACCAACATGATGGCTGATACATCTGTCCTCACCTTTTTCAAAATAATCTTCTGGAATGTGCCCAGTGGTCCTCCTACCCAAGATATTGTGTTGGAGCAAGTCTTGCATGGTTCATGGTTGGCTTTGCATACGATTTATTTGTTTCTCTCTGTTCAGAGGAGATAGACACTGCCACAGGTATGCAGTAATGGGAACACGAAAAGAGGCAAGGCATGGCTGGATAATTACCAATTTATGTGATTCGATTTATGTGTTTGGTATATTTAAAACCAGATTACATGCTCTGTACAGCTGACACTGAACCCCGGTGGTAATTAGCGCAGGAATTGGTGTGGAGGGTGGGGGCGATGCTGGGGGAATGGTCGGCTTGTGGTTGGTTGGCCTGGCATTGAGCCACCCTTGGCACACTCACAGATCCCTCAGGGCCAGCTGAGTGTCCGTCACCATTGCCTCCCCAGCACAAAATGTCCCAGGACACAGCATGCTGAGGCAGAGCCCTCACGCCCCTACAGAACACGCGAGCCCTGCCTCCCGAGCAACACGTGTAGCGGCGGCTCACTATTTAACCCATATAAAGTATTCTGGTGTTGGAGCATGTGTGGATTTCCTGATTGCTGTTCCATATATGGGCTGATGTGTTAACAGAAATGTTTTTGGCCTTTTGAAGCCGAGCAGAGCTGTGCCTGGTTAATGCCTGGATGTGAGACCTCCAGAGCAAAGAAGATTACTGCTTTAAGTGCTTTTAGTGGACCAGTAGTCGGCTCTTTTCCCTTTTCACCAAATCGAGAGCAATGACCCGGTGCAGTGATGGGCACACTGTAGTATAAGAGGTGCGTTCCTTTTGTTAAGAATGCTATGATCATTAAAAGTCCCCCAAATGTGGCTATAAGATCCCTTCCATGTAACCTTTCTCTTTGTTTCCCAGGCCACTATAAATTAACTAGTTCTCAGTCAACATTAGATATAGGTCAAATAAATAAAAAACATGTATCAAAACACATTTGTGTAAAAATGCTACTTTAATCAGCTAAACATGAAAAACTAATTTAATATGCAAGTTGGGCTCTCCGGGGGTCCTCCCGGATCCCTGCTGTCGAGTGATGAGATGCAAGTTTCTATGATTTGAATATTAGACCATAAGAACAGTCATCCATTACTCGATTGATGTTCGAAAATTCAGATGTTATGTCAGAGAGAGCATAACTGGAATTTTGTTGGCAGACATTTGGGAAGGAAAGCAAATTGTGAGCAAACGCTGTTTTCTCTGCAAAGAGTCATATTTAGATTGATGCAACATGCGCCGTTTGAGATGAAATTGGACAAGCCAGGGTGAGGCTGTTGGCATTCAGATATTCACCAAGATATCAAAATATCATTTTTTTAAAAATGTTTTACTTCTCTAGCCATGGGTGACTATTTTAGGCTGTCCATCTGGTTCTGAGTGGGGCGTCAGGAGAGGGAAACAAGTGTGTGTCCCTCCTTGTTCCCTGTTGAAGAGTCGGTAGTGGAACGGTATGGTAGGGGCAGGGCTCTTACAGCAGCAGGCTATAATAAGCCCCCCACTAGTGTGAGAAAAGGCAGGATAAGTGGGGTTATAATGGCTATAGCACAAGGGGAGGGGGGGCCAGACTCACTGCCTTTTGGCTTTGTGGTGAGGTTTTACTGCGTGCAATGTGATCCAGACCTCAGCCCACGTGCTCCGCCGGTCCACAGGTATGTAGAGTGGCCACTGGCGAAGGCTGGCACAGATTGATGAGGGGGGCATGATGGGCGGCATAGCCCTGGAGATTCATATGGGGGTTTCACCCCTTGTAACATGACAGCTGTAAATGCTGTGTTGGCCATTCCAAATGCTGCCACTCTGAGCACTCTGAGCACAAATGCATTGGTTCTGCATGTCGTTGGTGTCACAAAAAAACCTTGTATGTCCATTGTCATTTCGTTTTTTTTTAATGGAAAGTTATGATTGGAAGATGCTCTATGTAGCCTGCTACAAATGTCTCATAACCCAACTAGTAAACAACTAATAAAGTTGGTCCAAAACCCCATGTGTCGTTTACAGAGTACTTTGTGGGGGTAAAACTTCAGGTTTAATCCACAGAACCACATTAACACTGGAACAGCATGATTACTAATCTGAAATATAGAGCAGGTGTTCCAATGCACTTCTCCTGTCTAGTGGTTGAAACCTGAAGTTGAAACTCCTGTTAAGTGCGCTGCAATTGACTCCACATGTCTAAACTATAATGTTGCATTGGTAAATGAAAAAAAAAAAAAAACCTATTCCTCAGATTTCTTTGTGGCACGTGGATGATATGTAACCCTCACCTTCTTTACAAGGCCAAAAGCTCTGACAATTTTTACATTTTCTCATACAGGTACACATTTCTGTGTTTCCTCCATGCTTGTTAAATTAATTTGAATAAATATGACAGTTGGGGATCCCTGGCAATGACCCATGTGGTGAAATCAAATGAAGGATGACCCGGTCTGGGCATCTGTGACTTTTTGATTGTACTTCACCATATTTAGGAAATCATTTTCTTGCAAGCAGATATTTTAGTACACATTTTAGGAATTTTCTTGCAAGCAGATATTTTAGTACACTTTTAATCTTGCTTGTATTTTCTCAAATATGAAACATGGAAGCCATATCAGAAAGCTAAAATGAACTACATTCATCTAATTTCTTCCTGTGTTTTGAGAAATAATTTAAATTGAGAAAAAAATCGAATATGGTAAGTAATCCTTGTCGGTCCAGGAAGAGACGGGGTCATCAGCAGAAATCACATCAGGTCTTTGCTTCGGCATCAGACACCAAATCAAAAAGTGCTTTTTAGGTGAAAGCACTTTAGACCGCTTTCTAGTAGAAATCCAGAAATGCAGTTTGTGAGCCCACAACAGCCCTTTGCCTCCCACGCCCTGCATGTACTGCACACTCGGCAGCCCTTGAGGTAGGATCTTAGCTCACCTCCCACACAGTAGTCTCAGAGAGTGCTCAGTCAATACGGGCCCGGCCAGCACAAGCTCCCCGCTTCTTTATCTCATGTATTTCATAGTCCTTCTCTGTTTTCAGAGAACCCAATATGAGAAAAGTGAAAAGAAGCCCTTATAAACATTCAGCTGTCTCTTCTTACTGTCGGTGACCTCATGCTCTGGTTTGATGGCCGCAGAGGGACCCCCAGTATTGAATTATCTGCCCATCCTGCCATCACCCACGTCTCTAACACCACACACAGACACACATACACTCTACCCTGTCTCCGGCTCACTAAACATTTTTTTTAAATGATGAGCCGTGACGGGCTGGGGAGGGCTGGAGCCTACAGCGTGCACTCCCAGCTTTGAAAGGAGAGGCGCACAGCACCGTGTGCTGAGTGTTTGGAATCAGCGGTAAGTGGCAGATAATGTTCTATTTTCCCTACATGTCAGGCTGAGTGCAAACTGGATTTTTAAGCATTAGAGCGGGCGTGGGAGTGGACGCTCTAATGTTGGCTGCTGGCTGCAATTCAACTCTTTTTCACTTTTTCTTTTTTACTGAAACCTGCCTGGTTGTAGTACCTACACTATATGGCCAAAAGTCAGTGGACACCTGACCATCACACCTATATGAGCTTGTTGGACATCCCATTCTAAAACCATGGGCATTCATATGGAGTTGGACCCCCCTTTGCAGCTATGACAGCTGCCACTCTTCTGGGAAGGCTTTCCACAAGATTTTGGAGTGTGTCTGTGGGAGTTGGACGAGAAGGCCTGGCTCGCAATCAGCGTTCTTATTCCTCCCAAATGTGTTCAATGGGGTTGAGGTCAGGGCTCTGTGCAGGCCAATCGAGTTCCTCCACACCAAACTTGTCTAACCATGTCTTTATGGACCTCGCTTTGTGCACAGGGGCACAGTCATGCTGGAACAGCAAAGGGCCTTCCCCAAACTGTTGCCACAAAGTTGGAAGCGCCCAATTGGCTAAGATGTCTTCGTATCCTGTAGCATTAAGAATACCCTTCACTGGAACTAAGGGGCCTATCCTAAACCCTGAGAAACAGCCCTGAACTCAATAATTAGTAGGGGTGTCCACTGACTTTTGGCCATATAGTGTATCTCAGTACTGAACAGTCCAGCTCCCTGGAAAAGATGGTATCAGCTATCCATTGCCCAGCACTCAATATTTGCAGATTTGCTTCCTCTTGTAAAGTGTGGGCCTCACTTTTGAGTAACCGCATGTGGAATTGGTTTTGTGGTCCAACAGTGGCACAAGCACGTCCGCCATCACAACTATTATTCAAAAATGACAATGGAAAATTTGCATTAGAAGCAATTAAGTTTTAGCTTCAAGGGGATGATAGAGCTAAGTAACTGATTTGTACTGTACCAGCTGGATGCAAGTCAATTCCATAGTTAACAGGGTCAGCTCTGTACATAGTGGGGAAATGTGCCTCTTCTGCCTCGTCCCCAAAGCTTTGTTTGTAATTCTTACATGGAGTTGCTAACCAGACTAGAACCAGACAGGAGGAAATGAACTGAGGTGGCTTGTTCTCATGAGGGTAATGGAAAACTACCTGAAAGCCTGAACATATTAAGTCAGTCTGGTTCCAGCTGTACAGTGGAAGAGGGGTGTTTGTAATCTTGTGCTCTTGAGTAAGCCTGTCCATCCGACAGGGTTTATACTCTGAGTTGTTGGATGGTGTGCAGTTTTTGTTCCATATGGGCTTGAAGGGCAGTTATGTGTTTTTCTCAGCAAAATTCTATGCCAACTGCCTCTGAACATGGCATTACAGTGTGCAATTTGCTGTTCGCTTCTTGTTTCTACTGTTCTTGTGATCCAGTAATGTTAAAACCTTTCAGTGTCATCCTATTGATGAAGTAATCCATCGCTATGTTTGCAAAGACAAGGTGGCAGTGAATTCTAATTTAAGTGAATAGTGTAAACATTTATGAAAGCATTTATTGCTGAAGGTTAACTGGCTAATCCGCAACCTTCAAAATGGATCTCTAACCATTCCTCACATCAGTGACTTGCACAACAGTGGCCTGCAGTTACCCGCCCTCTTGCGTAAATGAGCCTTGGGTGGGAAGTGGTTTGAGAGGCTCAATAGTGCGATTGTGTGGTCTGTCTTTCACTTCATGAGGAACATTGCTTTGGCAGCAGAATGGGCCATGAGCTCACGCTGTTCTGAAGATAAAAAATGAGTGAGGCGGTCTTCTCAAGCTGAGGAAAGTTCCGGGACATATTGCAGCTGTGCTTACAGGCCTCCCTTGAGCTCCCGCAAAGACTAGAAGGTGCAGGCAAGCATAATGAAACTGGGCAAAAATGCATGCCACAAGAAACGTGTTTTTTATTTTGTGGTCTCCTGGCCTCTGTAATTGACCAAGGGGTGAGACCATCGGAAAGGGTTAGGCCACCACTGAAGAGGAGAGTGTAGGGGGTGGAGCATCAGTGATATGGGGTCGAGGGTTCTTGGGGACGGGAGCGGGGGCTGTGATTAATCTGTGGAGACCTGGCTTCCCTTGCCTCACCCTGCTATTGTTACAGAAGACAGGGTGAAGCAGCAGTTCTCTGTGTTATACTGTACAGAGCGTAATGATTTTAAAATGTCAAACAAATGTTAAACAGTGCCTGCAATGGTTCTTTGTCATATTGATTCGGTTATTCAACAGTTGTTTTAATGTTTAATGTTTCTTGTTACTTGCATGTTGCGGATTATTGAATGTGCACCCTTTAAATATTCAACATAACTACCCCTGACCCCAAACCCCCAAGCTCACCATAGCCTGCCACTCAATGGACTGGAGAACCTACCTGCTCCTCCCTAGGATGGTAGTGAGGTATCTCCTAGAAGCTAATAGCTCTCCATCAAACAAAAAGGATTTGTTCGGATTCAAAAGTGTCTGTAGACAAGCACTAGAGATGCATGCAGGTTTGTCCTTGAACAGATTGGTTTTTGCACAGACATACACACACACACACACACACACACACACACACACACACACACACACACACACTGCCCTTAACTTTAACAAGCCACATGGCGGTTACAGAGGGCAGGACTATTCCTATTCAAATGGTTCGTAACTGTCATCACCATGGAAACCGCCTGCAAGGGAGAATGGAAGGATCGAAAGAAAACGAAACGACTATTATGAGGCTACAGCCCAATCAGGTGTCTGGTTCTCCCTTGTGCTGCTTGCAAAAATCACATTACAGCCTCCACAAACCGCTTCATCAGTGCCTCCTCCCAGCTATCAGTCATTAGACCACAGAGGGGATGTGTAGCCTTGCCCCTTAGCTTTCAGGCAACATTCATAATGCAATTTACAGAGTTAGAAGTGAGTGCAAAATTACAAGAGAGAGAGAGGGAGGAAGGAAAAAATACATTTTCATGAAGGTTTGGGTCTAATTGTCTGATGTTCATCAGGTTGTAGCAGGGACATATTTCATCAAGACACAAAGTCAAGAGTTTGCACTGTTGTCATACGTGTGAGATAGGATCTCAGCCTGTCGTGTGGGGCCGCGGTTTGTAGCGCACACAAACCTGTCTGTGTAGGTGTTTTACCATCTTGTCTGTACTGCGAGTGTGGTTTTGGTACACACAGCGATATTTAAAAATAAATGTCTCTCAAACCCAAATTTCTTCACTCCATTTCTCAGATGGCCTTTATGTGTATCACCATAAGCCTTGTGCAACTGAGGCTGACGCGTCAACATCAGTAACGCTGGCGTCATTCTTTCCAACGAAGAGACAGCGGTGTGTTCTCTGGAAGCATGACAACCAAACGGGGCCGAGATCATATCAAAAGCGAAATGCGCGCAGGAGCCGAAGTGGAGGAGGAGATTGGGGCCTCATCTTCTTCCTGAATCGCTGTTACTCTTCTGCCTCATTCTCAGCCATGCTTCTTCCATCCCGAGCAGAGAGAGCATCGATCTGCCTCATACCCAGGAGTGCGGAGCGGCAACACCCTGCTGGGCCTGAAAACAGCAGCACAGCCCCACGGGCTCTGGCAAAAAAACGCCTCTGAGCCAATTTAAGATGGTTGTGGTTCTTAAATGCACTGGGAAGCCTGATTTTACTTTCTTTGGCCCTCTGTGGCGTTTGAGCGAAAATAGACGCACAATCCCATGGCAGGCTATGTCTAACTGTGGCCATGGCATTGTGTTCCCCAGCTCCCTGAGCCAATTTCCGTGAAATGCTAACAATGTCCAACACAGAATCACATCCAAAAAGCAGCAGTATCAATCCTTTCATGTGCTAGATTTATCCCAATAAAAGCAGCTCCTCTGCTTTTTTAAACTACCCAGTCCAGCAGAGGACAAGGACAAGTTGTTCCAGTAAAATAAAAAAGTTTAGATGTGTGGTGCATAGTTTCACATTCCTGCGGCAACATATTTTTGGGTAACAATTATAATTTGCACTCTATAATGATTGATGTCTTACTGCACATTAATTTAGCAAATTTCTTAAAAGGGTGGCTATCAGATGGGACTACAAGTCAGGATTGAATGCCTTCTTCACGAAGCAATTGTTTCTAATAATCACTTGTGCAAATCACTCAATCACTCTGTCTGTTTTGAATTGTTTTGGGCCTATGACGAGTGTCACTTGAACTACTTCTAAAATCTTTACAATGCGTTCCACGTCTTGTTGTTTTCCTGTGTCCGTTGTGGTGGTAATGTGGTCCACTTGCCCACCGGACAAAGAGGTTTCATTGTGACTCTGTGTTATCCTCTTCTCCCGGGGCAGGAGGAACGATGAGGTCACCCACATCAAGATCCAGAACTCGGGGGACTACTATGACCTGTACGGCGGGGAGAAGTTTGCCACTCTGGCGGAGCTGGTCCAGTACTACACCGAACAGCATGACCTCCTGCGGGAGAAGAATGGCGATGTCATTGAGCTCAAGTACCCCCTCAACTGCAAGGACCCCACTTCTGAGAGGTATGGGCCTGCTGCCACTCATGCTGTATCAGGCCTTCACTGTGGACAGAGCAGGGCTCATTTATGAGAAATTCTGCCACCTGGCGGCCAGATCCTTTTAATCCCTCTAGACTTTAAATGGCTCCTCAGCTGCTGACTATAACCAGTAACCTTTGGACCTGGATAGATTTATATTTCTTTCAACATTCAACCTGTTCCTAGGAAGCATATCAGGCCCTGGATTCAATTAACTTCCAAATACACGTAACAGCTCCTTTTCTCATTACAAACATATTTTTCATTTTGGCAATTGCTCAACTTGTTAAATTGTGTTGCACAACATTTGTATTAAAAGTACGAAAAAATTGGGGGCCCCGGGTAGTGCAGCAGTCTAATGCACTCCACCGGGAGTGAAAGCTGCCTACTGTAGTCGCGGTTCAAAATCCAACCTGATTTGTTTAACCCATATCCGCCTAATGCATTATTCTGTGCCTAGACACATAACACACTCATTCACACTCAGCCAACCTTCAGTTGAACACTTCCCTCTTATTGGAAATGGAAAGAAAAACAATAGGAACAATAGAAACAATAAATTATGTATCTTTGGAAAGAGCATGGAATTATCTTTATTTTGATGTATAAACTGATGTATTATGCCCCAAAAATTCAGAAAATATCACATATCACACAAATCTATCACAAATGCCACAAGTTCATCTCATTCTTCATTTTGTTATTAGTTTAAATTTTTTGCGTGCCTTTTGTTTGTTGTGTCTGTTGGGATAATCATAAGCGAACCTCTGGTAATGGAAGTGACCAAAACATGGATCAGGACACATATGCACTTCACATACCGAAGTTGCGCAATTTCACCTTTGTATTATGAGCTTTATTGTAAACAATGCAAGCATTTAGGAGAGTGATGTCAAGCATGTACCAAATGATTTTATTGTACCACTTTAGTGACTTTGTTTGCCTCTTGTACCTGGCAATTTTTTTGTCAGCGAAGTCTACACCCCCCATTTGTTTGTTATATAATGATATAATATTTGGACGTTGCACCTCAACACACATTTCAATTTCCGACTCCACTACCACTGAACACTGTCCATCTAGTCAATCTGTTTACTTGTTTAAAAAAAAAAAAAAAAAAAAAACACCCACTAACCTTTTCTTTCCCAATGTTACAGGTATGATACGCAGTTGCCTGCAATGATGTCTTTTGCCGTTTTACTGCACTGATCTTGTACGCTAACTTTGATTGTTCTCGCCTTGTATTAATGCACATCTTGTAAGTCGCTCTGGATAAGAGCGTCTGCTAAATGCTTAAAAATGTAAATGTAAAATGTAATTTCATTGAATTTTCCGTAGGACGGTGAATGTAGTGTTTGCGCTGTCTACAGAATATCCCGTAGATCGGTGCGCGGTCTATGGAAAATCCTGTAGTTTGGTGGATATGGGTTAACCAGGTGGTTCAATTGGGATTGTAAGAGATTTGGCCAAGAGATAGACATTTATAGTACAGATATGTGTAATTTCAAATGTTGAAAAATCACTTAAAATGTACTACAGTGGGGAAAATAAGTATTTCACCCCCTGCTGATTTTGTGAGTTTGCCCTCTTACAAAGAAAGGAACGGTCTATAATTTTCATGGTAGGTTCATCTTAACAGTGAGAGACAGAATATTTAAAAAAATCCCAGAAAATCACATTATATGAATTTTAAACATTTATTTGTGTTTTATTGAGGAAAATAAGTATTTCACCCCCTACCAACCAGCAAGAATTCTGACTCCCACAGACCGGTTATGTGACCAGGAGGCACACAGATTAGTCCTCTTACTTAATTAGTACTCCTAATTAAGTACTCGTTACCTGTATAAAAGACACCTGTCCACAGAATCAATCAATGAATCAGAGTCCAACCTCTCCACAATGGGCAAGACCAAAGAATTGTCTAAGGACATCAGGGACAAAATTGTAGACCTGCACAAGACTGGAATGGGCTACAAGACCATTGGCAAGCAGCTTGGTGAGAAGGAGTCAACTGTTGGTGCGATAATTAGAAAATGGAAGAAACACCAATTGACCATCAATCTCCCTCGGTCTGGGGCTCCACGCAAGATCTCACCTCGTGGAGTGAACCTGATCATGAGAAAGGTGAGGGAACAACCCAGAACTACACGGCTGGAGCTTGTTAATGATCTCAAGGCAGCTGGGACCACAGTCACCAAGATGACCATTGGTAACACACTACGCCGTAATGGATTGAAATCCTGTAGTGCCCGCAAGGTCCCCCTGCTCAAGAAGGCACATGTACAGGCCCGTCTGAAGTTTGCCAATGAGCACCTGGATGATTCAGAGGAGGCTTGGAAGAAAGTGCTGTGGTCAGATGAGACTAAAATCGAGCTCTTTGGCATCAACTCGACTCGCCGTGTTTGGAGGAAGAAAAAAGCTGCCTTGGACCCCAAGAACACCATCCCCACCGTCAAGCATGGCGGTGGAAACATTATGCTTTGGGGCTGTTTCTCTGCTAAGGGGACTTCACCGGATCGAGGGGAGGATGAATGGGGCCATGTACCGGGAAATCTTGGGTGACAACCTCCTTCCCTCAGCCAGGACACTGAAAATGGGTCGTGGATGGGTGTTCCAGCATGACAATGACCCAAAGCATACGGCTAAGGCAACAAAGGAGTGGCTCAAGAAGAAGCACATTAAGGTCATGGAGTGGCCTAGTCAGTCTCCGGACCTTAATCCTATAGAGCAGGGGTGGCCAACCCTGGTCCTGGAGGGCTACAGGGTCTGCTGGTTTTCGTTGTCATTCAGCGCTTAAGTGATCAATTAAAGAGGTTGATCACACAGTTAACTCACCTCACCTGGCTTCCTGGTCTGAACTGGCTGTTGATTTTAAGGTGAAAACAAAAACCAGCAGACCCTGTAGCCCTCCAGGACCAGGGTTGGGGACCCCTGCTATAGAGAATCTGTGGAGGGAGCTGAAGCTTCGAGTTGCCAAGCGACAACCTACAAACCCTAAGGATTTGGAGAGGATCTGCAAAGAGGAGTGGGCCAAAATCCCTCCTGGGATCTGCGCAAACTTGGTGACCCAACTACAAGAAACGTCTGACCGCTGTGCTTGCCAACAAGGGTTTCTCCACCAAGTACTGAGTCATGTTTTGCTAGGGGTGAAATACTTATTTTCCTCAATAAAACACAAATAAATGTTTAAAATTCATATAATGTGATTTTCTGGGATTTTTTTATATTCTGTCTCTCACTGTTAAGATGAACCTACCATGAAAATTATAGACCGTTCCTTTCTTTGTAAGGGGGCAAACTCACAAAATCAGCAGGGGGTGAAATACTTATTTTCCCCACTGTATATACTGTATTCCAATATATTGTGTATTATATTCCAAAAGGGTATAAATCAGTTTAAGTGTATGTAGTTTATAAGGTAATGTAATTTATAAGGTAATGAAGGGTTATATTATTTATAAGATCATTTGCGCCACATATTGAAAACCTTTTCCGACATGCTGCATGACCATGGAGCGTAATGACTAGCTATGTCTTTTGTTCTGCGTATGCAATTGGAACAAAACGAGGCACTATCCTCTTCCATGGGAAGATATTCATATCAGAATTTACCACTTTGGTGTCTGCACCTGCAGATAGGTCTCAGTTCACTGCAGTGCCAAGCATGGGGAAGACAGTTCCATGGTAGTGAAACCTTTCAAATACTGTCAATGCCCTCCCTCTGTTGCTCATATGAGGGATGCGTGAATGTCTTCCATATGTCATAGAGGTATGGCTTGACAGTGAGTTGTGCTGAAGCTGCAGACATAATGGCACGGCAAGTAAAGAACGTGGAACTCGCAAGTTCTGCTACTTTTACCATGTACTCACTCTGTGTACTCGCTTTATTCTTGTTGAGTCTCACACTTTGAATTTCAGCAATCGCTGGGATTCTAGCACTGCTGAATGAGCCATCAACATTCCTTCTGTCAGTTCGATATTCACCTGGCTCTGTTTCTGCAGGCTTTGTGAACAACACCCCCCATTTAATATTATTCACATAATGGTTTTAAGGATATTGTGCATGTCATGGAATGCTCAAGTATCACAAATACGTTGCTCTGGATAAGAGCGTCTGCCAAATGCCTGTAATGTAAAAATACTTTTTGCATTAGTTTTTCCACACCCCCACATTAGCCTGATTTACTGTTTACTGTTGCCCATATACAGTAGGCTCCGTTTTTATTCATACCCTTGATAAAGATGAACAAAATACATTGTATGAAATAAAGGATACAAGTATGCAGAAAAAAACAGAAAATTTAAAACCTACAATGCTAATACAATTGTTCAGAAAAACATATTTTGTTTTATTAATAATATTTTTTTCCAGAAAACATCTGGATCACAATTATTCGCACCCCTAACTATTCTTTTAAATGTAATCCAACAAAAACAAATCTTCATAAATATACAACTTTTTAAGTTAATTGGAAGGTTATGGAACTATACAGTGGCCTACAATGGTTTCCTGTTTCCCTAGGGTATAAAAAGGAGGGAACATATGTTTGAAATACTGTGGTCAGCCATCATCGTGGTGAAAGGCAAAGAACTCCCTGAAAGCATCAGAGCAAAGGTTACTGACCTCTGCAGATCAGGAGATGGCTACAAAAAAATCACTAAAATGTTAAAGATACCTCAATTATTAGGAAGTTTAAGGCCACTGGAACAGTGGCTAACCTGCCAGGTAGAGGACGCAAGTCTATCTTGCTCCCACGTGTAGTGAGACGGATGGTTCAAGAGGCAAAAAGAAGTCCAAGGGGCACAGTTCAAGATCTCCAAAACAACCTGGCATCTTGGGGTTACAAGGTGTTTAAAGCTACCATTTGACGATGCCTACATGACAATTACCTTTATGGCAGAGTTGCAAGAAGGAAGCCTCTTTTGAAGACAATTCACCCAAAAAGGCATCTTGAATTCACCAAACTACATCTGAACTACAATTGGAACCATGTCTTGTGGTCAGATGAAACAAAAATCAAGCTTTTTGGACATGCACATCAGCATTATGTTTGGCGTCCAAAGAATACAAGTAATGTTGAAAAGCACCTCATGCCTACGGTGAAACATGGTGGTGGATCTTTAATGCTTTGGGGTTGTTTTGCATCCAGAGCCCCTGGGGCCCTTATTAAAATAGATGGAACCATGAACTCCAGAATGTACCAAGACATTTTGTCCAAAAACCTTGTTCCCTCTGCCAGGAAGCTACACCTTGGCCGCAGATGGACCTTCCAACAAGACAATGATCCCAAACATACGTCCAAAGAAACTAAGAAATTGTTGACAGAGCACAAGATCAATGTCCTGATGTGGCCATCTCAGTCTCCAGACCTGAATCCAATTGAGCATTTGTGGACTCAAAAAAACAGTCCACAGACATCAACCCAAGAATCTGAAGGAACTAGAACAATTCTTCTTGGAGTAATGGTTGAGGATCCCCCCCAAGAAGTTCCATAACCTCGTACGATACTACAGAAGACGACTACTTGCTGTTATAATGGCCAAGGGAGGAACCACAAAGTACTGATAACAAGTGTGTGAGTATTTGTGATTCTTGATTTTTCGGGGAAAAAATATATAATTTGTGAACCGTTCGATTGTGGTTTGTGCCAATGCATTATTATTAAAGAATATAATTTGGGGGATTTTGGGAGCATAAAATAAAGCTCATTACTTATATAGTTTCTTTTATACAATCTATTTTGTTCATCTTTATCAAGGGTGTGAATAAGAACGGAGTCTACTATATTCGATTTTTTTTTATTCTGTTCTTTCACATGCTGTTTTAATGCAACGCATTAGTAATTATTCCTTTTAATGGTAAATATCAGATTTGATGTGTGATTCTCCCCACTTTTTGAAAGAAATGAAACAAAAATATCATGGTATATATCACCTTAATGGTCAAGAATATGAATATGAATGATTTTCAATGGTTGCAATATAATTGAATATAAGTAAATCATCATCACAGGGAATCAATCAGCAACGCAGGGACACAGGGAATCAATCAGCAACGTCAATCATAATAAATATTAGAAAATAAAGACTGGGATAGCCTAGTGAGGATATTTTTTTTGTCTTCCTGACTTAAGCCAAATTCGGAGAGTATAATAAATACATATAAAATATATAATACAATTTAATTTCATTATAAAATGAGGACACGGTTGTAGCTAATCTGTGGCTTATAGTTACCATTTCATAGAGATATCTCTAAGGAATCCTTGATTTTTTCCCCCTTCATTTATTCCTGACTTTACGTTAGTGACAGCAGAGCGAGGCTTGATGAACCCCAAAATGAGTGGACCAGTTATGCGTTGTTGTTGACTCGATTTGAACCAGTCAAAGTGCTTTGCTCTGGAGACCAGTCTTTTGATTGGTTCATAAGTGTCAGCGATTGACTGCTCTCCCATCATTGCTTTTCATGCTTGGACTGTTGGTTTCACTTTTGCATCTGCAGGTTTGTGATTGGATGCACCGGCATCCTTAAATGGATTTGAGACTAAATCAGGTTTTACTCTGAACACTTCTGCTGCCACGTCTCTATAGAAATTAAGGCATGATGAGCAAGAAACGATGGCAGGTGTTGTCATGAAATTTCAAATGGAGGCTTTCCTTGTGAAAATAAATATACAGTACATGTTAATGGGTGTCAAAATATTCATTTGAAAAGATCTGAATAAATGATTGAAATCTATGTCAAAATATGTCAGAAATGCTAAACTCTCCCATTTAATATAACTACTTATATTACAAAAGTTCTGACATTTTTTTACAGTATGCTTCACTATACTGCATCTGTCACTTTTTTCATTTTACTTTCTGGGTTACAAGCCAAGTTTTAAGTCTGCTGAGAGTGCAACGGGCAATTGCAGGCATTTGTAGTTTTGTATTTACCACTGCCTACTGGTTGGTCTCAGTCTCTGCAATCATGACAAAATATAAATAACAATTGGAAAAGAATGACAGCATTATAATAAAACATTATCATAAAACAATCGTCGCATGGATATAGTGTTGGCTACATTGTATCTTTGAAAGCTGTCATTAATGGTAATTATGCCCTCCCTCCCAGGTGGTACCACGGGCATCTTTCCGGGCGGGAAGCAGAGAAGATGCTGACGGACAAGGCCAAGTCAGGCAGCTTTCTGGTGCGGGAGAGCCAGAGCAAGCCGGGCGACTTTGTCCTCTCTGTCCTCACCAACGAGGAGAAACATGAGAACGTGGACCGCAGGACCAAGGTCACCCACGTCATGATCCGCTATCAGGTAGGGCTTTGTCTACAGAAGGGCAGTCAGGCAGCCTGGACCAATGACAAGGGAGGTAGCCAGTCAACGCACGTCCGTTGGCACATTAAATATTTCTCATGATAAAAATGCTTCATATTTTAAGTATTAAATAATAAATATTATATTTAATTATTTGATATATATAGACCAAATCAAATCAAATGTATTTGTATAGCGCTTGTTTTTTTTAAAGTTTTTTTTTGTATGGGGCAGCCCATCCTCTTCTGGCCGGCACAGGGTGTGTCCAAAAAAGACCGCATCATGTATCAATATACAGCTCTGGAAAAAATTAAGAAACCACTGCAAAATGATCAATTTCTCTGGTTTTACTATTGATAGGTATGTGTTTGAGTAAAAATGAACATTTTTGTTTTATTCTATAAACTACTGACAACATTTCTTCCAAATGCCCAATACAAATATTGTCATTTAGAGCATTTATTTGCAGAAAATGACAACTGGTCAAAATAACAAAAAAGATGCAGTGTTTTCAGACCTTTAATAATGCAAAGAAAACAAGTTCATATTCATTTTTAAACAACACAATACTAATGTTTTAACTTAGAAAGAGTTCAGAAATCAATATTTGGTGGAATAACCCTGATTTGCACTCACAGCTTTCATGCGTCTTCGCATGCTCTCCACCAGTCTTTCACATTGCTGTTGGGTGACTTTATGCCACTCCTGGCACAAAAATTAAAGCAGCTCAGCTTTGTTTGATGGCTTGTGACCATCCATCTTCTTCTTGATCACATTCCAGAGGTTTTCAATGGGGTTCAGGTCTGGAGATTGGGCTGGCCATGACAGGGTCTTGATCTGGTGGTCCTCCATCTACACCTTGATTGACCTGGCTGTGTGGCATTGTCCTGCTGGAAAAAACAATCCTCAGAGTTGGGGAACATTGTCAGAGCAGAAGGAAGCAAGTTTTCTTCCAGGATAACCTTGTACGTGGCTTGATTAATGCGTCCTTCACAAAGACAAATCTGCCCGATTCCACCCTTGGCGAAGCACCCCCAGATCATCACCGATCCTCCACCAAATTTCACAGTGGGTGCAAGACACTGTGGCTTGTAGGCCTCTCCAGGTCTCCGTCTAACCATTAGACCAGGTATTGGGCAAAGCTGAAAATTGGACTCATCAGAGAAGATGACCTTACTCCAGTCCTCTATGGTCCAATCCTTGTGGTATTTTGCAAACCTCAGCCTGGCTCTTCTTTGCTTCTCATTGATAAAGGTCTTTTTTCTAGCTTTGCACGACTTCAGCCCTGCCCCTAAGAGCCTGTTTCAAACCGTCCTCGCCGTGCACTTCACCCCAGCTGCCGTTTGCCATTCTTTTTGTAGGTCACTTGATGTCATCCTACGGTTGTTGAGTGACATTCAAATGAGTTGGCGGTCATCCCGGTCAGTAGAGAGTCGTTTTTGCTCTCTGCCGGTCTGTAGCTTTGTTGTCCCCAATGTCTGCTGCTTGACCTTGTTCTTATGAACCGCCGTCTTTGAAATTTGAAGGATAGAAGCAACCATACGCTCATCCCTGTATCCCTCTGCCAGTAAAGCCAGAATTGAACCCTTCTTTTCCTCACTCAAAACGTTTCTTTTCAACTCTTTTGGCATGGTCAATAGTTATTTTGATTCCAATTACTTTTGAGGTAATATTAGCACTGTTTTTTGCCATTCAGCTGGTCCTTTTCCTCATTAAATAAGATTTGGTTCAGGTGATCACCTAATCAGTACTTCATTAAGTAGAATGAGGTGTGCTTGTGTTGGAATTCAACAGACACTGGAATGGAATGGCTGCCATACATGTAGAGATGCTGATATAAGAAAAATTTGGAGTGGTCTTTTAATTTTTTCCAGAGCTGTATATATATATTGTAGTGGGAATAGGGGTGTGGGAAGTTCAATAACCCAACAACACACAAGCCAGGGTACAAAAAGGAGTTTATTGGGGAAAAACTCACAGGGAGGGAGAGGTGGAATAGAATACTCTTTATTGCCATGTTACACAGGGTAATTGGAATGTGTCTTTTCGCATAAGGTCCGAGCGCAGGGTCAGCCATAGTACAGTGCCCTTGGAGCAGTTAGGGGTTCAGTGCCTTCCTCAAGGGCACTTCGGCAGTGCCCCAGGAAGGGAACTAGCATCCCTCTAGGTGAGGTTTCCAGTTCATTGTTTTTTTGTTTGGCCTTCCTGGGATTTTAACCAGCAACCCTCCACTTGCCAGCCCATGTCGCTAACCACTGAGCCAAGTCTGTAATCCGTATTCGTTGTCGTGTTTAGTATTCCAACGTCGCAGGCACATCACAGTTTACTTTCTTTTTTCTACCAACAACTCTCCATGCTTTTCCCTTCCGGTACTTGGCTAGGGGCAATGCCCCCTCTTTTATTCTCGAGCAGTCAGCTGTTAAAGGGTTCCCGGTGCATCTTATTTTCCCCAGACCTCCCAATATCAGCCAGTGTGTCGGCATGTACCTCCCCTCAATCACTACTCCCCGCACCTCCCCTGGCTGGCTGGCACAATACATATATTTAATTTATTTCAGATTTTTATCACCTGTTTTTCTCCCAGTTTGGTGGCCAATTCTTCAGTTCGCCCTCCCCTACAAGTCCGCTGCCCGTTTTCCGGGTCAAGCCAATACGCTGAGGCCGGCGATGATCCGCCTCCTTCGAGACGGAACTATAGGGACGCCCTTCACACTTCTCGGCGAGATTATGCTGGCTATCCCTCCCCCCTCCCCCTGGGGCGGACAGCCAATCGCCGCCCCTGGACGGGGCACGCAGCCAGAGCTGGGCTGACGCAACCGGGGATGGAACCCCAGCCGCAGTGGGCCACCTGCATTCCGGGCTTTTACCGTTACACCACCCGAGGACCCCATTTGATATATATTTTAAGTATATAAGAATAATTGTACTAAAAATGTTGTTTGAAGAAGAATGAATAATAAAGAATGATAATGGTAAAAGGCACCAGGTCATTTGTGTCATGTTATTACTGGCTGAGAGAGCAGAGATGTGGCAGGTAAAGGATTGTGCTCAGGCAGCTGTGTGGATAAGAGTCAGTGTCAAATTCAGAGAGCCACACAGTATTACTGCATTAGGTACTGTACTGTACCGCATGAGGACGGAAAGGCAGTGCTTTGTGGCTGTGGGCTGCTGGGCCATTTGTCCGCTCATACCCTGATTTCACTGTGTTGTTCAAGCAGGACGGGAAGTACGATGTGGGTGGGGGCGAGAGGTTCGACACCTTGGCAGACCTGGTGGAGCACTACAAGAAGAACCCCATGGTGGAGAAGAGCGGGATCGTAGTGCATCTCAAACAGGTGAGACATGGGTGTGTCTTGCCCCCCTCGCACCTAACTAATCAGATCACAGAAGCATATGTGTCACAGCCAGGAGAGAAACCTAATGACTTGTTCAGCAGACAGGTGATCATGTCAGATCAGTTTGCCAACACTGTGGCCACACTGCTACTCTGTGAGGGTCGGTGTAATTAGTTGCGTGTCCATGTAAATCGTGTGCTGTGTGTGTCTGGCTTGATGAGGAGATTTACTATGTAATATACTGGACACCCACTTTCTGTTTAATTAACTGCTCTTGTAAGAAATTTCATTACATAAAAACAGAATCCTCTCCATAAATGTTATACACTGCCCGTCAAAAAAAAAAGTCTCACACTCTAATATTTAGTTGGACCGCCTTTAGCTTTGATTACGGCACGCATTAGCCGTGGCATCGTTTCGATAAGCTTCTGCAATGTCACAACATTTATTTCCATCCAGAGTTGCATTAATTTTTCGCCAAGATCTTGTATTGATGATGGGAGAGTCGGACCGCTGCGCAAAGTCTTCTCCAGCACATCCCAAAGATTCTCAATGGGGTTAAGGTCTGGACCAATCCATGTGTGAAAATGATGTCTCATGCTCCCTGAACCACTCTTTCACAATTTGAGCCTGATTAATTGTGGCATTGTCATCTTGGAATATGCCCGTGCCATCAGGGAAGAAAAAATCCATTGATGGAAAAACCTGGTCATTCAGTATATTCAGGTAGTCAGCTAACCTCATTCTTTGGGCACATAACGTTGCTGAACCTAGACCTGACCAACTGCAGCAACCCCAGATTATAACACTGCCCCCACAGGCTTGTACGGTAGGCACTAGGCATGATGGGTGCATCACTTCATCCGCCTCTCTTCTTACCCTGATGCGCCCATCACTCTGGAACAGGGTAAATCTGGACTCATCAGACCACATGACCTTCTTCCATTGCTCCAGAGTCCAATCTTTATGCTCCCTAGCAAATTGAAGCCTTTTTTTCCAATTAGCCTCACTGACAAGTGGTTTTCTTAAGGCTACACAGCTGTTTAGTCCCAATCCCTTGAGCTCCCTTCACATTGTGCGTGTGGAAATGCTCTTACTTTCACTATTAAACATAGCCGTGAGTTCTACTGTTGATTTCACCAAACGTTTAAGTGATCGCCGATCACGATCATTCAAGATTTTTTTCGACCACATTTCTTCCTCGAAGATGATGGTTCACCACTATCCTTCCAGGTTTTAATAATGCGTTGGACAGTTCTTAACCCAATTTTAGTAGTTTCAGCAATCTCCTTAGTTGTTTTTTTCTTTGCTTGATGCAGGCCAATAATTTGACCCTTCTGAAACAGATTAACATCTTTTCCACGACCACAGGATATGTCTTCCGACATGGTTGTTTAAGAAATGAGAAGCTACTCACTGCATCATTTAGGGTTAAATAACTTGTTGCCAGCTAAAACATATTAATCACTGCAGTAATTATCCAATGGAAGGCTCTTACCTATTTGCTTAGTTAAATCCAGGTGGTGACGTCTTTTTTGGGCCGGCAGTGTATTTATAGTCATCATGACTATAACCACAAGTTTTAGTTTGTGCTGCTCAAATTTTGTAGAGGTTATTGAATTGAATGGGTTGAGAGTGTAATGACAGTGGGTAGGTCTGCCTCTGCCTGTAGCGAGTTTTGAACCGAGGATCTCAACGCAACAAGAGACACGATTAGCCCACTGAGCTAAAGACTCAAGCCCCTAGCTAGAATCAATCGTACTCTTGTCGCTTATTTTGCAGCGAACGCTCACGTGCTTAACTCACGTATCGGAGCTCCTCTGCTACAAGAGCATAGCCAGAAAAAATATTGGTCAGATTTATAATTCTGTACACTTATATTAATCTTACGTCTTGTCTTTTTACAAATGGAAGCCCTTCAATGCTACAAGGATAAACGCGGCCAACATTGGGAACAGAGTACGGGAGCTGAACAAAGTGGCTGACAACTCGGAGAAGCCCAAGCAAGGATTCTGGGAAGAGTTTGAGGTGAGTGTGTGGGGGCAATGGCAGTGGCACACGCTGGGTGTCCACGTCCTCTGTAAATTAGTCCTTTGATAAAGGATGAAAGGTTAAAGGGTAATCCACTTCTTGGTTCCCCCTATACTTTTACTATTAAGTAATAGTAATAGCCCCCCCCGCTGACTACCTAACTCAGGAGGGGCAAAGTCTTTCAGCCCTGAGCCACCTTGGACTGACCATGACATGGTCTTTTTTGGACATACCCTGTGCCGGCCAGAAGAGGATGGGCTCCCCCCTTTTAGTCTGGTTCCTCCCAAGGTTTCTCCCTACCAAGGAGTTTTTCCTTGCCACTGTTGCCTTTAGGCTTGCTTTCGGGGGGGTCTAGGCCTGGGTTCCCCCTCTGTTAAGCGTTTTGTGACAATTCTATTGTGAAAAGCGCTATACAAATACATTTGATTTGATTTGATTTGAAGGTATGTCTGTTACCTCACAAATAGAATAACCGGTACTGACCACTTTATTTCATTACAGCAGTAATATAACACAAGGACATACCTGTATTTGGAGTTTCAATGTGATATCCTAGTAAAATTGATTCAATTTCAATATTACATACATACAATAAAGGATGTGTCTTTCTAAACAGGGGCACACAACATTATGCACTTGTTCACCTGTATAAGTTCAGAACAGGTGCTGCATAGAGAATCTGATCTTTGGACACATGATAAGATGAATGCATCCATTCCTGTAATATACAGATCGGTGTATGGCAGGTGCACTAAATTGTTGCCTATGACCATTTGTCTGTCCTGCTGGAGCTGAACACAAACCAACAGCCCTTACAGTACAGCTGCTACTCTTCCGCACTGTAGACCAGTGAACCTTGGGCCTGCTGTGGAACCACTATTTATGCTAGGTTTAATTTCAGGGCAACATTTTTTTAATGAGTTGTCACTTCAAAATTGATTTGGAATGGATCTCTTGAGATATATCTGCTATAGCAATATGGAAGTGGTTTAATAAAATATTACAAACTGAATACATTTCATTTATGAAGCCACCCAAACGTAATATTCTTAGTCTGTGACCCATTGTCTTGACAATGATAACTGTCAAGCTTAATTAAGACAAATTAATGGTTCTATTAATTAATTAATTTTGTCTTTATGTGATTTACGTCTTAAATATTCAGTACATATTGAACAGTTTAATCAATTCTAGCAAAAAAAACCTGCATACAGATTGGGTCTGTAAATGGGCACTGGGAGTGACCTTGATGGGCTGTACGATCATCTCATATCCACCTGGGGGTGCTGTACTGAGCCCATAAGGTAGCTCTCTTGATCACGTTTCTCTTGTAATAATCCAATGGACACTATGAATGACGGCTGAAATAAATAATTTGACACATTGGTCTTCTTATATATTCCCTTGCAAAGACACCCCCGTTCCACATCCATTTACACTCAAAGTAAAAGTGGCATGGTCTAAAAATTAGCTGTGAGATTAGTGCCACCGCATCATTGCTTGACAGATTGCCGTGAACCATGTTAGAGTTAAAGGACCACTGAAAGCATCCATATGATGTGGATTTCTTTTTTTCAGGAGTTATTAATGCACGCAAACTCAACCCTTGGCTGTTTCTGTCACATGAAACAGTTTTAGCTCAATGGAATGCGCGAGATTACTCTGAAATGAGCACTTGTTGGTGCATTCTCTCTGTGAAATGTGTGCAATTTTATGAAATGCATAATTAGTATCCTGAAATCCCTTTTGGCATACAATTTTGCTGTCTTGCAGGGGTTGGTGTCAGGTCAGCTCAATCAGACACACCCGTAAAAATAACAATAGCTGTCCATAGCTGCGTTTGAGATCCAGAGACACACAGTAGTGCAGCGCTCCCAACTATATGACATTATAGAGTAAAATGGATCAAAAATTGATCTTGATTTCATAAAGTAAGAAAATAAAATGTGAAAAATACCAAAGGGGGTGAATACTTTTTTTTTTATCACTGTATATGCTTGATTGCCATGACATATTTTAAATTAGGTATTGTCAAAGCTGATACTTTTTTTATTACCCTCACTCCCTCTCAAACTTCCAATCTCCCCAGATGCTCCAGCAGCAGGAATGTAAGCTGCTCTATCCCAGGAAAGAGGGACAGAAAGCAGAGAACAAGAGCAAGAACCGATACAAGAACATCCTGCCCTGTGAGTCATGGGTCCTCCCTCCACAAGCCCTGCCGTGATAGTCAGCATGTAGGGTGAGAAGTGTGCTGCAGATGTACTACATCTAGCGCAGGGGTGCCCGATCTTATGCGAGAAGTGCCGGCGTGGTTACAGGCTTTTGTTCTAGCCCAGCAATAAAACATCTTCAACTAATCAACTAATTATTGTCTTCAGTCAAAAAACCTTGATTATTTGAATCTGGTGTTTTAGTTGTGGGCTACAACAAAAGCCTGTACCCACACCAGCACTGGGATACAATTGGACACCCCTGATCTAGCATGCCATTGATGTTGCCATTGTTGTGGTTATTGATGCCATTTATGTTGTTATAACTAATAGCTGTAGTAGTAGGATGATGATGGCAATGTCATTTCTGTGATAGTACATGAGACAATAATGCAGCAACAAATAAAATGTAGGGGGAAAAGTATTAAGTACATCATGAGTGTAATACATTTTTAGAGACATTCATTGAATACAGCAAGATCAGTAATTTACTATTCTGCCAACATATATGCAAGGCAAAGGCATTGTTTATGGAATTTACAGAAACAATGTTGAATGTTGTGTAGCTAATCACACCAGGGCTTTAGTAGTTGTACAGGACTGTGTGCTAACAACTGTCCCATTGACATTTGACATTTTAGGCATTTAGCAGACGCTCTTATCCAGAGCGACTTACACAGTTTACATTTCTTTACATACAATCCATTTATACAGCTGGATATTTTACTGAAGCAATTCAGGTTAAGTACTTTGCCCAAGGATACCACGGCAGTGTCCCACCTGGGAATTGAACCTGCAACTTCCGAGTTACAAGCCCAGCTCCCTAACCATTGCACTACACTGCCGCCTGTATTAAGCACTATGTGTCTAATGCCCCTCCCTCATCTCCAGTCGACACCACCCGCGTGGAGCTCAGGGAGGTGGACGCCGATGTGCCCGGCTCCGACTACATCAATGCCAACTACATCCGGGTGAGTGAACCACCCCCACTAGCTTGTCTGATCCCGTGCCATCACGCGAGATGGCAGAGGCACCACTGTCGCCATTCCTCTCTGAAAGTGCCTGCGCTTTCTCCCTCTCTCTCCTCCTCCACAGAGCAAGCAGGAGGAGGGTCGCCCCGTGAACGAGTGCAAGATCGCCACCCAGGGCTGCCTGCAGAACACTGTCAACGACTTTTGGAAGATGGTGCACCAGGAGAACACGCACGTCATCGTCATGACAACCAAGGAGATGGAGAGGGGACGGGTAGGGTCTACAGTCTTAGGCCTGGGCTTGGTTGCCATCTCTGCTAGCTCAAAAATAATACATTGTTGAATATTTATTGTTATAATAGTTATCATTATCATTATGACCTAACCTAACCATTCAAAAAACCCAGCTGTCCTTCACTGCCTATGCTTGTGAGAACTGTTCGCTGTTGGATTATTATTTGATACTTACTTGTAAGTGTTTCCCAACAGAACAAGTGTGTGCGTTACTGGCCAGATGTTGACTGCACAAAGGAGTTTGGGGCACTGAGTGTGAGGAACATAGTGGAGCGGCCGGCTCAGGATTACATTCTGAGGGAGCTGGAGATCACACGCATGGGCACGGTGAGGGTTCTCACTCCACAAAATGAAGGGTACCCTTACTGCATGCAGGTGCTCCTGGCTTTGCTTCTCTGTGTGTTTAGTACACTTCCCCTGTGCTAGGGCTCCTGGCTCTATTTCTCTTTGTTTAGTACACTTTCACTGTGCATCTGACCCAGGGTAGAACATTTCTGTACATATTTTGTTTCAGGGATTAACTAGATTCTAGGTTTCTAGATGACCATTCTGTCCATGCCACACTGGAAGTCAGATACATTTTCATCTTCTTCTGGATTCAGAGCGAACCAACCAGGTCCATCTGGCACTACCAGTACCTGAGCTGGCCGGATCACGGTGTCCCCAATGAGCCTGGAGGGGTCCTGAGCTTCCTGGAGCAGGTGAACCGAGCCCAGGATGCTATTCCAGAGACTGGCCCCATAGTGGTCCACTGTAGGTAAGAAGTAGAACATTCTCCCCTCCAATCTGCCCTTTTGTTGTTACTAGTTCTATAGTTCACACCTTCCTCACACGTTGTGCTGAAATCGTGTGCACTTGTTACTCGGCCACCTTTTGGGAGAGCTGGACAGTTATTGCAGTGCTCAAAGTTTAGTTTAGTTGCCCCCAACCATTGAGGTCAGTCATAGCTGGCTTCTAGTTAATGAAGAGCCCCACTCCCATTCATATTGTCCTCTAAAAGGTCCTCTCATTGAAATGGAATGTTAGAAAATTCACATCAGTTTCTCTTTCATTCCTTCTTCCAGTGCAGGCATTGGGAGGACTGGCACCATCATCGTGATTGACATCCTCATCAACATCATTAGCAGGCAAGGTAAGGACCACTAAGGACTTACCTCCTCACTACCATCCACAGATCCCAAAGACTGCTGGTGGCTTAGAGATACTCCATACTTCTATTTGTATGAGGTTCTGGTGCTGTCCACATTTCTAAGGTCCGAATGTTCAGTCCCAGAGCCTTCATGAATAGTGTGGTGTCCCTTGGAGTTGGGCGACACTCACGGACCTTGCAGAGGGCGTAGGCAAGTTAAATAACCCGGAGGAGGCAGTATTACAAACAAAACAACACTTTATTAAACAAATCTTGACAAAACAATTCACAATCCTTACTCGTCGCCGTTATCCGTAATCCGTAGTCAAAGTCCAATCCAGTTCCTTAATCCAGTCCAAAAGTCGGTACACAAGCACGGTCCTCAAAACAATCCAATTCAACACACCAGCCAAACAATGAACTTCTTAACAATTCTCTCCAACACTCTTCACAACCACTAACCTACTCCTTCCCAGTGTGATAGGAGTTGGTCCCTTAAATAGGCCGTAGTCCGTAGTCCCAATTGCTTGACTTCGTTCAGGTGTGGGACTGTGGGCTGCTGGGAAATGAAGTTGTTTCCTCTCCAGTGGCTCCTAAGAATTAAAGAGGCAGGCCGCCATTTCCTCGTCCTGACCCTTGGGATGCCACAATAGTTATAACTACAGGGCAAATCAGAACACTCTTAGCTTCTGCAATGGCAGAGACACAGCTTTCAGTTTTGAGAACAGTTGAGTAGTGAAGAGATTGTTTAGTGAATGGAATATCTTTATCTGACCATGAAGAAACACATGGTGTATTTATTCAGGGAGGCCCTGGGGATGGCCATTGTGCAGGAAACCTGTCCAATGTGCTGCTGTAATAAGACTGGCATATTGTGAATAGGCCAGTGGCACCTGAATCCCCTCCCCTCACGTTTCTGTCCATTGGTCATTTTCACTCACTCCGCCCCTCCCTTCTCCCCACGTTTCTGTCCATTGGTAATTTTCTCTCACTCCGCCCGTCCCTTCTCCCCACGTTTCTGTTCATTGGTCCTGTTCTCTCACACTCGCCCTCCCCTCATGTCTCCCAGGGCTGGACTGTGACATCGACATCCCTAAGACCATCCAGATGGTGCGACAGCAGCGTTCAGGGATGGTGCAGACGGAGGCCCAGTACAAGTTCATCTACATGGCCGTGCAGCAGTACATCGACACCGCACAGAAGAGACTGGAGGAGGAGCAGGTATCGGCGCCACACAAAAAAAGAATGACCTTAAAAGAAAATATTTATCAAGATCCTTAAGGCGGAAGATTTAATTCCCTTGGGTATTTTGCCACAAGAAGAAATGTTCCCTTATGTGGCTAGCATTCTTTAAATTGATAGATTTTCATTTCTCAGGAGGACATTTTTTTCTCGAAATAAGAAACTAAAATGTTTCAGAAAAACAAACATTCAAACTTCCTTTTGCAGAGAAATAAAACGAAGGAGCGGGAGTACTCCAACATCAAGTATCCGCAGACTAACGCCAAGGTGAAAGCCAACATGACCACCTCCCGGTCCTCCTCTATGTGAGTACATCACACACACACACGCACACACACACACACATCTCACACTTAAAGTTCAAAAGTAATACACAAATGGTTCAAAATTACTTCATAAAGTCACACTGCCTCCATAATAACATTGCAATTAGGCAATGAAACAGGAAACAACATAAAGCAGGGGAAAGTGGAATTATATAAGAGTTATATTCCTTTATGACTGAAGCACTTTTCCCTCTACGAACACAATGCAGGGTGAATGACGATTCCGCTGGCGTCTACGAGAACCTGAATATCAAAAACCCAAAGCCTTCTGGGAGCAGTAACACCAGGAGATGAGGCATGTGGGCCACCCACTTCTCTCTGCCTCTCAGTGAGTATCTCTCACAGCTGTGCTACAGACGTCATTGTGCCTAGCACTGGCAGTGATGATATGGGAGTTGCGACATAGTGGGCAGACGGAAAAAAGAGAAGTGTGTTTGTGTGAGAGAATGTTTTTAATGTATCTAATATTAGCGGAATAATGACTGAGACTATCCTTCGTGCTGTTGTCTCAGTACACTTTGAGCTGCTTCATCTCAGAAAATACACAGACACACACTTGTTTATGGTGATGATGACTTCCACTTCTGTCTCTTAACGGTGAGTTTGTTGATGGCTGAACAGTCCAATCCAGGAACCACAGGCTTTATTGCAGGTGGGGCATGTGTAAGTGGTCCTGGCGGGGTTGGCAGGTGTGTTTCTCCTGTGTTGTCTTAATTGTCTCCTAGCTGTCCTCTCCTCCTTAAGGCCTCTACATGCTTCTGCGTAAGCAACGCGACTGCAATGCTACTGCGACGCGACATCCTCTGCAACACATCGCAGAGCACTCGGCAATTTATACTTCTGCGCAACCTATGCGAAATGGTGTCCTTACACTTCTGTACACTAGTAGGCGTAAATGTATTGAACAAGGTCGGTAAAGTTTTCATGAAAGCAGGTAAACTCCTGTACCTTCGAACTTCTTCAGCCAATCTTTCCTGAAGCTGGTTCATTTTATACCGCGTCGAACAAATTATGCTAGCTATCTATATTGTTAGCTACTGTTAGCGAGCTTTATTTGGCCGTGATACCAGATTACTAGCTAGCTAGCTAGATAGATATCGATAGTTTTGCTTAGCTAACGTTGACATAGATACAGGTATGGTATGCAGCTGCCAACAATGATGTCTATCACTGCATTACTTCACTGATCTCTTGTGCGAACTATGATTGTTCTTACCATGTGTTAATGCACATCTAGTAAATCGCTCTGGATAAGAGCGTCTGCTATATGCTTAAAATTTTTTATATGCACCCGCTCTTTCTTTGTTTTGTTAGCGCGTTAAGGTGTTGTAGTGGCATGTTACATTTATATGTAATCTAAAGCATAACACAAAACATCTGGATATTTGCAACATTAAATATATAATTTATAATGACGTGAAGACAACAGTCGATCCTTCGTTGTTTGCAGAATCTCCGAGTTTAATGTACTGTCAGTACAATAGACTTTAAAACCTTTCAACTTTAAAAAGGAAGTACGTCTGTCATGAAAGCAGCTTGTGTGCGAGCAACTCACCTTTATAGCATTAAAATAATAAAAGTTAATTCACGTGGAACAACGGAACCAGCAGACGAGTCTTGCAAATAATGTTGATGTATTAAGGGAAATGAGGGATGGTCTTTTTCTGTCTTTTCACAGAATTTTAAAAATCGCTGCTTTTATCTTTCTCCCCTAATCTGGATGTCACTCTGGATAAAAGTGTCTGCTAAATGCTTAAAATGTAAAATGTAAAACAATGATGTACTAGCTCGATGAACTATGACCATGACAGCTCCGCCTCCATTCGCTAACCAATCAATCAATGCTGTGCAACATCTACGCGACATGTTGCGAGTTTGATTTGTGTGCTAGGTATGCGACATCCTCTGCAACACCCTCTGCAACATCAACGCAACCTCTGCGACATGTTGCAGAGGATGTTGGGTCACAGTCGCGTGAGCATGTATAGGCCTTTAAGCCTATGAGTCCCGTCCAGGCAGCGCTGCCACTAGGTGTTGCGATCAGCAGCAATGTCCTCCAGATCCTCAGTTCCTTAGTGATACCTTCAACTGGTCTTTAAATCTTTTCTTCTGCCCCCCTGCTGAACATTGGCTATGATGTAGCTGGCCATACAGGATCCTATAAGGCAGTTGATTTTGGGGCATCCTGATGACATGCCCAATCCAGCGCAGCTGGTATTGGATGATCATGGCCTCAATACTTCTGCAGATGGTCTTTGCAAGTATTTCAGTATGAGGCATACTATGTGGAAGTGCTCAAGGGGAACTGATATGGCGCCTGTAAGTAACCCAGGCCTCAGAGTTATAGTGATGCAAACAGCATGGTAGATGGCAGCCTTAGTGTAGAGATGGAGATTGTTGTTCTGAAAGACCCTGTGCCGGAGTCTCCCAGAGGCAGTTAAAGCTCGCTTGATGCGGTTTTGGATTCCATGATCAACACTGCAGTCCTCAGAGAGGATACTGCCCAGATATTTGAATGACGGAATTATTGTTAGTGTTTTGTCGTCTATGGCGAAGACAGGTGGGGTGGGTGTGGGGCTGGAAATCAATTAGCAGATCACATCTGTCTTGGTGGTATTAACAGACAGCCCCATTCTGCTGTAGGCTCTAACAACAACAGCAAGGATGGATTTATGGTCTTCTGGGGAATGGGCCACAAGAGCATAGTCATCTGCACCCTGCAGCTCAAGGACCTGCTCCATAGAAACTCTGGTGACTGCTTGGAGCCTCCAGATGTTGAAGAGGTTTCCATCCAACCTGAATTCCACTACAACACTGCTGCTGTCCTCAAACTCCTTGTGGAGCTGAGTGACACATAGGAGGAATATGTTGAAAAGAACTTGTGCCAGCATCCATCCCTGTCTCACATTTGTGCATACAGGGAAAGGTGCAGACTCCTGTTCACCAAAGGTCACTTGAGCCATTATCCCATCATGAAATTGGTGGAGGATTTTAACAAACTTGGCTGGGCAACGAAATTTGAAAAGTATGCCCCATGCTCACAGTGTCAAAAGCCTTGGAGAGGTCGACAAAGGGCATGAAGAGATCCTGATGTTGTTCTCTGCACTTCTTGAAGTTGCTGTGAAGATCATGTTCTTCCTAAACCCACATTGTGACTCTGGCAGTACTGACTCTGTGATGTTGTTGATCAGGCCCTGTAGCATCACCTTAGCCAGGACCTTGCTGCCAACAGCAAGGAGAGATATCCCACTGTTACCACAGAGGGACTTGTCACCCTTGTTTTTATAGATCATGACAATGGTTGCACCCTCCATTGTTGGGGGATTTCCTCTCGGTCCCAGGCCTCGGTGATGTACTGATGGATAGTTGCTGTTCAGAGGTACCATCCCTGCTTCAATAGTTCTGCGGGCATGTTGCCAATGCCACGTGACTTGTTGTTCTTCAGGGAATGGATAGTTGCTAGAACCACCAGGAAGGTTGGTGGTCGGCTGATGTCATGGATAGAGGGACGTTCAGGCAGTTCTTCCAGAATGGTGTGATCTACTGGGGAGTCCTGGTTGAGTAGGGCTTCAAAGTGCTCAGCCCACCTCTACAGGATATTGTTTTGGTCCTTCAGAAGTGTCAGACTATCTGCTGTTTTCAGGGGAGTGATGGGACAGATTCTTGGGCAATAAATAGTTTTAGCGGAGTTGTAGAGGTTGTGCATGTCCACAGGGCGTGTCCATATGAAGTGGGCCTGCACATCACCTCTGGGGACCACCACAGCTCCAAGCAAACGCACACACACACATATACAATCATTTGTTTGCGGAGCAGCTATACTTTCATGTGCTGTATGTTGTTTATCATCAGAGTTGCTGCCTAAAAATGTATCGCCAACAGAGGGCCATATGAAAAATGTTGTTTGCCTTGGTAATTGTGTCATAATATCATTAATTCATTCACCCATTCATTAATTTGCCAAACACTGTTATCCAGAGTAACTTACTGTACATGTCTATCATGTCAAGATGCTGTACACAGGATATCACAGGAACAGCAAGAGAATACTGTAGAAGAGACACTGACACTGATTTGGCATACATATAGTCCCTAAAATGTATCTGTAAGAGCAACATACTTGCATGTAGCACTAATTCTGCTTAATACTGATATTATGCGTGCACATGTGCGTGTGTGTGTGCGTGGTTTCAGTGGAGGCACAGGTTCTCAGCACAGAGAATGGCGTCTCGCTGAACTGAGGGATCATTTTGGACCTCTGAACTCCAGGATCCCAGTAAAGTGCAGCAAGAGCTGGAGACAGCAGGATCCCAGCAGCCAATCAGGGAAAGGAACAACTTTCCCCAGCAAAACAGCATGGTGACCACCGCCTCCCCCTCTTTGAAGGGTGCCTCTCTCTTATCTGTCTGTCTGTCTCGTGCTCACTGGCTTGTGTTCACAAATTAAGTGCCTATTCCGCAGAAGGTTTTGTTGGCTCAGCCCCTACCGACCCCTTGACCCTAAACAAGCAAAAAAAAAAAAAAAAAAAACCCCAGTGTATGGAACAATCTGTCTGTGTTTTACTTGTCTTTAAAATTAACCAAACTACTGGTTTTACTGATTTTTTTGTCCTCTCTTGTTTTAATACTATATAAATGTAATAATATATGTAATTATATAAATGCATTTTAAGTATATTTAACATATATATATATATAGTGTATCCATGGGAAGCAAAGGATGAAGCATGGCTGCTTCTGTGTGAGTCGGCTCCGCCTACTAGATAAATCTACTGTAACCAAAGACCTCCGGCTTGATAAACTTGCTTAGAATTTTTGGGGTGGAAGCACAGAAATTTGCACTTTTTTGGAAAAAAAGAAATGTTTGAATTTTTTAAAAATTGAAAATATAAGTTTGTTTAATTTCTATGCCCAATAATGCTCTGGTGCCAGTTGTATCTGTGTGTGTGTGTGTGTGTGTGTGTGTGTGTGTGTGTGTGTGTGTGTGTGTGTGTGTGTGTGTGTGTGTGTGTGTGTGTGTGTGTGTGTGTTTGTTATTGTGGCAGTGCCTATTTATGTACCTGGTCAGCCTCAGATTTTCCTCTTAGTCGCTTAAAGGGCCCGTCTGCTTTCACTGTTCTGAGGATAATCCCTGACGCCATGCACATGTGGCAGTTTTTTCCAGGGTGCAGTGGTAGCAACAGGAAGTTGTTCTCTTAGGGCATCTGAAATGGGGCTATGCTGAAGCAGCAGCTGGGTTGGAATAAGTGGAATGAAAGTATATGGAGTCTTGGAGAAATTAGACACACTTGCTCTCCTGACATGATAGCATGGAGGTTGTGTAATAACCATTTCTGTTATGTTTCTGGCAGTCCTTTGTTTTATTACGGTTTTGCTTAGAGAGCATATGGGCCTGCCTAGCCATGGTCCGAGGGCTCTTTCTCCCACTTCATGGATGACAGAAGCTGCAAAGCTCAGCTCGAATTCCCTATGTAAACAGTCTCTTCATTATAGTTTTGTTCATTCTTTCTTTTACCTTTACTGTCCTAGTTCAAATCGATTCCTTTTTCTCATCAGTGTGAACGGTGCAGTATTTTTTTTTACAACTTAACTCTTTTACAACTTGCTCTTGTTTCCTTCAAGGTTGTATCTCAATTCATGTATGTGCTCCCTGTGGAAAAACCAAAACCACTCTTCACTGTAACCCCGATGGGGCAAGAGTGTGTGTTTTCAGTTGGTAATGGCTGAAGTTGACCCTGCGAAACACCGGGTTGGTGCATCTGTTGGTGTGGTGTCTGTATCCTAGCCAGTTTTTTTCTCCACAGAAGCCTCCAGAATACATGGATAGATATTTTGAGAATTTATATATATATATATATATATATATATAAAGAAGGTTTTTAATCCGAGAGTGACGTGCAAGTAAGGAGGCAAGTGCTGTTGGTGGTAGAGAAAAGAATGAAGTTATGCAAGGCTTTGTGAGATTTCAGGTTTAATATTTAACATTTCTATTGGCTCAGGTTGTCAGTCCAGTGTCTGTCACATTAGAATAGATTGTCATGGCCGCAGATAATCTGCCATCCTAGCCTTTTGTTTATATATATATATATAGTAAGTGAGAGGGGAAATGGGGTGAGGAGGGGAGATGATCGGAACGTTTTTAACAGATCTTTCATTGATTCTGTCACAAGGATCGATGATTCCACTTACTAGTTGGCTGGTTTGCTTTCAGCCCCTATTCAAAGTGTTTTGGCTTTTAATCAAGTTATTAAAATATGTGTGGTAATTAGAACTCTTGCAATGTTCCAGGCGTGAATCCATTTTTAACGTAAAAGTAACTATGTTCATTTGTGCTGCGCATTGTCTCAGAAAGTGGCTTTGGATGCAGCACTTGTATGGTATGCTGGCGGTACTGTTTATTTAAGGTGAAAGGCTGTTTTGTGAAATTCCTGTGTCCGTTTTCATTACTGCCTCTTGCAAGGAACATTCTTTGCCAAATGATTTATGGGTCATGATGATTATTTAATATTTTATATCTGTGTGACTTGATTTGATAAGTGCGAAGTGGATGTTTGTATGGCTGTACTTCACTGCAAGTCTGCCAAAGGTGTTTGTCTGGGAAATTACAGGTTCCTTTTTCACGCCCAGAGCCATTCCAACATTCACTGAGAGCTCACCTTCCCTCGGCCTTACATCGTCCCTAACCATACGCCAAAACCATGTGAGTTCTGTGGCTCAGGGCTTAAACCAATGAAGCTGTTCCCAAGAGTACTCTAGGTGGTTGGAGGACATTTGTTAGAGGAGACAGCATTTGTGATGTCACAATCTTTTCAGGCCTGGTAGATTATTACCCACAGACAGTAGCCGAAATAGCCCGGTCAGGTTGAGCAGTTGACCGAGGGGAGTGGTGGAATTGGTTTTCAGATGGCTATGGCTTATTGCATCTGTGAAGGGGCGTCCCCGACTCAATGTTGAACACTGAACGTATGGAGCTATTTCATGGGTACTTGTAATTTAAAAGCTATTGCCTGTCAATACTAGCCAGGATGGGGCCATTGAGATCTTCCTTGGGTCTGTGCTGTTTTTTAATCTACTGTTTTAAAGTGAAATTTGATCAAAACTCTGGAAAAATGTGACTTCTGTGGTTAGTCTCTTATTGGCGAATTGGCAAAAAATCTTTTCAAGATATTCACGGGTAATTTTCTTGGAAAACGTATGGGAGCGGGAGTTGCTCTATGTTTTATTGTAATAAGAAACATATTTAACAAGATGAAACTTAACAATTCTTTACTAAAGGTAAATCATCTTAAATAGCAACTCCTAAAATCTTTTTTATAGGAAAATATATTTTTCAGGGCTGACAGCATATTGGTAATCTGTGCTAACTGAATTAAGACAGCCCATCATAAGCACTGTGAAAGCATTCAATAGTGGAGGCCATACCTGACCTAATAGCCATCTTCCTCTAGACCTGTGTCAGAGATTCACAGTGATGTTTTATTTGTGTAATTAATTTAATTGTGCTTGAAGGCTTTTTGTTTAGATTGTACCCTACTTTCTTCTACTTTTGACCATGTGAAAAGGGAGGTCAGGTTAGAATAATGTCGAAATACATTATGACTTTAATACTTGAAATTGTATTTGTGTTGAACTGTTAAACCATAGCTGCAACACGGTTATCTATAGCTACCAGAATGTCCATATCTGCTGAAAACAAGTAATTTGTTTAGTTTGCTAGCTATATGCCTGTCAGTGTTGTAAATTTAATTTGAGGTGTTTGTGTAGCATTTTTTAAATTGTCCTTTATTTGGTAAATTATCAATTTTGTATTCTGAAGGAATGCTTTGGCCACACATTTCTTATTATTATTTTCATCAATTATTAATTATGTGTGTAACTATTATTAGGAACGGTAACCAAAACAAGCGTTTCTAAAGCTATTTTTTTCATTTGTTCTATTTCCTGTTGTCTCCTTGAATTTACTTGAATATGAATTATGTGATGATGTTTTTTTTAATCCTTGTTCTCCTCTGTTGGTTGCAATATGCCTGTGTTTGCAATGTGGTGTGCTAGCTATGTCTTCGTCTTGGATGAAGACGATTTCCTTCTAAGCCTAACACCTTCTGCCCCAGCCGATACAGCTGATGCAATGACTTTTGTCTCAAAAATAAAAATGAATCAATAAACAAGAGGAAAAAAACAACATATTAAACAGATGATCATAAACATAAACCTATGTCTGTCTCATTTCACACCAGGTGGATTTGGTATGATTTGGTAAGGATTTTTTCCTTCCTTTTTGTTTTCATTTATTTTAAAGAAAACCACACAAACTTCAAACTACTTGATTTATGACAGCATGACAGTGGAATTTTAACTACTGGAGAAGTCTACCATGCATTTTCCATCTGATTCTGAATGTAGTTAAGATCATGTTTATTATTTTGCAAGTTTAAATATATATCATATGTTTACTGTGCGTAGATGTAGGGAATGTCTCACTGTTTCATATTGTCTGTACAACATTTTCACTGTATTGTCAGTTGCTTGCCAGATATTTGTTTCCCATTGATCTTCTGAAAAATCCATGGAAGTCAAAAGACCAGACACACCTGTTTACATCTAGTGTTTTTACAAGTTTATAAAATTAGGGCAAATATTCACTTAGGTTTGTTCATATTAATGTTAGGTCTGACACAAGAAATGTGGTGGCTCTTTATGTAAATAATAGTAGCAATGTACTGGGAAAATAACAGTCAGTCTAAGAACAATAATCTAGTCTGCCTCATCGTTATTATTTAAAATAAGCAGGCTCCTTTTTACAATACAAATCTACTCTTGAGGGAACTAGGTTCAGCACAGTGTGCAGATTGTGTATGACACAGGTGCAAGTAACCCTTTATCAATGGGTTCCGAGAGCTGGCTGCACCATTTGGACATATAACCACAATCAGACATGTTATGACCACATTGTGAATATGCACACAACCCTGTCTGTTCCGTTCTGTTAAAGTAGGTTATCAGATGAGAAGAAGCAAAGCTGAATGCACATGGGTTAGTGCACACACAATAAAATGATCATTTGTCACTACTACTGTCTCACAACTTTCATCCTAAGAAACTGCAAAACAAAACAAAAATGATTAAATCAACTGATCATTTATTTATATAGACAATCTTGGGAATCCTTGCTTTTCCAATTATATATTTCCTTTTTGTTTGAGTTGTCATGTGACTAGTATACACCATCAGGCAAAAAAAATGTTGCTTGTGATAAATGCATGCAGGCGATGAAGGTGCAATGTTTTTTCATTTTCTCTTGCCTTTTTAGAAATCACAGTCCTGTCTCTTTATCAGGAATAGTGGTTGCTTGGTTTCTTTTCTACTCCTACTCACACCTCTTAAAGTTGTAATAGTATGTACAAGCACACCTTAGAATTTTCTTTGGAGCTTATTTTTCTTTCATACTTAACTTGGATTTAAAGACCATTTTACATGGGTATGACTACTAGCATGACAAGGACATTAGTGTCTTTTTATTATCTTGCTTGTTTTATTTTAGTGCATGCGTATTGGCTGAGACAGAATGCTTGTGAGCATAGTGTGTTCATTCAGCACCAAAAAATGAGGGACCTGACACACAAATTCACAGTGCGGAATTTCCCTTTACTCACCACATAAAATAATTTCCTCTTCCCCAACTGACATTGTCCTTGGTGACTCCACCTCAGGTGCTAATGATTTTAACAGTCCTTTTTCTTATCTATCGTCATACAGCATAGATCGTATTTCGATAAGAGGGAAGACAAAGGGAAGAATGGAAAATAATTGAAATCAAGACTCCATGCAGAGCCCATACTTAGTCGACAGGCTCCATAAAGACCGGGAAGTAGGCCAAGACCAGAACAGCAAAATTAGCAAGAAGTCAAAGTCAGTCTCTTTTCCATGATAATATTTACCTGAGCGGCGTGCGCTTTAGACCTTACACCCATCAGCCCCGCCAGCAGCACACTGAGTGCTGTCAACACCATCCTTTTATCTTTAGCTATCAAAATGTCCCCAGGCAGTACTCCACAACAAAGTCAATATTTCACCAAGGGGCTCATGCTTTCACCATGCCAAGTTTTATCATTTTATGTAATTCTACTGCAAATGTACCAGACAGGATCGTTGAATTGTCTCAACTTTCTTTTACTCTGGCCCTCTTTTCCTGCACTTGAAATGTTTGTATCCGTTTCAGACAAGATAACACAAATACATAGGTACATAGTACATTTATTGTCATATTGTATACAAAATAAGTACAAAATGAAATGTACAAAGTATAAAACGTACAAAGGTATTAATCTGGTTCCTAAAATGCATTTTCTGGTATGTGAAGGCCAGTAGCCTTCCAATCATAGGATACTGCTCACCAGAAAGAAGAGGTTGGCATTAAATATGAACAGACTCGACACGTCTGGACGATACTAGACACTGATTCAAATGATGCAGGAAGGCATCAATTTGGCATTGCATGTTGGTGGTAGAATCCTGGCAAGAGGAATCTGACTATCGATCAGGAGTGTCAAACTAATGTACTGGAGGGCCGCAGTGTCTGCAGGTTTTTGTAGTTTCCTTTCAATCAGCAGCCAATTTAGGCCATGGAAACAAGGTGTGTGGACTCTTCAGCCAATCAATGAGTTAAATGAATGTTAAGTGCAGACTTCTAGTATTGGAGTCTGATACCACGGCTATCGATGCTCATTCCTAGTACCTTTAAGAACATAAGAATACATAATGACAAGAACAGGCCGTTCAGCCCATCTAGGCTCGTCATGCCCTAATCTAAAGAGAATTTAGTACTACATCTAGCCTGGACTTGAATAGCCCAAGCGTTTCTGCCTCTACTACCCGACCTGGTAAGCTGTTCCAGGCATTGACAACTCTCTGTGTAAAGAAAAACTTCCTAATATCTGTGCGGAATTTGCCTTTAACTAATTTCCACCTGTGGCCTCGTCTTCTGCTGACCCCTTATCTTAATTTTTGTTTGGTATTTTACTTTGTTAATCCCTTTTAGGAATTTAAAAACCTCAATCAAATCCCCCCTAAGTCTCCGTTTGCTAAGTTTAAATAGATTGAGTGCCTTAAGTCTATCATCATAACTTTTACCTTTCATACCCGGTATCAGTTTAGTTGCCCTTCTTTGGACTTTTTCAAGAGCTTCTATATCTTTCTTGTAGTGCGGTGCCCAGAACTGCACACAGTATTCTAAGTGAGGTCTGACAAGGGCATTATATAACATTAATATAACCTCCTTTGATTTATACTCAATACTTTTTGCTATGTATCCCAGCATCCTGTTGGCTTTTTTCACTGCTGTAGCACACTGCTTTGATGCAGATAGGCTTTGATCAACTACAATTCCTAAGTCAATTCCTAAAATTTAACACCTACTAACATTTCTCCTCCCATAAAATACTCCTGTCTAATGTTTTTATTTCCCACATGCATAACTTTACATTTAGCAATATTGAATGTCATCTGCCATGTATCTGCCCATTTGGAGATTTTGTTTAAATCATCTTGGATTACTTTAGTCGAACTGTTTGCCAAACCCCCAAGTTTAGTATCATCTGCAAATGTAACTATTTTGCTACTAACGTCCATATCCAGATCATTTATGTAAATAAGGAAGAGCAGAAGTCCCGGCACCGATCCCTGCGGGACACCACTGCCCACAGCACCGAGGTACAGCCCCACCTACTGTTACTCTTTGTATTCGCCCTTGCAGCCAATTATGAACCCACTCTGAAACTACTCCTGCAATTCCTACTGAATTCATTTTAACAATGAGCCTCTCATGTGGTACCTTGTCAAATGCTTTCTGAAAGTCCAAATATATAATATCATAAGCCTGGTTCAGGTCAACACACTTTGTAGCCTCCTCGAAAAAGTCCAGGAGGTTTGTTAGGCATGACCTCCCTTTGAGAAAACCATGTTGGCTCTCCCTTAAAATACTATTATTTTTCAAGAATGATTCCAACTTATCCCTAATAATACCTTCCAGCATTTTACATGCGATGCAAGTTAAACTGACAGGCCTATAGTTCCCTGGGTCAGTACGGTCCCCCTTCTTATATATTGGAATTATACTACCCTGCTTCAGTCATCTGGTATTTCTCCAGTGATTATTATATTTATTTTTTAGTTATTTTTTATTTAACCTTTATTTAACCAGAAAAGCCACATTGAGATTAAAAATCTCTTTTTCAAGTGTGTCCTAATCCAATTATGGATTGAATGAAAATATCTGTCAATGGTATATATATAATTTCCCCAAGTTCTTTGAGTACTCTGGGAAATATGCCATCTGGGCCTGCTGCCTTATTTGTCTTAAGTTTTTGTAGTTTTTGTAGTACTTCTACGTCCCTTATCTCAAAGTCCTCCAAAACATTCTGTACCTTGTCTGTACATTTAGGCATATTTATTACCTCTTCTCTAGTAAAGCTCTCAAAGTAACTGTTTAGTGTGTTAGCAATATCCTTATTATTATAAACCAAGGTTCCTTCCTTATTCTTAATGCACTTAACCTCATCCTTAACTTTCCTTTTTCTACTACAATATTGAAAAAACTTCTTAGGGTTACTTTTTGCATCTTGGGAAATTTTAATTTCAAACTGCCTTTTAGCTGATCTTATTTCCTTTTTAGCCTTAGCCTGCATATTACAATAATCTAACTTGTTTCTCTGAGTTATCCTTTTTATATACTCTGTACAGTCGCTTCTTTTGCCTCAAAATCACCCGTAAAGATTTAGTCATCCACTGCGGAGACAGTTTTTTCATCCTATTTTTCCTTACTTTGGGGATTAATTTACACTGTACATCTACAATAACCCTTTTAAATATAGTCCATTTTTCATTCACAGTTTTGCAATCTAGAAGTTTTACCCAATCTATATTACTTAAATTCTCTCCCATTTTATTAAAGTTAGCTCGGCTAAAAGAAAACATTTGAGAGTTAGAGGAGGCAGTCTTAACTTGCCAAAAAATATCAAAAATAACTGCACTGTGGTCACTTGCCCCTTGTGGTTCTCCTACCTCTGTGCTGCAAATTCTATCAGGATTGTTACACAAAACCAGATCCAGTATTGATTTCCCTCTCATAGGCCGAGTAACAGACTGTACCAAAAAGCAGTCATTGACCATATCTAAAAACTCCTCTTCACATTTGCCCTGACCTGTCACTATCTCCCAATTAATAGAGGTAACTGAAGTCACCCATTATTATCGTCTCTCCTTCAGCACAGGTTTGTTTTATGTTACCAAAGAGTGTACTATTTATGTTACTGTCTGAAGCTGGAGGTCTATAGCATACTCCTACATTAAGGCCCTTCTCATGATCTCCCAGTAATCTAATCCAGATGTCCTCACAAGAAACTAATGAGTTTATACCTGGAATTTCCTGCACAAATATTTGTGAATATACAATTAGAAATAATGTACACAATTATAAACAAATGCGCTGTTCTGTGAAAGCCAGCATTTGCGAACATATGACTCAATTGAGAAAGTGAAGCACAATCATCTATTCATGTTGCTCAGTGTGTGTGTCTTTCTTTTGAGTCATGTGAGAACAACTACTGTGCAAACAGTCTTTTCAGTGCTGCGTGATTATCATGTGTCTGAATGAATCTCAGTGGCCAATAGAGTGAGACCATAGCATATCAGAGCCAGCTGTGTCCTGGTGCCCTGACTTACTGTGTCTTACTTAATCTACCGAAGCCCTTTCTCTGTCTCTCTCTGCTTTTGGGGCCCCCCAGGCTTGGCTCTAGCGATGGGGTGTAAACTAGCACACAGGTGAACTCGCGTTCCTTTGGTGCTGCATCTCGCCGCTCATCAGCATCAGCCAAAACCTTTGACCAAGGTTCACTGTGGCATGTTGAAGGACGGGGTGGTAGTAGTGAAGGGCCCCGGGGAGGGCCTTATCTTCCAGCAGCGGGATGTGCCGGTGCTGACGATGCAGTGCAGGGGCCACAGAACGATGCAGGCCAGCATCACCGCCAGCAAGGCGAAGAGCAGCAGGCGCTTCCAGTCGGCCCGCAGAAACAGGCGGCCCAGAACCCCCCTGCGGCCGGCCCGGGTCAGCGTCGGGGGGCCCTCCGGCTTGGTGCCGCCGATGTCGATGCAGACGCAGGTGATGGAGCTGCTGGGATCCAGCGGGCTGGAGTAGCACAGCTTCTTGCCCTCCAGCCACACCCGCTCCTCTCTCTGCTGGTGGGCGGGCAGCTGGCCCAGCACCTCCCGGCTGGTGGTGAGGGCGGGCGTGCCATTCTGCGGGATGGAGGTGGGGTGCCGGCAGAGGGGACAGGGGATCTGGCCAATGTCCTCCTCGGCCGAGAGGGCCATGACACGTGACAGGCACTCCAGGCAGAAGGTGTGCGTGCACTCCAGGAGCTTGGGCGTCTTGAAGACGTTGTCGTACGTGTTGTAGCAGATGGAGCACTCCGGCCTGTCCCCGCCCCTTGCCGGGTTGTCCTCGGCAAGCGCCACCTGCGTGTGCCACACCTGCGCCTCCTGCATCATCTCCCAAGGGCACCGCTCCTCGTCCGCTGTCCTCCTCCCTCCCTTGTGGGCCCGTGGTCTGAAACACAGTTATGCTGATGGTCATCATCTAACCGCTGTGTGCTTTGACCTTAAACAAATTTCACCTTTTATTTGACCAGCAGTCAGCAAAGTGTTGAACTGAATCTGGACCTCACTGTTCAGCTCATATTACTGTTCTCATCTGTCATACCCCCAGCCGCCAGGCCCCTTTTGATATTTGAAAATCTTTCATTGTAATGAATTTTGGTGCTACACTGATATTGGCTTTCATAGTTACCAAATGCTGATACCCATGCCAGTCAAACAGCCTTCCCTCTTTTAAGCTTAACTGTACTGTTTGTACACTTTAGGTTATTATGTATATGGCTCAGCTGGTATAAATTGTAATTTTTCATGGGCATCTCAAGGTATCCAAGTCTTTATGCAAATAGACAGGCTTAAATCACAAACAATTGCTATTGCTAACAATTGCAGCAGTCAGATCCAGTGAAGGGCTTTAATAACCAATATGTTTTAAGTACTGCTTTTAGTGAAATTGCTCCCAGATGTTTTTTTATTTTTATTTAAACTATATGAAGTCAGTCATGTTAAATCACAGGTGAAATGCATTTTTTCCGTTATCCACTCTTTGCTCTTTTGTTGCATGTTTGTAAAAGCAGTAACCTGTAAAGGTATTCAATGTCTCGTGAATTTCAGCCACAGGGATAGACTTTCAATTATTATTGAACCATGCCACCATCTTTAACTGGACAATAGTGTCAAAGAATTTAGGGATTGATTTCCTCAACATGTAACAGAAGACTACCCATTAATCAATCAATCAATTAATTAATTATCTACTGGTGCAGGTGCTTCTGGAAATTTAGATGCACCTCCGCACTCTCCACCTTCACAGACAGCTCACAAGGTACACATTTGTTACAGGCTACTGATGGGCCTTTTTGAGGTACAAGCCATTTCCTTGCCACATTTCATCCTTGTAGTGACCAGCTGCAGCCTTAATTGCCTTTGTGAGTGGCTGTGTGTTGTGTTTCAGGCCCCTCGTCAAACACAGACCACCGCGTACTGAGACAGTGCCCATCAAAGAAGATCGAGACTCGGGCCAAAGGTTCCCTGCTAGTCACAGCCCCCTTATCCACGCAATTATATCTGTTATAACTATTACTGCACTTGTAACCAAGATTATGGGCAGGAATATGACTTGGATTGCATTTGTTGTTTTACACACTGCAGGCCAAACAGTAATGCATGAATTGTACAGACACTCATTAGAATGTTTTTCTTTATCTCAAGGGGACCACTGGGTAAAATGTAGAGTAAATAAATATAAGTTGGCAGGTTCTCACTATTCACTCATATATCCTCATGAAGCATGTTTAATGCCTTAATTACCATTCATAAGCATTTCTGCAGTGTGCATTGTATCTTGGTTGGAATCATCTCATCGCGTGCTAGAAAGTGTAAGTTATCCGGCGTTAGATTTGGTGTTTAGCTTCTGCGTTCGTATCCTGTTCACTGGTTGCAAGTAGCACTTAATGCTACTTTGTTATCTTAATTTTGTTGTACGTCGCTCTGGATAAGAGCATCTGCCAAATGCCTCTAATGTAATGTAATGTTAATTAGTATTGTGTTGCTGATGTCCAGCGGTTATTAGCTTCTATCGCTGCTTAGAAGTTTTATTTCAAAGTTGTTTGGTACTTAGCTGTTTTCAATCGGTTTTATTATATCAGCCCGTGTCTGTAGTTGAGCGTTCTTTGAGTAGCGGAAGGAACCTGTGACTTTAATTAGTCTGTATTGTTGTCAGGTGGCACTCGCCACTTAGTGCCTAGCATCACTCGGCTATATAAGCAACCATAGGCGGCAACCTCACCTTCCTAGCCTCACCGAACGAAGACTCAGCGGACAAAGACGGAGGAGTCTACCTGCAGGACTCGGCGGACAAAGACGGAGGAGTCTACCTGCAGGACTCGGCGGACAAAGACGGAGGAGTCTACCTGCAGGAGTCCACCAAGGGGGGCCAGCTAGGGAGTGCTCGCTGCACGGTAAGTATCATAGTTTTGTATCTCCCTGTTCTTCCTCTGCATCTAACACTACATGCTTCCTCCCTATCCCAGTCCATGTCTCCTCTTCTAGATTGCCTAGAAGGAGAGATTCTACCCACACCTGTAATCTGTCCAATCTCATCCACCCTCCTAGATCTCCCGGTGTTGACGTAGTGGTAGCAGGCGGACTATGGAACTGCCAGTCCGCTGTCCGGAAGGCCGATTTAATCTCGGCCCAGGCCTCACTACTCTCCCTGCAGTTCCTGGCGCTCAGGGAGGCGTGGATCGCTCCTCAGAACACGGCCACCCCTGCTGCTCTCTCCGCTGCCTACACCTTCTCCCACACTCCACGACCCTCAGGTAGAGGTGGAGGGACAGGTATACTGATCTCCCCCCTGTTCTTCTTCCTCACTTCTCACCCTCCTCCTTTGAATTTCATGCTGTCACTGTCAATGTTCCATGTAAACTGCACATCATTGTTCTTTATCGCCCTCCAGGTCCACTGGGGAGTTTCCTAGATGAGATGGATGCCCTACTCAGCGCCTTCCCTGAGGATGGCACTCCCGTCTTACTCCTCGGTGACTTCAACCTGCCGCGGGAGACCTCTCAGGCCTCTGAATTCCTCCCCCTGCTTCAGTCCTTTGACTTCACCATGGCTGAATCCCCATCCACCCACAAGGCCGGTAACCAACTGGACCTGGTCTTCACCAGGAACTGCGCCTCACCCAACATTACGGTATCGCCTCTACATGTGTCTGACCACTGCTTTCTGTCTTTCTCCCTCCCCCTCCCCTCTGTGCCTAAACCATCTTCACCTGCTCCCACTGTCCTTGTCCACTGCAACCTCCGCTCTTTCTCCCCCGCTGCCCTGTCAGCTACTGTTCTATCTTCCCTTCCCCCTACTGATGCCTTCTCTCAGCTACCTGCTGAGGAAGCATCATCCACCCTACTTCCTCTCTCTCCTCCTCCTTTGACTCACTCTGTCCTCTATCCACTAAACCTGCTCGTCTCCGCCCCCCGGCCCCCTGGCTAACCGATTCCATTCGGGCTAACCGACTGAAACTGCGAGCGGCAAAAAGGAAATGGAGAAAATCCAAATCCCCTGTAGCTCTGTCTGATTTCCATACACTCCTGGCTTCCTTCTCCTCTAACCTCTCCTCTGCTAAGTCTGCATTTTTCCTTTCTAAGAGTCAATCTTCTGTTTCCAACCCACATAAACTCTACGTTTTCCTCTCTCCTCACCCCTCCTCCTCCCCCACCCCAACCCCCCTCCTCTCTAACCGCGATGACTTCTCATCCTTCTGTCACGAGAAGGTCGATGTCATTCGCAACTCCTTCCCCCCAACCTCTCCCTCACCCACCCCTCTGTCCTCCTTCTCGCCCCTTCCTGACTCAGACATCCTTCAACTTGTTCTCTCCCACCGTCCCACCACCTGCCCTCTTGATCCCATTCCTTCCTCTTCCAGTCCATTGCTATGGACATCCTCCCCTTTGTCTCCAATGTCATTAACTCCTCTCTTTCCTCTGGCTCTGTCCCCTCTTCCCTAAAATGCGCTCATATTGTCCCCCTCCTCAAAAAACCCTCTCTGAATCCTGCTGTCATCTCAAACTACCGACCTGTCTCTCTCCTCCCATTCCTTTCCAAAACATTAGAGCGGGCTGTCTATAATCAACTGTCTGCTCATCTCTTACAGAACGACCTGCTTGATCCCAACCAATCTGGGTTCAGAGCAGACCACTCCACAGAGACTGCTCTCCTTGCGGTCACTGAGGCTCTTCACGGGGCTAAGTCCCAATCCCTTAGCTCCGTCCTCCTCCTCCTCGACCTGTCGGCGGCATTCGACACCGTGGACCACCAGATCCCGCTCTCATCTCTCATCGAGATGGGAATCTCTGGATCTGCGTGGACATGGTTTGAGTCCTACCTGGCTGACCGGTCCTACCAGGTGGCCTGGAAAGGATCCCTCTCCTCTCCCCACACCCTCTCCACCGGAGTCCCACAGGGCTTGGTGCTAGGCCCCGTCCTATTCTCTCTGTACACCAAGTCACTTGGCTCTGTTATTTCTGCTCATGGTTTTTCCTATCACTGTTATGCCAATGACACTCAACTCTTTCTCTCCTTCTCTCCATCTGATACCCAGGTCCCGGCACGGATCTCTGCATGCCTGGCTGACATCTCCGCATGGATGTCCACCCACCACCTGAAGCTGAACCTGGGGAAGACAGAGCTGCTCTTCCTCCTTGCGAAGGGCTCCCCGACGATTGATGCGTCAATCACCGTGGAAGGCTCCATAGTGTCTCCGTCCCAGTCTGCCAGGAGCCTTGGAGTGACCCTGGACAACCAGCTGTGCTTCTCGAGCCATATTGCAGCGATCACTCGGACCTGCCGTTTCTCCCTCCACAACATTCGGAGGATCCGACCGTTCCTCACCCAAGAGGCCACTCAACTCCTGGTCCAGGCCCTGGTGATCTCACGTCTGGACTACTGCAATTCCTTGCTGGCAGGCCTTCCGGCCTGTGCCATCAAGCCACTGCAACTAGTCCAGAACGCTGCCGCTCGCCTGGTGTTCAACCAGCCGAAATTCACCCACATCACCCCTCTACTTTCCTCTCCGCACTGGCTCCCCATCGCAGCACGCATCAGATTCAAGTCACTGGTGCTTGCTTTTCAAGCAGCCAGAGGTACTGCTCCCCCATACCTCCAGTCACTCATCACTGCCTACACCCCGCCCAGACCCCTCCGCTCCGCCTCCTCTGGCAAACTGACTGCCCCATCCCTCCGGGCGCCTGGCAGCTGCTCCTCGCAGTCTCGCCTCTTCTCTGTCCTGATCCCTCACTGGTGGAACGACCTTCCAGAATCGGTCAGGACCGCGGAATCACTTGCAATCTTCCGCAAGAGACTCAAAACCCACCTCTTCAGACTCCACTACCACTGTCCATCTAGCCAATCTGTCGTCACCACTGTTTAGTCGTTCTACACTATTTATATATAAAAAAATAAATTAAAAAAACACTAACCTTTTCTTTCCCAGTGTTACAGGTATGATACGCAGACGCCTGCAATGATGTCTATTGCTGTATTACTGCACTGATCTTGTGCGCTAACTATGATTGTTCTTACCATGTATTAATGCACATCTTGTAAGTCGCTCTGGATAAGAGCATCTGCTAAATGCTTAAAATGTAAATGTAAAATGTAATACTTTTTATCTTATTTTTGGTATTCTGTTGTTAATATGTTTTGAATAAGTAGAGGTAGGGGTATTGAGTGTGTATTACCAGCACTGCGTGATGTTGAAGCTCCAGGCCTTCTGTGTACAGGAAACTAAATCTGTGTGACTGTATACTACAAATTTTTCAAATTCATATGAAATTACTCGCAAAATATTCACACATTACTGTTCATTTGCTTGCAATCTTTTGTAATCACTTCTCTGTGTTGCACTTTGTACAGCACTCAACTGACAGTAACAGTTTCATTGTGAAGGGTTATCTATTTCAATAAAGTGAGTTTGAATATGGTAATGTGAGGTGAGGAGTGTCACCACGCTGTGGCGGAACGCCAGGATCTGAGCGATCACCTGCCTCACATCTATCTCTATGTGAACTTGGCCCATCAGGGATCTTTGTAAATGAATAGCCATCCATTCTGCTAAGGACTGCTAAGATGACTTGCATCAGAGGGCTATCACTTTTGGGTGTCCGTTGTGTCTCCTTTCAACTGCTGATTGGACCACAGGTGTCCTGTGGCTATGTTGGGCATGAGTTGACCCATTTCTGAGGGATCAGGATAGGGGTAATGAGGAGAGGAGGGGCTCATTCTGACTCCGCCTCCACACTTGGCTCCAAAGAACTGTCTGCCCGCCTCTTTCTGGCTTTGTGCACGGGCTGGCTGAGTGTGCCTTTTTATTCCTTTGTCCTCCTTAATACAGCTTTTCCCACACTCACTACCACATCACACTGTTCAGCTACTCCAGCACATGACTTGCAATAATGACAGCCACAGCTTCTAATATTAACAATGTTTAGTGCTCTTTCATGAGATTTTTATACTTAAACAGGCTACAGAAATATTCTATGACAAGCACTACAGTGTCACTATTGACCTACACTTGAGAGGTGAAGGTTAGCCCTGTAACACTTATGAGTAACAAATGCAATAACAATAATTACATTTAAAACTGTAAATGAGGCAGGGGCTAATTAGACAGTGTCAGCAGTCATTCTCATTGGTGCCAGGACGTAAACACTAAAAGGAGCAAACGGTCCCCAGCTAGGTAATTTATGGGAGGATGGAAGCCTAATAAACTACAGGTGCTGGGCCCTTGGATGTGTGAAATATGATTATAAACATACACATTCTGCAACTGCAACGCATGTATGGGTCTGTGATATTCACTGAAGTGGCAAATCCACCCAATTTTGTCTGTCTTTCTTCACCTGCAGCAGTGAGCGTGGGAGGCCACCTACCCCCTCCCAGAAGAAAATATGTATTTAAATATTGTGGAAAACCCATGGGTGTGTAGCAATGTTTGTTTTATGGCAATGTGGCTGAGGACAATGAGGTTGTAAAATAAACCCTCATATTTCGATATTTTGAAATGATCAGGATTGCTAGTGGTCGGTTGAAGCGGCTGCCATACCCGTGTGTAAGTCTCCCTCGCTCTGATATAAGCAAGCGCCTTTCTGACTTTCTTAAAGTTATAGCTAGACCCTATTGGAAAGACATACAGTGAGTACAGAAGGACATACTCAATTGTACACAGGTGGGATCCAATCAAATTATTTTGTGACCTCTGAAGACAATTTAGGCGTGTCTTACAAATACTTATACTGAATATTTATGCAATCAATTCTTGTCTGTTAATGTGTAATTAATTAACAAAAAGCTTAAGAGTTGTTTTTTTATTATTTGAATATTTTGTGTTGATCAGTGGCAAGAAAACACAATTAAATCCATTTTGATTCCATGAAGTAAGAAAATAAAATGTGAAAAATTTCAAAGGGGTGAATACTTTTTATGCCCACTGTATGAAATATGAAATATGACAACGGGACAGTCATACACAGGCCCCATTTCCATTTATTGTTTTCTGACAATCCCATGACTGTGAACGCAGATGCCTGACCTAATTATCAGATCACCAGAGGGGGAAGTAACCTATTTCTTTATTTACAATAGGCTGTGGAGTTTGGCCTGTCACTATCTAGCTTGGCCCCATATTGATATCTGCTATGTTTTGCAGTGCAGTTTTCTTCCTGTGTCCTCAGGCCACATTTTGTTTCCTTGCAAACTCAAGAGCTAGTTTCAGTAATTTTTTGCACACATTGTGTCCCACATGCTAAAGCGAAACATTTTATCCTTCTTATAATATTGCATTATACATTACAGTGTCAGTTACAGTATTTGCAGCAGCTCCTTGCGGTCTCGTCTCTTCTCTGTCCTGACCCCTTGGTGGTGGAACGACCTTCCGCAATTGGTCAGGACCGCGGAATCACTTGCAATCTTCCCACCTTTTCAGACTCCACTACCACTGTATTCAATCTACCCAACTGTCATCACCACTGCCTACTTGCTCAACACTTATTGTATATGTATCCCTGCTTACTCCTCATTTAATTATTATTTTTTCAATTAGTAACCTTTTCCTTCCCAGTGTTACATGTATGGTATGCAGCTGCCTACAATGGTGTCTATCGCTGTATTACTGCACTGATCTCTTGCGCGAACTATGATTGTTCCTACCATGTATTAATGCACATCTTGTAAGTCGCTCTGGATAAGAGCATCTGCTAAATGCTTAAAATGTCAATGTAAAATGTACAGGTATATACATTATTTGTTTTAAGAAATGCAATACTTAACAAGAAGATTTTAAGATGACTAAGTGGATTAAACTGGGATTTACATTTTAATGTATGTGTTTGTGTGTGTATGCATATACATATGCAGTATATACATGAATATGTTTAAACATATAACCTACTGTATATTTAACATAAATCTAGCCTAAAATACCTCCATACTATATATTGCTTTGGAAACCACTTATGAAAGTTTTGAACAAGACTGAACATGGAGCATGTAAATCATATCAGGTAAATCAATGGCTTCTGATCATTTATTCTCACACCATACTGTGACAATTGAGTCCTACCTGTTTTGTAGTTCTTCAGTTATTCCTCAGTCCCCCTCCCTCTCACTCTCTCTGTGGATATTCCCAGTGGTGTGCACTGCTGAAACCCCCGCCACACGGGTGTTGGTTCTTCTTTCCTTTGTCTGCAATATTCCCAGGTGATCCCTAATGCTGCCCTCTTGGTGGGAAGCAATGTGGTTCAGGTGTGGTGCAGACGACCCTGCTGTCTCTAAAACCTTTTCACCTGCCTGATTGCACGCTGGCTTTTCAGTACTCTGTATGCAAATGATCCCAACAGACAGGGAGTGCTTCTGTGTCCTGAATGGGAGGAAAAGTGAGGGAGGGGAAAAAAAGTTTGAGAACAGGTGGCGAATATAGCACTCACCCACACACCCACAAACAGATGCACGCACGCACACACACACACACACACACACAGGTTTTCACTTGGCAAGGTGTTCTGCTTGTCAACTCGGACTTAGCATTTGATAAAAACTGATCTCCATCATGAAGTGGTTTTTCCAGACTGAGTTTGGGAGGGGCTGGAGCATAGTCAGGTATACAGTTTCCAAGCTGTTTCTTTTGTGTGTGTGTGTTTTAATGGGAGTACAAGCTATACCTATATCACCAGAGCTGATTAACTGACTGCATAGCTATTTTGTATTTGTATTTGTATAGCTATAAAAATGTTTGTTAGTAGAGATGTAAGTTATTAAATGAATAACTGACCCAGTATTGATTTACGTACATAAGAACATAAGAATACATAATGATGAGAACGGGCCGTTCGGCCCATCTAGGCTCTTCATGTCCTAATCTAAAGAGTATCTAGTACTACATCTAGTCTGGACTTGAATAGCCCAAGCGTTTCTGTAATATGTATGTGGTCAGCCTGGTAGTTGCTGTGATACTGAACAAAAAGGACTGGGCATAGAAATTGTGATTCAAGAAAAAATGTTTTTTTTGTCTTTTGTACTCCAGACTTCAACAAATCAAATCATCAACACAAATACAAATTTGTGGGGCAATCATCTTAATGTCAAGATATTGACCGGCTCCACACACTCGGCTCAATAGCTCCCCAGCCTTTCTTTATCTATCAGATCAACACATCCTGTTGCATTTGTTCATCGAAACAATATTTTATTATAAGGAAGAAATGGAAAGATTGAAGCATCCCACCCGCTTCCGGTGTAATAATGGTTTGTTTACATTCTTCAGTTTCTGTTGGAGTTGGCTCTGTCAGTTACCAGTTTTCTGTTTGATTACTTACTATACCCTGGCTTACTGATTGTGGCTGCCAAGCTGCGTGTGTCATCTAGTTACTGAATAACCACTGCTGCACTATCATATCAACAAAGAAATTTGCCAGGAGTTTGAGAGGAAGATTTAAACAGGGCCCGGACTTCCTCAACCAGTTTGTACGGGAATATGTTGGCCTGCCCATAATTGCTTTTGTTTTGGGGAAGGCAGGAGTGAGTGGGGAATAAGGAGAGACAAAATTTCCATGTGTAGCATCGCGTGAACGTAGAGTGGACACAGGCGAGAATGGCTATGGCAAGGCAGTGTGTGATCTATGGCCACACCTATGGATCCATATCTCTGTGCACTTAGGGACAAAAACACTTTTTTACCTGACTGCTAGTCACACCTGGAACTGTTAAATTAATATCCGACAGAGAAAAACCCTCAAAACAAAATGTCTATGCAATAAGCAGGAAACCTCTGTAAATGGAATATTAGCTGTTCAATTCACTGAAGTCGGTTTGCTAAGAGGATGCGCTAAATTGTGACTCTCCTCTCCATCTCATTATGAAATGAAATTGAATAAGCTAAGATGTAAAACTGACTATTTTAAACAATATATCAACTCTGCCTCGGTTTTCCAAGTGTAGAAAGGGGCCAAGGACCTGTACAGATCCACATAATACCAGCCCAACTCCGCGAGATGGTCTAGGTTCTGAATCCTAGATTGAATCATACCATTGGCTGTTAAATTGCTCATTCGCTGACTAGTTTGCGTGTTATCATGCTATATTGCAATCTATTTATGAAATATGCAGGTGTCAAGGGGAACAGTGTTGAAAAAGTGTGAGCATATGCCAAACAAGGAAAAACCGTGTTCGTAAATTGAGGTCATAAGCTCACCAACAGGGATAGACGGACACTTAAAAGGATGGTTGCTAAAAACCACAAAACAGCCAAAACAATTGACACAGAACTCAAACTACACCTCTGTGACCCAGTCTCAACAAAAACTGTATGTCATGAGCTTCACGAAGCTGATATTTATGCTAACCCCTTGCAACCAAGGCCAGCACAAAGCCTGGAGCCTTCTGAGCAGTGGAAGAAAGTAATATTGTCTGATGAGTCGTCTTTTACTCTTTTTCGTACATCTGGAGGAAGTCAAAGGAAGCCTTCATCCCACATTGCCTGTTCCCAACATATAGGTGGATCTGTTAAGGTATGGGCAGCCATCTTGTGGGAGTCATTGGTGTCTGATTATTACTCTGCATGGTGGAATTATGGGCAAAGAATACAAAGCCATTTTAGGCGACCTGGTGCACCCTATGTTGCAAATGTCAGCAGTTTTCGTGGATTCCCTAGAGTGTGATTTTGAGACAATCCCTTGAGTGCAGTGCAGGGCTGTCAACTGAACTATTCGGTGCTAATGCAGGGCACCTGCCACGTGTTGGGTTTGTTAGTTTTGTTTGCTTTTTGAAAGTTTTTTTCCATTTGTTTTATTAGTGGATGTGTGTGAATGTGTGTGTGGTTTGTGAGACGGCGGGATACCTACCTGTCGACGGCAGGTACGTGGCGGAGTCCGGGGACCTGGGAGGGAGAAGCCACACCAAGGCAACATCATTTTCGTTCTGCGGTGGAGCGGCTGTGGAGATTGTGGGACAAACCAAAGCAGACAGGAAGCGAGGAACTGAGGGCGGCATTGGAGCTGATTTGGGGGAGTTTTGGGGGCTCCACTGTATTTAGCTTCTTTTTTTCTCTCTGTGTTGTGTGTCTGTGGCGTGAATGTGCCCAATACGGGTTTAGTTCTCCCCCTTAGAGTGATGAGGTGGGCTGGGTGGTAGGCCACCCTGGGAGGCTATTAAATTGGGTGTGTATTGTGGACATGTGCAGAGTGCCTCCTTGCATTAAAAAATCTAGCCTCTTCAGGCATGTGGTTGTCACCGTGTGTGGTGTGCGTTGTATATGGGCACACTTACCTGGGGGGGGGGCTTTGTACGGTCTAGCAGATCCTGGGAAGTTGTGCAGTGGGAGGCGGAGGAAAACCTAGACCTTTTGTGCAGTGTGCTTTTAATTAACTGTTAAATAAAGACATTGTATTCCATGCTTTTACTTGCGTGTCGGTGTGCTGTTTGGAGAGTGGTGGGTCATCTGCAAGAAAAAGGGGAAAAAGTAGATGGGTTAGTGTGAGGGAGCTCACAACCCCAGACACAAACATTGTTTCCTCAAGATGTTCCCATATTCCAAGATGATAATGCCCCCACACACTGCTAAACAGATTCAAGAGTGGTTTCATAAGCACCAGGATGAACACCTTCCCAATCACCAGATCTAAAAGTCTTTTGGTGTACAGTTTATGGTGTACAGTTGCAGATTTCCACTGTCTTCATCTCTTAAAGAAGTAGAGGTTTTCTTCTTGAATAATGGTCCAATATCCCACTCAAAACAGTTCACAACTTGTAAAACCGCATTCCAAGAAGGATTGAAGCTTTTCTGATGGCAAAGGGCAGCCTTTTTTGTTAATAAATATTTATATATTGTTTGGTGTTTCCCTTATTTTGTCTACAGACTGTAGTGAGTACTACTACTATGTTGCAGAAACGCAGTAGCTAACTAGTTACTCTGGTTATCTTTACACGAGCAGCAAATAGGTAGGATTAATGGACAAGCTAGCTACCTACTTAAGCTAAAATGTTTCCGTTTGGAACACGGGTATAAAATGACAAGATGAACAAAGCCAGGTGCTTTTGATTATAATTCTTCCCCACATTCATGTATAACTAACTGTATATTGATGGATTTGACTTCCCGCTGTGCAAATTCAATGTAAGTTCAATAAATCTTGTTGTCGAATGGATTCGTTTATAGCTGTGAAGCTATTTGAGCTTTAAACATACAGCGAGAAGCCAGGAAGTCTAATGACAGGGGCATTTATATAATATATAACTGGGTCACAAACCCCCTGACGTGACCTTGAATCACGGCTTGGCCAGTTGGAAGGCTTTGTGTCAAGGGAATGAAGGATCGTTGGTAGAGATAGTCTGGCTTTTATGAGGGTTTGCTATTGTTTTCTGTGGTAAGCCGGGTCAAAGTCATCTTTACACCTGTCATTGCAGATAGCTGAGGAGTGACCACATTTGCAACTGCCCTCTGAAACCAATGATCAGGCTTTGGAGTTGAAACAGAGGCAGTTTCCCTCTTTGAATTTATGCTGTCAGGCCAAGGAGTGGTCACAAAAGTTACATTCTGTTCTCTCTGATATTGAGGGACAAGAGAGGGTAATCTTTGGTTTTCCAAGTGAATTGAATTGAACTGAACTGAATTTAGCCAGTACCTTGCTCAGATAAATACACAGAGCTGCAAAAGTAGGCTTATGCTACACAGTGTGGACTATGACAATTTGTAAGCATTGCATGGTACCCATGTATTATTATTATTATTATTATTGTTGTTATATAGTACATATTGCAATGTAATATAATGTGAAAGTCGACTTCAAGTAGTCAAAATACCCAAATGTATAGTTCTGGTCAAATTAGTCAACAAAATGTAAACCAAACCCAGGTCATCGTTGTTATCTACAAGTCTGCCGGTGTTTAGTATGTTATTCACAGGGATTGACTGTTGATGTATAGCAGATACACCCTGAAGAGCAGGCAGTTTGAGGAGACTAACAGATAATAACATAATAATACATAATGATGAACGAATGTTCAGCCCATCTAAGCTTGTCATGTCCTAGTCTAAAGAGTATCTGGTACTGCATCTAGCCTGGACTTGAATAACCCAGTTAATTAAACAGCCTAGCCTAGTTAAACAAAATAATCAGTTGCCAAATTAGGAGACAAACCAATCAGCCTTAATTATCATGCATTTCAACAATGATCTTTAACATTATACATGACTTTGTGTTAAGCAATGTTAGATAAACCCATAACACTCACAAGATCCAATAGATTGTCTGCTACTCCTGGCAGTTCTGAGAGGAGCTGAAGGGGTTGATGAGTTGCTTTAAACACAGTGAACTTGAGGAACAGTTCTTAGATCCATACCCATCAGACATCGAAATAAATGATTAGCAGGCAATGAAGGAGGCCATGTGAAAAGTCTGAAAACATGCATGTGTGAAAACGGAGGAATTGAACACAGATTTCATACCCACTCACTCACTCATTCATTCAATAAAGGCCTCTGCGTTGCGTCAGATATTATTTAATTTAGATAGTGTGGTTCTCAGAGCTTAGATGGGTGAGTGGACACTGCAGTGTGGCCTATTTCATGCAGAATTAATGTTTCTCACTTGTCTGCAAGTACAGTATATGGAGATTCTGCGAAACAATGTATTCTTGTTTTGCTTGTGGGGCGGGTTGCATTGTAATAGAGCCGATAAGAATTGGCAGTTAACGTCTCCAAAGAGGCAGTGTAACTTGTTTGACTACTTTTCTGTGTGATTCAGTTACTAGGCCTGTGTGACATAGGACACATTTGACATGCTAATCTGCACACTGCAACTCATTTCGAAGACAGTATAATATTCAATGAATGAAAATAAAAAACATATGCTGTTCTATGACTAGGTTATATCTATGTCTATGTATTTAGGTTGTATGTCATAACCTTAACTGACAATCAAATGGAAAAGTTTGTTGTTTCTCTCTAGAACCCTAATTAGTTCAAGAAATTACCAAAATGAATGAAAAAGGCAACACTTGAGATAGTCCAGGTTCAGGACAAATGTTAACTAAATCCAGGTGTCTATTTCGTCTCTCACACTGCCTACATTTGTGTATTTGTGTATGCATTGCAACAAAACATTGAAATAGTGCCTCTGAGTGTTAGGTTTTTTGGCTCCTGTGCATGCTGTACACACACTGCATCTCCCCAGCTCCCAGAACCACGAGTCCTGGATGGATCAGAAATTCCACATGAAAACAGAGTCAGGATTCCTCTACCACAGCACAGTCTGGAAGAAAGGAGGCTCTGCAGCAGCACATAAGCTGATGAATTGCAGAGAGAAGTGAGAAGTTATTTCATGCTCCACCCACGCAGGTTCTGTGAGCGAGCTCACACTGGACAGACACAGCAGTGCATGCTCCATCACTCCTGCAAGACAATCAAGAACAGCAATAGTCACTTTTCACACAAGAATATCCTTCTGCTGTGACCATATCCATGATGGGTTTTTAATAGTATACTGAGCACAAGCATTCTCCTTCTGTCAAATTGATACAAGGTTGTTAAGAATAAAAGACGAGCCTGCGATTCGGTCTTATTTTACTCCAGTAAAAATGAGTAGAAAGGGGGGCCTCGGATAGCGTAGTGGTCTAATGCACTCGCATTGACTGGTGCTTTGCGAGTGTGAGCTGCCTATTGTGGTCGCGGTTCAAAACCCTGTGCCAGACCGGCCCTGGCCGGGTATAAATAGAGGGTATAATTGGCTACTAATTGGGAGAATTTGGGAGAATTATCGCCATAATTGGCGATAGCGTTGCTCAGGGAGGGCGGGAATTTGGTCAGCTGGATAATCAGTTTCTCATCACACACCAGTGACCCCCCCACTGGTCGTATATAAATCTGCACAGGAAGCGTCTTCCTCCAACTCAGGTCTGTGCAAGCTTAACTGTTGTGTTTTTAGCACAATGCTGTGGCTTTCTCTGTTTATTAGTCATGTGTGTACTGTACCACATTAAGAAGTATTGATTACTTTTGTGATCTTTTTGTTTCAGCTCTACACCACCTGATTTTAATAAGTAGCCCTACCAAGCTGGGTGCGGAATGTGACTGAATTCCATAATTGGAATTCACGGACTGAGGACTTTTAAGCCCCAAGTCTGCAAGTGCTCCTATTTGGGCCTGGTGGAAAACAGCTGATTTCCTTCTCTTCCCTTGTGCAGGAACCCAAAAAGTTGTTAATAGAAGAATGGGAGAATGAAGGCCTGGCCCAGAGGGGTACTGCCCCCAACCTGCCCCCTGGCAAGATGGTGGGCCATTGGATGGAGCAGACTCGAACAGAACTGGTGCAGCTGGTGTCAGTTCCTGTGAGAGGACTTGGGGTAGGTGCGGGAGGTCAAAGAATCTGGTGAGTGGAGACAGCAAGTGGTGGTTCCCCTGGGGTGGACCATGATACTTACCCTTACATTTTGGTGATGGTGGACGTGTTCTCTTGTTTTGTATGGACAGTTCCTACAAGGAATCAGACTGCCAGCAGGAGTTAAGCCCCTCTAGAAACAAGTGATTAAACTATTTGGGTGCCTGGAGTGCATTCATACAGGCAGGGGGGGAGCTTTTGAGTCAGAAGTGTTAGCAGGGCTATGTCGCTTGTATGGGGCTAGGAAGAGCAGAACACCATATCGCCCACAAGGAAATGGGGCTATGGAATGGGTGAATCAAACAATACTTGCCTTGTTGAGCTCTTTGGGTCATGAAGAACAGGGAAGGGGGGTTGCCGGAACTACTGCATGCCTACAATAACACAAGTCATTTTCACGTTTAGCCGTCATGTCAACCTTCCGGTGGATGAGGTACTGGGAGTGCCACAGCAGAATGGTGGGGCTGAGTCTGAGGGATGAATCTCCTGGGTCTCTGGCTATGTTCAGCAGTGCCGAGAGAAGTGGCAAACCAAGACACACACAGCAAGCAATATTCTCTACAGTGGGGGTATTCAAATCCAGGCCTCGAAGTCTGCAGTGTCTGCAGGTATTTGCTCTAACCAATCACTACACCACCTGATTTCAAATAATTAGTTTACCTCCTTGGTCCAGAAAGCAAGCTAATTAGTGAAATCAGGTGGTGTAGTGCATGGTTGGAGCAAATACCTGCAGACCTCGAGGTCTGGATTTGAATACCCCTGCTCTACAGAGTACCTCACTCTGGTCTTGTGTCACTTGTTGGTTTTCTCCTCACGTTGGCCTGTTTTTATCAGATTCTTTACATACCCCAAAAGTGGAAGGAAACACTCAGAACCACTGCAATCTACGTGCATGCATGATAAAAGAAAGGGGAAGAAAGAAAGAAGCCATCATTCAAGTACACAGAAAGAGAGAGAGAGATTTAAACTACTTTCAATGAGTTATGAGTGATGTGGCTCTTTTGGATATTGTTTTCAAATGGGATCTCAGACGTAAAACAAACACTATAGTCTGAAAGCTAATCTTAAACCAGACCTGGCAACTTCAGTATCTGAGGCTATAGGGTCTGCTATTTTTTGTTCTGCCTCTTGTTTGATTGAAGCCATTGTTTTGACAGGAAGTCATCTCACCACATGAGCCAGGTGTAAGTCAGTATGACTGAAAGGAAACTCCAGGTTCTTAAGGACAATGGTTCCAAAACTTTCTAAACATATGGCTCACTTAATGATAAACATTTAAAAGCTTTTCTGTGATCAGCCGCGGAATAAAGGTTTGCGGGACATGTTCAAACATTGAACCAAGCTATAATTTAGCACATTTCAAAATGAGCGCACGTATGCTGTCAACAAACGTGCGCTCATTTTGAAATGTGCTAAAACGTTTGCGGGACATGTTCAAACATTGAACCAAGCTATATTTTAGCACATTTCAAAATGAGCGCACGTATGCTGTCAACAAATGCAAACTACTGCAGTGCATGTAACTGGTGTTAATGGAAAGTGGTTTATTACAGCAAGTAATTTTTTTATGTATCTGTATCTTGCAATGCACCTCAACCCCTCTCATCACCCACAGTTTGGGAACCAACGCTCTATAGCCATACCCATCCAAATAAGTGAGTACATCATTTCTACCTGTTTTTCAAGAGTAGCTACCATTTAACTTATTTTTCAGTGTGGCTACTGTAAGCATCCTTTGAACAACAAATGTAAATCAATGTATAGAGTGAAAAAGGCACTACTCTCAACCAGCTTACTTAGAAAATCCATACATTAACTTGAGATTTGCATCACAAAGGTACACAGCATTATCATGTGCTGCCATCTACCCTACTTTAGCCTGTCCTTATTTAACATTAAACTGCATTGTGTATGAACTTAGCTACTCTATCATTCATGCCATTTGTTTTCAATACTAATACTTAAGGTCTAAAAATGCTTTTTTACGGTAACCATGATGACTAAGGGGGATTTTTAATCTCTGTTTCCTTCTCAGGTAAATGCGTATCAGGTCCTGACTCAGTTCGAGGCAGAGGTGGGGCACTGTTGACTGAGAACCTTTAAGCCTTTATGCCCAACCACTGAAAGACTGGTACAAACAGCATTACTGAAGAAAACTCTTAACTCAGTTGGGACTGGTCATAGCAGCATGCTATCCATTTCATGACCTTGAGAGATGTATAACATGTAAAGCTTACTGTCCTGGGGATTCAGCATGTTCAGTCTTATTCTAATTCTACCTCTTTTTTTCATTTTACATTTACATTTTAGGCATTTAGCAGACGCTCTTATCCAGAGCGACTTACACAGTTTACATTTCTTTACATACAATCCATTTATACAGCTGGATATTTTACTGAAGCAATTCAGGTTAAGTACCTTGCTCAAGGGTACAACAGCAGTGCCCCACCTGGGAATTGAACCTGCAACTTCTGAGTTACAAGCCCAGCTCCCTAACCATTACACTACACTGACAGCCAATTTTCCCAATTTGGACTGGCAAAGTTGTGCCTTTGTGTTCGTCGCTGAAACCTACTTTGTCAATTTGGGAGAGCACAGACAGGCACACGCTCTCCTCAAAAAACACAATGTCAAGCTGCTTCAGTGCAATCTGCCAGACATTGAGTCAGAGGAGGACACTTCATGTGTTGCTTACACAGGCAGACTGTGGACGCAGTTGGCCAGTGGGGGGCGCTGGTGCGCGATGAGACATGGATGTCTCACCGACTGAAAACCTTCCCTTCCCCAGGGACTTTCCATGATGAGCAGAAGGGTTTCAATCAATGTAGCAGCGGTCTGGAACATCATTCTGTGGAAAACGTCAGCATTTCGAAATTTGATTAGATTAGTCTTCACAAGCTACTAATAATAAAGTGTTCATAAACAATATTAAACAAACAAATTTGTTTGTGTTTATTAAGGCACATTCGTTATAAATAAAATATACTTAACTTTATTATACTCACCAAACTCCAATACTAAAAAACATGGGTGTGACAATCAAAAATCCAAGAGTTAATGGGGAGACAAACAAACTTCCCTGATCTAAATGATTAAAACACATTGCTTTCAGTTTTAATATTTGAATGTGATGCAATCAGTAGCACTGGCTACTTATGGTAAATACAATGCAACCAAATGTTAGAAATGATAGGGACAAGGATTTATTCAGCTCCACCTTAACACAACGCATGACAAAGAAAAAAACATGTTGCTGATAAGCACTTCCGTTTATCTTAGTAGTTCATTCAGAGACATATTTGTTTTAGCTGTACAGCTGTGTTAACACGACGGCGAAAGTACAGAAACCAGGATCTAGTTTTGGTCAGTCTTAGCAGTCTGCCACGCCCTGTCTGGCATACATCAACACTGGAGAAAACATGTCCCCGTGGATTGTGACCTGCTTTATTCAGTCACCGTGCACCAGAACACATAAACTACAGTACACCAAAAGGGTGTCACGAAGCCCCTGTGGTCCTCACATTTTCTTCTTATCACCTCATTGCTCGCAAGGCAAGCTGTTCTTACTAGCTGCTGCTCAACTGCACCATTTAATCTTGCTGAAAAATAACCTGTTTCCTCACAAATAGCCCTTGGCACCAGTGTCAGAATTCAATAGTTCAGTTGAAGGCAGATTACATCACTGCCCTGGAATTGTGACAGAGACTACCACTCTTACCTAGGAAACCTGCTAAGGTGGCTGGGGGCTTTTTATGTGACCTCGAGAAGAAACACTCATTATTCACAATCCTTTGCGTTGATGCTGTTTGTTTTGATGCATTGTTGTGTAGAATGTTTCTCTACTGTATACAGATCTTACAAGCATTAAACAAAGCGGCAAGAGTTTGGTCAGTTCCCACATTTACAGACTGATTCTAAGCAGCACTGACACGCAAGTGAATGGGGCAGTTGAAGGTTATGCAAAAGGTGCTTTATTGTCTCTTCCTTCTCCTCATCATTCGTATTAACCCATATCACTGAAATTTGGAATCATTACATGAAAAATAAAGTATTGGTACAAAAACTACAAAATACATACATTATCTGTATAAAAACAGTATGTACAAAATGTACATGTTTAAGTTGCTGTACAACAGCCATTATATCACGGGCGTGAAATAAATACTGCACTTCGACCCCAGGCCATTTCGCGAGTTCAGTAGTACCTTTGTTTGATGCAGAGATTCGCACGGCTTCAGAAGCTAGGCCTTTTCACTGGTTTTGAATTGTATGGTTCAGAAATATGCTGGCACTTCACAGTTCTTCACAGTTCACAGGCCAGTTGTTGACAGTCCAAATTCTCACTCACCCACAAACATCACTCCAAGAAAAAAAAGAAAAAATGCGCCATTAAACTATGACAATTACGGTCATTTTAGAGGCTGTTGAAGATTTTCAAAAAGTTAAATGACAATAGGGGGAAAAACCTTCCTACATATGTCTGCAATGGCTACAATTAATTTTATCCACACTTTAGAGGAAAAAGTATGCAGTATGCACACAATTCATCAGGACAATTGGCACTGCAAAGGCAATGTGTGTTCACTTCAGACGAATAACATTAAATCTTCACATATTTGGCAACAACTACAGTACACCTGCATACATACAAAGTGGCATTCCTTAAAAAGGACACATTAACCTTTAACATTTTAAGGGCATTAGGTCGTTTTGAAAGTTTCCTATTTGCTCCTCAGATATTTGTTCATAAAATGGCTTACTATGACCAAATCAACACTCGCTCTATTAAATCAAGGGCATCTACAGCATCGTTTCAGGCGTTCACTGGCAAAATATGTAAACAGAGTTAGCTTTGGAAAGGAAACGAACAAGGTCCTCACAAGCTGTACCTGTGTCGGCTGTGCAGTCCAATGCTTTCCAATGGCAGTTTGTACACCACGTGTAATGGGAGACTTCATTACATGTCTGTAGTAAAGGACAACCCAGTGATTCCCTACTGCTTTTGTTGCTTCTTTACAGTTTCAAGTTCAGCTTTGGAACATTTAAAGGAATTTGTATTGTGGCCTTCCAAACATGTGCCTGAACTCCTGTGTGCGAAATGAGGCAGTGGACTTCTTCACACACGTATTTTCGGACAAAATTGCCTTTTCTCAACAGCATTTTTTGGATGTGGAACAACATGCCTCGAGTTTCAGGCGTAGTTGTTGAATTTCGTCCTTTCTTATGTATACTGGGAACTCTTGTATATTAACCAGAGATCACTGAATATATTTTACTCGCATCATCATAATACACACACTGTTGTGTTACAAGACCTATCAGCCATCGCTGCTCATATTACCAGACAAATGTTAAAATCTCTACCTGCCACTATTCAAGGAAGGCCTCACAAAGACATGACTAATGCAAACTGCAGTCTCCTTTAAAAGCTACAGCCGTTCATGAAGAGCCTGTGGCCAAGGGTGAACGTTTTCCATTAAGCGCTCATCATTTTGGGTGATCCATTCCCCTGTAAAGTTCTCTGCATTCTGTAATAAAACGGGCGTAGGCCAGGCTCTCCTACACTGTCACAATCAAGAGCTTCACAGCGCGCTTCACCCCCAAGGAAAGTGCTCACTGCATATACACATGGCTGCTGTGACGTTTGGCATTTAATTCCTTAAGTCTTCGGTTGACGTTTAACGTACTGGTAAACTTACAATCTACTGACAGCTCATAATGCGCAGGTTTGGTCAGTCAGACCGTTTTGGTTCGCCGCTCCATACAATGAAACAGAAATGAAAGAATAAATACATTTAAAATAACTTGCATTCGAAGGTGCTCAAATCCAGTAGTGGTATCCCAAAATGCATCTTAAGAAAGCACTTGCCAGAAGGCGAAATCTTGTTCGTTTTTTTTTGGGGGGGGGGTTTCTGACCAATTGTTTTTAAAGCAACAGACAAATTCTACGTCAGAACAGCAAAAGATGCCAGGGCACAGCTCAGGTCAGACGACACAATTTGTTGTGTTTCCGTGTGATAATCTCCCACAAACTGCTTCTCTTAGCAGGGAAACCCCCCCCCCGGTGGTGCCGAGCCCTAATCAAATTGTACTCGAGTGTGTGTCTATATAAAAAGAGAAACAGGAGTATCGGTCCAGGGAGATGTTTCAGCTGTGAAAGCGAACACTGGCTTGTGCCCAGGCGGACCCTGCGGGTCAGGTTGCAGGAGAAATACCCAGGGCTTCGTCCAGCACGGGGTAAATCCAGGCCCTCCCACAGTTTGCAGGCTCCTCCCTCACACGTTGCTGACCTTGGTGACGGCAGTGGTGGAGATGGTGGGGGCCGTGGACACTGACGTTGTCGGGGGCCGCTCTCTTCTAACGTACCTGGGCTTTCGGACTTCGGACATAGACACACAGACACGTGAGGCAGAACAAGATGGAAGCGGGCAGGTAAAAAACATTAAAATAATAAAAAGCCTAAATATTGACATTCACGCCAGCTCGCGGTTGTGAAGGCATGAAAGGCGCCATTCAGGACAAGGCTTTGTCAAAGTCATGCACCTACATCTGCATTACGACCCCTTACATAATGTAGAGATTCCCAGCATCTTATTTCCATTTCAAAGAGCTTCTGTGCTGTCCACAGTGTGTCAGTATTAACCTTACCACACATTACCAATCTGAAAGCCAAAAGCCGTGGACGTTGCTGAATATTGGAAATCAGTGGCTGGGGTATCCACAGACATATGCCTAAGCATATAGGACATAAAGACATATTTGAATGAATAAACTGCTCGAAGGGCACCTAGGGTGGTTCTAAGAGAATAAGCCCCTTGGTTCCATGCATTCAGAGATCGGACTAGTAAGGGACTTGTTTATTTAGCATGTGCTTGGCACGGTATGTCCACGCTCTAATTCGAAAATAGAAAGGGCCTTTAGCAGGTGGGAGGGCGAGGCTGCTGTGTGCGGGGGACCGCTGCGCTGGGTCACAGAGGGGCGAGTGGGTCCAGCCCCTTTCATTCTCAGGTGTGTTACACTTCACTGCAGATGCAGCTTGGCTTCGCTCTGCTACAGTAATATCCATCATTACAGTTAAAGGTGGATTGAAATTCTCCAAAAATATTGGGATTGAAAGCTGCCCCCCCTTACCTGAGGATGCAGGTGTAGGTATCATGACAGCCTTGAGAAGGAATTAAAGAGCAGTTTATTCATCCCGTATGTATGAAAGAATGTACATCAAATGCAAGAAATATCAGAACTTAAGACATGTTATATAAACCGTTTAACATATGACAATGAAGGTAAACGAGCATTTAGAGTAGAAAAAAAACGTACCGTCTCACTGGGCTGGAATATAAAGGCTGTAAAATAAACGCACGCGCACACACGCACACACGCACACACACACGCGATATTTAACTGTATATACATTTTAAGCAAATGTCTGCATTTTGTAAATAAATAAATCATGAAATAATTACAGTAGAAGCTCAGAGATTTCTGATGTCGAACATTGGAGCAATGGAACGTGGTATGAACCCAGATGTAGCATATGCACTTATCAATATCAAGCTCTTTTGTCTTTATGATCACCGATGCAGAAAGGCTAGCGTTAAAACAAATGTATCACATGTTCCATTGATTAAAAAAAAACAATTCTAAATAAGACAAATGGGGCATGTCTTAGCAATATTGCTAAGGAATGCAACATGGGAAATTCAACAGTGTTTGATATAAAAGAAGGGCCAGAACGAAAGGTCCAGGCCAGTGAAAAGGAGAGGTAAAAAAGTTAATGAATGTTGTAATTAGATCCCAATTACTGCTAGTTTTATTGTTGGTTCATTTAAACTAAGATTTACAGCTGCAAAAGGAGCTGCCTATTTTTTTTTAAACAGTTATGCAAGTAATGATTAAAGGATTCAAAATCTATAAATTGGTGCATTTTGAGGTCACTTTAAAAGTTACAAATAGTTCCAAATGACCTCCATTCCCGATGCGTTTGCATCTCCAAGGTTCAACTGTATATGAATAAATTAACCATAAATCGAAACAAAAGGAGTATCCCGGATGGAGCGAAACTGATGGAGCTGGCTCTCCCTGAAATTCCCTTGATCTACCTTTAGCATCTTCTTCATCACTGTCATCTCTGGCTTGCTCAGCATATCCTAGATGACTTTTTCTCCCTGCACTGGATTAGACAGCCTGGTTTACACTACTCCGCCTCAAAATTTAGCGCCATTTTACCACCCGTAGAATTAGACCAAAAATACATTTTTAAATAAAGCCTGTGTCTGTACGCTTACAATGATCGGCCTGTGTATATCCTATTGGTTTTTCCTGTGCAGTTCAGCTGTCATAATGTGTCCGACACAATGTTGCTTTACTTTACTTTAATACTTTAATACCTCCTGTGAGTTGCAATGAGTCAACTCCTTTGTTAAGGGCTACATTAAATACTAACTGACTGACGTTTTACCTTTGCTGTTGCAACCTTGAGCAAGATACTTAAAGGAACACTCCGACCAAATGTAAGGATGGGTTCTGAAGGACGGTTTTCTAAAATAAACAAGAAAAGTCTATCTAAACCAGCTGGACCAGATGGCCAGCTTTTGAACGAGTAAGTAACGCTATCTATAATGTTATCATCTGCCTTGCAAGCTAACTTAATTAGCTAGCTAGTTATTCAAAAACTGAATGATACAAAGTTAATGTTCACGACTTAACTGCTTAGCTGCTTAACTTAGCTATAATAGTAGCCTTATCTATAAGATATGTTGCTTCTAATGTCAAACAGTGCTAGCTAACTAATTCTATGATCACTATTTTTATTCAATACACAGTTCATGTTTATTACATAAGCTCGCTAGATATGATAGTAGTTAGTAGGTTTGCTGCTGAACTGTAGCTGACAAATATGCTGTTTAGCTCATTTTCTCTCACTATCAAAAAGTTAGTTTTTGTCTCCTTGCTTGTTTCCAACAACACACGCTGCTTCACTAGCATTGCTTAAAAAATAGACTAACCCATTATATTTGCCATTTGGATGCTCACAGCTCACAGGAAAATGGACATAAACGCAAAAGTATCAATAACACCATATGGATGGGTCGCCAAGACATATAGCGAGTAGTACATCATGAAATTTGCCATTTTGGTCAGAGTGCTCCTTTAACCCGATTTGCTTCTGCAAAACGCCCTGCTCAATACAAAAGGGATGATATGTACAAAGTCGTATATGTAAGTCACCCTGGATAAGAGCATATGGCAAACATACAAAAACAACAAATCAACTTGATTAGCTGGTGTGAAGGAGTTGCAGTACCTTTGTTGCGTCTATAGAAAATGCCAGGGAGACGGTTGGAGCGCTTGAGGTAGAAGAAGGAGGCGACAGACAGGATGAGGAAGAGGCTGACCAGCAGTGTTCCCAGCAGGAGGGAGGTGACCACCCCTGGACCACCTGTACTCACACCACCAAAGCAGAGTGTCACCTGACGCACGCACGCACAACACACGCATTTCACCTAATGTGTGACTCGTGAACCAAACAGGTGGATTCCGTTTCGGAACCATTACCATTGCATTTATGTGCTGTAATGTTTATTAAAGGAACAATGCACTGTCAATATCGATTTTCATACATCAAAACAATATAACACACGATCAAAACATGTGCACTTCACTCTACTTGTTCACTGCACCCAAAAGTTGAAGAGTTTTTGGAATCGCAGATTACTGAATGCATGTGGCAGGCGTGGAAGATGAATCTGCGACCCCTACAAGACACGATTCATTTCATTCTGTAGAGTGTATGGATTTAATAGGATGTGGCTGTGATTTCTTACCGATTTTGGGTGTTACTGTAGTGAACGTGGTAATATTTGTGTTAGCTGGAACATATACTGCAAGAAGAGCAAAGAGAAGAAAACATGAGTGAAAGAGAGAATTAGGTAGATAAGCTTCTCTCATTGAATGGCTCGAGGAAATGACTGCATCTATGCAGCCATCTGTCTGGGAGAAGACCCTGTCAATCAGGACATTAGCGCGCTACATGTGAATTTCTTGTTCTTGTCCAGTACATCACAGATGTGAGGTAGCAGGAAGATGGTGGCTGTACTTCCACCTTATGATCAGACAAGGATCCTTTAAAAACAAAAAACAACAGAAAAAAACAAAAAACATGCATTCCTATAAACTACACGCGATTCAAGAAATTAATAAAGACTTCCAAAAATTGAAAGTGCACGGACAACCTTTCGTTCCCTTTCAGGGCTTTTGCTATTGAGAGCCCCGAGCCGCACTGCGGACACACTCACTGTAATTGCAGATGCTGATGTTGTCCGATTCCATGAATGGCGAGTCGCAGAGCATGCAGGTGGTGGTGTCATTCTCAAGGATGCGCAGGTAGCACCCTAGAGAAGCACATTTTGGCCAATAAGTAAACAGTGGGGGGGGGGGAACTAAAAAACCTGACTTGCTAAGCACATGCACGCTGGTTGCCGAAGATGGGTCCGGAACGCACATCTGCTCATGTACATGGCTGAGGTGGAAGCTACTGGTACCTGGCTCACAGTGCGTGTTATTTACACAGGTTCCATTCGCTTCCATGCCATTCTCTGCACAGCAGTCACTGGGAACTGGGAGGGGAGCCTGCTACACCCAGAAAGAGAGCCAGGAGAGAAGAGTTTAATGGAAGATGCAGGCTGCCGTTACGGTCATTCACAGACAATTGATTAACAAAAGATAAAGTTACTGCTTGAACTTTGCAATGGGCTTTCTGGTAATTCTGTTCTAAATGCAGTGGTTTCTAAAACAAGATACATCAACCTGAATGCTTTTCTTACACCATGTCTGATAGAGGTGTGTTGCATTTGCGGTACAATCACTACATACCAGGTTTGATTAGGCCTCAAACAAAAGGAGCCAAAAAATTGTGACTATATGTAGTTTCCACAAGGATGTAAATTTCATCAAGGGAAAAGACCGCATACGAGGGGGGAAACCTGCCTGTCAGGTTGCTGCGGCTGCCGTTACAGAAACAGGTATTCTGTTCTTTGCATTCGTGCAACAATGCCGCCAACGCCTCACCACAAAATAAAAAATAAAAAAACTGTCAAGACAAGAATGCTGTCGCTTCTGTTTAAACAAATCAACTTTAAGCCCACACTTTCCCTTTTTCGGCCCAGGTTGCCAACCACGGCTTCTCTCCACTCTGCTGTCCTCCGGCAGAGCTCCACGGTCAATTCATTGGAGGAGTACACGTCATGTGTGGTCGGCGAAGGCAATCTGCAGGTGTCCAACTGACCGAAGTCAATGAGATGAGGACAAACGTGTCGACTGAATCCCTCCCTGGGCGACGCTACAACCGATTGAGGGACTGCCAGCCACAGTTGGCACTGGCTAAGTCAGACACAAGACTATGGGGCACATCAACACACTGGAGCCTAGTGTCTTAGCAGGATGAGCCCCATAGGTAGATGTGCTTAAAACTATCCCACTGTAACAATATATGATGCTTTAGCATCTTTGAAGTTAAAACATGCCATTTGATGTGTAGCTGTTCGCGAACTATGAAAAACTCTGTAGGTAGGAAACTCTCATAATGATGTGCAGCATTCCTACAATGTTTCATACTCCTTATCCTCAAATAGGAAAATGTTACTTTGAAACACTGTTTTCACTCACATTCTACATTTACAAAGGTCTGCTCCATCAGAGGAGCACGGATCATTAAAGCCAACTTTGACGAGCTGTAGGCATTTGCAACTCATCTCCATCTTGCAGAAAAACCCACTCAGTCGCATTCTTTCCCTTGCCTCATGCCGGAGCGCCCGCACTGTGTCACCAGAAATACGATGCCAGGACTAACTAAGCACTTGGCGTAAGCTGAAATAAGTAGTGAGACGTCTGTCATGTGAGGAAAAATTAATAGAATTTAAGGTGGCTAAGCATTACATTACATTGTCAAGACCGTCCTGACCTAGTCAGGAGAGACTTCAGCAAGAGAACACTGATAACAAGCCCCAGGAAAGTGCCGCTTTCCAAAGATAGATGATTGGGATATGCGACCCTTACCAAAAATGTTTGTTCTTCTTTTGTTGTTGACAAACACGTACACTACCGGTCAAAAGTTTTAGAACACCCCAATTTTTCTAGTTTTTACTGAAATTTAAGCAGTTCAAGTCCAGTGAATAACCTGAAATGGTACAAAGGTAAGCGGTAAACTGCCAGAGGTAAATAATAATAATAATAATAAAAATAAAAATAAATAAAGTTTAGGTTACCAAAAACAGAAAAATAATGTAGATTTTGGCTCTTTCAGGGAACAAGTCATGGGTTAACAACTTACAGCTGTTCTGCAGCAATGGAAGTAAATTAAGTCTTGAAAGTTGATGCAAACAATTCCTACAGGTGTCCCAACTTTTGTTGATTACTTACAAACCCTCTGTCTGTATAAAAGCATGTTGGAACAGACTGTTACTACACCCTCTGAAACATTATTTGGAAAATATTGCACTGCAGGAAGTAGTATATTGCTATCATAATGGCGAGAAAAAGGCAATTAACAAAGGAAGACAGACAGGCCATTATAACCCTTAAAAGTGTAGGTCTTTCCTTGCAAAGAAGGCCAAGGTGTCAGTGAGTATACACCGATCAGCCACAATATTAAAACCACTGACAGGTGAAGTGAATAACATTGATCATCTCGTTACAATGGCACCTGTCAAGGGGTGGGATATATTAGGCAGCAAGTGAACAGTCAATTCTTGAAGTTGATGTGTTGGAAGCAGGAAAAATGGGCAAGTGTAAGGATCTGAGCGACTTTGACAAGGGCCAAATTGTGTTGGCTAGACGACTGGGTCAGAGCATCTCCAAAGTGGCAGGTCTTGTGGGTATTCCCGGTATGCAGTGGTTAGTACCTACCAAAAGTTGTCGAAGGAACGACAACCGGTGAACCGGCGACAGGGTCATGGGCGCCCAAGGCTCATGCGCGTGGGGAGCGAAGGCTAGCCCGTCTGGTCAGATCCCACAGAAGAGCTACTGTAGCACAAATTGCTGAAAAAGTTAATTCTGGCTAGGATAGAAAGGTGTCAGAACACACAGTGCATTGCAGCTTGCTGCATATGGGGCTGCGTAGCCGCAGACCGGTCAGAGGGCACATGCTGACCCCTGTCCACCACTGAAAGCGCCTACAATGGGCACGTGAGCGTCAGAACTGGACCATGGAGCAATGGAAGAAGGTGGGCTGGTCTGATGAGTCACGTTTTATTTTATATCATGTGGATGGCCAGGTGCGTGTGCGTCGTTTACCTGGGGAAGAGATGGCACCAGGATGCACTATGGGAAGAAGGCAAGCCGGCAGAGGCAGTGTGATGCTCTGGGCAATGTTCTGCTGGGAAACCTTGGGTCCTGGCATTCATGTGGATACTACTTTGACACATACCACCTACCTAAACATTGTTGCAGACCAAGTACACCCCTTCATGGCAACAGTATTCCCTGATGGCAGTGGCCTCTTTCAGCAGGATAATGTGCCCTGCCACACTGCAAAAATTGTTCAAGAATGGTTTGAGGAACATGACAAAGAGTTCAAGGTGTTGACTTGGCCTCCAAATTCCCCAGATCTCAATCCGATCGAGCATCTGTGGGATGTGCTGGACCAACAAGTTCGATCCACTTACAGGACTTAAAGGATCTGTTGCTAACGTCTTGGTGCCAGATACCACAGGACACCTTCAGAGGTCTTGTGGAGTCCATGCCTCGACGGGTCAGAGCTGTTTTGGTGGCACGAGGGGGACCTACACCTGGTTTTAATGTTGTGGCTGATCGGTGTAGTTTTCTACACCATTAAAAGGCACTTGGAAACTGGAGGAAACCCTGACAGGAAGAGGTCTGGCAGACCAAAAGCCACAACAAAATCAGAAGACAAGTTTCTGAAGGTCAACAGCTTGCATGATATGCGGCTCACAGGACAACAGCTTCAAGCAAAGCTTAACACTGGTCGAAGTAGGGAAGTCTCAGTTTCAACTGTGAAGAGAAGACTTTGAGCTGCAGGTTTGACAGGTCGAATGGCAGTAAGAAAGCCTTCTGCAACAGTGTTGGGACAAACTTTCCAAACAGTATTTGATTTCCATTTTAGAAAGAATGCCACAAGTGTGTTCGGCTGTTATATCTGTAAAAGGTGGCTACTTTGATGAGTCAAAAATGTAGATTACATTTTGTTAAACAAAACGATTTCATGATATCTTTTTTATCTCCAATTGTTTATTTGTTCTATGCTGCTTTAATTTCAGAGTACATTGAAACATTAAACTGCGTAAATTTCAATAAAAACTGGAAAAATGGAGGTGTTCTAAAACTTTTGATATACAGTAGTGTATATACAGACATACATGTCACTAAAGTCTATATCTTTCTTTTTGTCATCACTGCAGTCGGGTGTGTTATATGTTATATAAGTTATATTACAAGTACTGTATTTAGAATGTATAAAGAAACACCGCATTAGAATACGAGGCCATACAATTCAGATAAATTACCTGCCACTATATAGCAAAACGTACATGGGCTACATTGAGTTCAAGACAGTCAGGTGACCTTTTTAATGGCTCATTTAGATAGTGACAAAGATAATGACAACTGGGATAATATCGGTAGCATTAACTTCATACACAAATCAATATCAATCTAGTGCAACATTGAGGGAGTGCACCCTCTGCTGGTGTGGTCCAGTCATAACAAGAAAAACGGTATACTCGTTTGAACTTAAATCAAAACAAAATAAAACAATTGATTGATAATGTTAAGGAACTGACTAGCTAGTATGAACAAGCAGTGGAAATACGTTAAACCAATGTGTTATGTGGGAAAATCTGCATCTCTTAGCAAGTAACAGTAAGTTACCTTCGTTACTGAAGTTTCACAAAAAACTTGAAACACAGCTGCTGCGAAGATGAAGAATGACGGAGCCATAACCAACCCAACCAGCCCTAGGAGTAATCAACAATGACAATGTCATAATAACACATGGTTAATTCGAATAGCTAATGGGGCTGCCTATATAAATACAAAACGTTAGCTCAGTAACTAGGTATTTTTAACAAACTTGGAAAAAGTGAGGAACTGCTAGCTAACCAAGTAGAACATATCTACCTAATTTAGCGAGTATTCGATACGTTAACTAGATGGCAAGCTAACTAAACATTCTTTCAGCCAGATTCACAGATATGGCCTCCCTGTACACTAACAATATAGGTGGCAAGCCATCATTGGCAGTGATAGTTAGCTACCTATAACCATGCCTGGCAAGGTACAGCCTACGTAGCAGACAGTGCAGAATGTGAGATAGCCATGATCCTTCCAGATAGATGCCATGCTAGCGTACGGTATAGCACATTATGTGGAATTCAAAGGCTGAATTTGGATACGCTGTGCTGGGTTGCGAAACTGAATTGCGAAAGGGCTAGCTAGCACGCTACAGCTAACGTGAGCTAGCGAACTAACCCAGCTGCACATCGAAATGTTCTTTGTTCAGGTGTACTAGCTAGCAGAGTAATGTCAAAGCACAACTACGCTTTGTTCAAAAGCGTATCCAATGCGAAGGGTACGTGCTTTTTGCATACCTAAACTTAATAATTAGCTTGCTAAATAAGCACGGTAAACAAATAACGCTATCGTATACACGAGTAAAATGGGTCACCAGCAAGATGTATATCAATCAGGATAATTAGATAAACGTAGATAAAAGAGAAAGCTAAGCTACGTTAACTAGCAGCGTTGACCAACATGTGAATCGTAGCCAGCTAGTCAAGTCGCAAAGTAATTACGGTGGTTTTCATTTCTAAACAACACAACTGTGTGACAACATTTCTCAACGGAACAATAGATAGGTGCGTCGTTATTATAAAATGTTGTAAATCAAAGCAACACCCGCCCTACCTTAGAAAGGCACAAGGAAGTGCAGTTGAGGCATTGAGCAGATAACTGCCAGCACATATGCAACAGAAGCGCCAGGCCTACGCTGTTGCTAGGATACAGCGAGCCCTCAGCATCGGGGGTGTGTTCAAGAGGCAAAGCGTAAACGATCATAGTATGTATGATTAAAAATATGTTTTATTTGTTAATGTTTAAGTCTCTTATCTTATCTTTCCAAAATATTATATTAGTGTACACGAATTTAACAGTAAACATGAAAGGCAACATTTAAACATAGATTCAATGTAATAATATTAAAATAATAGCAAAAAAAAAAGAAGGTTGGCAAGCTATGCTTATGTAGCCTATCGTTAACGTTAGTATGGGAATGGTGTACGAACTGGTTTTAAATGGCCTTGGAGCCGTCCCTTTGTCCGACAAACTACTACATTCTGTTGTCTTTAATAGTCTAACGGCATTTAAAAGTAGGCTACTTGTTGAACTGTTAAGTCTTGACCCAGCTTGAAGGGGTAATGGCAGTTTTAACTGTATTATTCTTCTAAATGAGTTGTGATTGACTACAAAACCCTGCATGAGAGTATCGTTTGACTTGCTCTTTGCTTAACCTAGGCCCGTTCATTTTGGGCTGTTTGTATTCATTTGTAAGAATATGTCACATTTGGCTACTGATGCATTAATGGAACAATGGGCATAGATATTTAATTTAATTTAATTAAATGTTATTATAAATACTTATATATATGACTTCCGTTTTCTGTTGGATGCCTGCCCGTTCACAGCGTTCGTTGACCACAGACCACTGTACATAAAAAATAACCCTTTTGAGTTTAAGAAGAGTTTATGAAGTTGTAAAATAACAGATAATTCACTGGTATTAATTTTCCTGCCAGAATGGGCGAATGATTGAAAAACTTACTATTTTTATTTTTGGGGGGGTTTCACTAATTAGCTCACCTCCTGGACCAAGGAGATAAAGTAATTATTAAAATCAGGTGGTGTAGTAGCCTACATGGTTGGACAAAATACATATCTGTAGGTAGTCTTACCGGCGGCCTCCAAGATCCCCTCTAGAATGACGATGATCTGAAACTGCTGCCGCCAGAGCAGGTTTGGGCCCAGCTCCCAGAACGGGCTGCTGGGGTCGATGCTGTGCTGGATGACCTGCGGCTCCACCAAGGCCATGTGGAAAATGCTTTTCTCCATTTGTGGCAGCTCATCAACATAATTACAACATAGAACATTTTTTTTTTTCTATTCACATTAAGTACAGTTGAGACAATTCAACAGACAATTACAATCACATATTTTGCAGCTATATGAAATAAAGCAAAAAAAACATGCAGTTTCTGTGGTTAAAATAAATAAAGTCAAGATCCTCTACCTGCTTTTATTTACATCTGGAGACTATTGGCCCCTAAAGAACAGGAAGGACGTCAGTTGGTTTCAGTCAAGTGTTGTGACAAAATGCTTTTTAGGAGGTTATGCTACTTCTTTCGCATCTCATTTGAATTAGACATGGAACAAAATAATAACACAGCTTGAAAATGAAATGAAATTGAATGAAATGAAATGAAATTGGCAATGAACAAAAGCTACAATTCTCAGAAGAACGTGCAAATTCCTTTTTGGCGTTCTTGACAAATTTGAATTTAACTATACTTGCTGTTAATGACTCCCAGTCCCTTGATAACCCAATCGCCCTTGAGGAGCTGAAAACTGCAATCCTCTCTTGATGGATTCCCGCCTGAACGTTTTATACAGGTATGGGATATTGCAGGCCCCCTTATCCTAGCTTCAAATAATTATGCAGTTGAGAACGTCTCTTTTCATAGAGACCAGAATTTATCTCTAATATCAGTTTTACTAAAGGATAAAAATCCTCACGAATGTTCCCGCTACAGACCAATCATTTCCACTGAACTCAAACTTTTTGCAAAAGTTCTTGTTAATAGAATGGAATCTGTTATAGGGAAGTTGATAAGATTTGATCAAACTGGCTTTTTGAAGGGAACACTGGCTTCTGACTATATTAGATGATTATTGCACATTATACATGCTTGTGAATCTGATCAGAATCCAGCGGCAGTATTCTCTTGGATTCTGAAAAGCCTTCGATAGGCTCGAGTTGGCCTAGCTCTGGTCAGTACTAAAACATTTTGGAATGTTAAAACGAAGAATGATAAAAACGCTTTATAACTCCCCTTCGGCAGTTGTTCAAACAGGAAATCAACTCTCTCCACCTTTCATTATGCAGCGTGGTACGGGTCAAGGGTGCCCGCTACCCCCCATTATTTTTGCCCTTTCTTTGGAACCGCTAGTGTCGCGGGAGCGACTAAAACTTGTTAAGAAATCATTGTTGTCATTTGTTTTCTTTTATTCGTTTGGATGGCTTTCTGTATGCTTTCTTTTTTTTAAACCGTGTGATTTGTGGACTTTTATTTTTATTTTTCCTTGCCCATTGCCCACCATGGCACTTTTGATTTGGTAAATAGTTTTCAATTTGGCCATTTTAACACTGATTAGGAAAGCAGAAGTGCTGATTGGCCAAAGAGTTAAAGACTCAGGTATAAAACCCCAGTGCTTGTGGCAGTCGGCAGAGTTCCTGACCGAGGGTAAGGGTAAGATTGTGATTTTCACCAACTGGTGATAGCATATGAGTAGTATATAGAAGGCACTTCCTGTCACTTTTTAATTACTTTTTTAATTACTTTTTTAATTTCCGTTTGATGAGGAGGGAAGTGTTAAGAGGAACTATTATGGCAGAAGGGTTTGTGTGACGCAAGCCCCGTGGGGGTGTCATGACAGCGTTTTTTGGTGGGGGGAAGTTAGTACAATGTCTCGTCGTGTCCAACACTGTTATTGCAAAACCCCAAAAGCCAGCCTGTGGGGGGAAGTTATGTCTTATCCATACTGGCAGGGGTGCCTGGCTTGAATTGGCCAATGTTAGTTAACAGCTAAGATAGCCAGCCCAGCTTATTGCAATTGCAAAATGCTTTTTCCTTTGAGTTAATCTTACTTTGCCCAACTACTTGTTGTAACTGTCTTAAGTGAACTGTGTGACACAATCTCCCAGCCACAAAATGATCACGGGGCCAAAACCAAACAATGACATTACCCAAAATCAATAACAAAACCACTTATTCATGTCCAACTGCAACTTCTAACACGCAACCCCCGGGGGGGAGGTGTCGTGACAGCTCAGTATTCATTAGTTTTTTGTGCAAGTGAACCATTTTTCAACACACTAAAACACACAAGCAGTTCTTTTTGTTTATTCTTAGTTAATTAACATACTATTTAATTTAAAAAAGCTGTTAATTTAAGATTACTTTGATGATTGTGGTATTTTCTGTTAAACTTAATCAGTTCTTACTTCCTAATCTGTTTTTAAAGTCTGCAGATTACTATGCAGAAAAGTTAAGATGTTTTATACCTACACATTTTTGAAAAGTGCTCAGTTTGCGAAAATACTGTCACAGTAACTGCTTCGAGACGAATCAGGAAAGTTTGCTTTTTCATGATTGCACTACCCGCTTTATGTCAACAAGCTTATAGATGCAGGAAAGAATACAGAGCATGTAAAGCTCACAAGGGTCACAACGCCGCTATCTGACATGAAATGCAAGTTTATTACACACAGCGGTCCACAGCGAGTTGGTAAAGAGTCTGAAGTGAATGAGTCTCTCACCTGAATATATGCGTATTATCAGTTCGAGCCTTTGAGCAATGGTGATCAAAGACGGCAGCTTACTGTCTAATCAACTCACGCATTCCTATACAGATGTTTCCACAATACTTTCTAGATTCTATTTCTCTGCCCCACCAGCCTGTCTCTCTATGGCCAATCATTTCAAAACGCCCCTAAATCAACCCACGTAATTTTTGCATGTAATATGCAGAATAGCTCAAAAGTATAACTGTTTGGGGATATAAACACAAAACTTTGTACACACCCAAACATGTATGTGTACTCTATGTTTGTCTATATGTAAATATGTTTATTTTTTATTTTTAAACATGTTTATATAGTTATAATAGATGCTGTCAATTCTGCTTTTTATTCAGTTTGTAACTGTGTGCAACAATATAGTAGGTCAAAGTAAAACATGTCTCCAAGGTTCATGACGACGCCTTAAAAATTGAATAATTCACAAACTCTGTTGTAAATGATTACTTTGACACAATTTCCCCAACGCACTTCTCCGTGGAAAAGGATGTAATGCGAGCGACCTTTAGTCCTGCAACAGCTCATACACAAAGCCTCAGTGCACAGCTATTGGTGGTGTAAAAACATTAAGCTTCTCATGTAATAACAGAAACATTTACACAATATCTTTTCTTGACACCTATTTTCTTCGCAGCACACATGGTTTATCAAAAATCTAAAAGTATAAAATCGTATATACCAGCACTAAGTTCAACCTTGTACGTGGCCTTTAAAAGCTCAAACGGCTTAAAGATTACTTTGATGATTGTGGTATTTTCTGTTAAACTGAACCAGTTCTTACTTCCTAAATTGTTTTTAAAGTCTGCAGATTACTATGTAGAAAAGTTAAGTTTAAAATGTTTTATACCTACTAATTTGCAATAGTCTTCCATAACAAGGAAAAAGGGCACTTTCACATAAACACCATTTCACAAATATACAAGAACGGGGACACTACCACATGTCTTGATCTATTTCACACTGAATAACTTTTTGCCAAATAATTCTGAGGTTTCACACGTGTTGCTATGGATGAGCGATCTCACACCCGTAACAGGGCACCCAAAAGACTCAGTGGGGGCGTCTATGTGTTATCAGTATTGACCACGTGGAGTGAAGTGAAGTAATTTCATTCTAACCATCAGAAATATTTATATAACAAAAAGAACATTAAAACTGATATTTATTTATTTATGTCAACAAGCTTATAGACGCAGGAAAGAATACAGAGCATGTAAAGCTCACAAGGGTCACAACGCCGCTATCTGACATGAAATGCAAGTTTATTACACACAGCGGTCCACAGCGAGTTGGTAAAGAGTCTGAAGTGAATGAGTCTCTCACCTGAATATATGCATATTATCAGTTCGAGCCTTTTTAGCAATGGTGATCAAAGACGGCAGCTTACTGTCTAATCAACTCACAAATTCCTTCCATAACAAGGAAAAAGGGGCACTTTCACATAAACACCATTTCACAAATATACAAGAACGGGGACACTACCACATGTCTTGATCTATTTCACACTGAAGAACCTTTTGCCAAATAATTCTGAGGTTTCACACGTGTTGCTATGGATGAGCGATCTCACACCCGTAACAGGGCGCCCAAAAGACTGTCAGTGGAGGTGTCTATGTGTTATCAGTATTGACCACGTAGAGTGAAGTGAAGTAATTTCATTTTAACCATCAGAAATATTTATATAACAAAAGAACATTAAAACTGATATTTATTTCATATATTCAGCATTATAGGTATTCAAAGGTAATGTTTTGAAGTTAGTGTCGAGTATACAGTGCTTTAAGTACAGTATCATGAAACAGTAAAAACATTCATTTTTTCATGGCAATCTGTACCTTTGTTATCCTGCTTATTGCAATTGCAAAATGCTTAATTTTTGAAAAGTGCTCCATTTGCGAAAATACTGTCACAGTAACTGCTTCGAGACGAATCAGGAAAGTTTGCTTTTTCATGATTGCACTACCCGCTTTATGTCAACAAGCTTATAGACGCAGGAAAGAATACAGAGCATGTAAAACTCACAAGGGTCACAACGCCGCTATCTGACATGAAATGCAAGTTTATTACACTGTGGAGGAAGAAATTGTGTATCGAGTTGGAATGCTAGACCACATCCACAGGGGACAGTAGACACTAATTAATTCAGTGTGACACGGCGGCGCCACAGGTCCAAGACAAAGGGCTGTTCTAACAACCTGTTATATCTTCATGTTAGCCCATAGCTCCATTTACCTGTAAGTTAACGCCTTGTTACTTCCCCCTTGTGATTGTTCCCTCCCCTTCCGTCGCTTGGATATAAATATTCATTTGAATTTGAAGGCGGGAGATTCGGTGTCCTGCGTGCAGCTGCTCGTAATTAAAGCTTTAATACTGTTTAAAGGAATTCTCTCTGATCCTGCTGAGTTATTTTTTCCACGACAACACACAGCAGTCCACAGCGAGTTGGTAAAGAGTCTGAAGTGAATGAGTCTCTCACCTGAATATATGCATATTATCAGTTCGAGCCTTCGTGTCTAATCAACTCACGCATTCCTATACAAATGTTTCTACAATACTTTCTAGATTCTATTGCCCTGCCCCACCAGCCTGTCTCTCTATGGCCAATAATTTCAAAACGCCCCTAAATCAACCCACGTAATTTTTGCATGTAATATGCAGAATAGTTCAAAAGTATAACTGTTTGGGGATATAAACACAAAACTTTGTACACACCCAAACATGTATAGTGCGCTATGTGTACTCTATGTTTGTCTATATGTAAATATGTTTATTTTTAATTTTTAAACATGTTTATACAGCTATAATAGACGCTGTCAATTCTGCTTATAAAAAACACATGGTTTATCAAAAATATAAAAGTATAAAATCATATATTCCATCTCAGCAATAGGGTATTGATCAGAAACAGCGTTACTATAACAGTCAGTTGAATTATTGAATATATCAGTTGAACATATTCAAATGATTTAAAATATTGCATGTTAGCAATGCCTCACACATACAACAATTTGGAAGCCTCAATGGAGGTTTCAGATGGAATAACATGTACTAAGTTCAACTTTGTACATGGCTTTAAAATGCTCAGCTGAAACAATACGTTGGTAGTTTGATAAAAATGGTAGCTTTACTACTGAACTTCTAAAATGATAATATACGACAAAAAAGGTGCCATTGTGTCTTCTAAAACGTTTAGAAGTAATCATAAAAGTACGAGAAACGAGAATGGCAGATTAATTTATGCAGGATTTTCTTTCTTTGGAAAGATCTACATGAACTGACCACTTATTTTAAAAAGATAGACCAACTGTTTTTGTGGTGGAAGGAACAGAAGGCGTTACATTTTCTTTCTAGAAAATTATAACATCCGCAGGCTAATCCAAACAACCTAAGGTCTCAAACACCCCCACGCCCCGCTCCCGCCCAACCAGTCATTTTTAACCCGCCCCCACCATTGTCTTATCTGCATTTAAAGATCCGTGGTTATCTGTTTTAAACATCACTGCCAAACTGCAAAAACAAAAAAACAACCAAGATGTCAGCACCTGTGACGGGGCCATTGACTTTGACAACACCTCGGTATGGCTGCAGCGTTTGGGGCAAGAAATGGGCGAAAGCAACCTTACCTTTCTACCGCCAACACCACCTAACGACCCTATTCCTGACAGTGTTTCCCACATTCAGGATAGTCAGGATGATAAAAGCATCAATAGCCTGCATCTTGGACTATATTATTGAGCAGGATTTGAAAGAGGATTGTTATGGTTGCATAGTTAGTCACCATAGTCAGACTCAACACAGTTGCCTTTACTTAACCTGACCAAAATTATTTCTATTTTAATCATGAAACAATATATAAAAGGCTGTTTCACCCCTACCTGTACTACATCCTGGGAGAGCCGCTGCGATTGATTGGAGAGCAATGTTCTACAGAGAAAATCAGCGGTATAGCCGAAGTAGTTGCTTTTGACCTGAGGCACGAGCCGTACATCCATCAGACTTTGACTGCCATGAAAAATAGTCTCCCGGAAAAGTATCAATACAAAGTTTTTGGAAAAACTTTGGAAGCTTGGATAAATAAGTCCAAACCCCGAAAGCCGGAGAACTGGGAAACGGAATACGAAGTCTCTACCAAATAAGAAACGACATCTTTACCGGACATTACACAAACGCATCCTAGTGTAAATGTTGCGTCCCTAGAAAGGCTTATGGACCGTGTGAGACAGGTTTCTGCCACAGCCTGGCAAAAGTGTTGGCAGAAACTATAGATTATACATTGCCGCGACATATCCATTTACAGGAACTTTTTACATGTCTGTTTCAAAAGAAATGGTTATGTAGGACTGTTAACATTTTGGCTGTATTTACATATGTAACAGATTTATGTACAATTAAAATGTGTATAAGTGAAAATGTAAATGTTGTTAAGGTTGCCGAATGTTTGACGGCAGCACTTATTGACAAAAATGTTCAAGCCTTTGTGAAATGTATAAACTTCCTTAATGTAAAGCATCAGGGGGTGTGATTTTTAAATGTGTATAAAGGTTTTTAAAACAAATTCAGACTCTGTCATTATTCTTTAGCCATCTAACAATGGCAGAACGGTTGATGAAAACACCGTATTACATGCCATCAAATCCGGAGTCATATGGGGTCAAAGAGAATTTTCACCGGGTGTTAAAAGAAACAACGGGCTTAAGGTGTTACATCGCTGTCCGCCCTGTTCACTTTCCTTGTGTTTTTCTGCCACTTTGTTCCTTGCGTGTCATGTCTGGTTTTTATGTTCTCCTGGGGTTGTCTGTGTTGCAGGGCGCGGCTTCGCCGCAATCTGTCTCTGCTTCCTCGTTTCGTTTAGCCTGTCACAATTGTTTTTCCCTGCACATTCTGCACGCTGCCCCAATCTGTTTCTTGTTCCCTCGTTTCGTTTAGCCTGTCACAATTGTTTTTCCCTGCATTTCTGCACGCTGCCCCAATCTGTTTCTTGTTCCCTCGTTTTTCGTTTCAGCCTGTCACATTTGTTTTCCCCACACATTCTGCACGCTGCCCTTATTAGTTAATGCTTTGCCTATTTAAACCTGGCACTCGTTTAGCCCATTGCCTTTAAGTGCGTACTAGTTTTTCTAGCACTGCTTTCATTTGGTTACCTGTTCCTGACTTCGCGAATATTCCTGAATCTGCCTGTGTTTATTTTGTTTCTTGTTTAGTAGCCGCACGGCTTTCCTGTTTTTTGCCGGTTGTTTTTGGATTCCCTGTTTCTTGTTTATTTAGCTTACACGGCTAATCCTGTTTTGCCTGTTTGTTTTTGGACGGCTTGTTTCGTCACTTTTATTTGTTCCTTGATTAAACGCCTCCTGAGCGGAGCGCAAAATACCATCTCCGTTTCCAGTCTGCTTTTGGGTCCAGGTCTGCATTTACCGCACGTAACAGAACGCAAAGGCCATTATGGACCCAGCAGACTCGACTGCGCTCACCACCTACTCGCCTGCCAGGAGGCTCGTATAGACCAGCAGGAGCGACACATGAAGGAGACTATGGAGGCACTGAGGAGTATGGGAGGCCATATTTCTCAGGTGGGAGAACAGGTGTCCCAACTCAGCTCCAACGTCTCTCTTCTGACGCAGACGACTTCCCAACCCCCTGCGTCATCGCCGCCTGCCAGCCTGCCGGTTGGACAACCCAGGGACCCCGCATTCCCCACCCGGATCGCTATTATGGCGATTTGGGGAACTGCAAGGGTTCCTCATGCAATGCGACCTCATCTTCCACCTACAACCATCTTCATACGGCTCTGAGCCGGCAAGGATCGCATTCATCATGGGCTGCCTTGGGGGTAGGGCGCTGAGTGGGCCACTGCCATCTGGGACAGCCAGCTCCCAGCCAGTTCCCAGTACTCCACATTCGTGACAGAAATGAGGAAGGTTTTGATCACCGGTGGGTGGGAAGGATGCCTCCCAGCGCTTATTCCATCTCCGTCAAGGGGACCGCAGCGTGGCGGAGTACGCAGTGGTGTTCAGAACCCTGGCGGCGGAATCCGCTTGGAATGACGCGTCGCTCAAGGGGCCTTCCGAACGGGTTAGGTGAAGTGGTGAAGGACGAGCTGGCTACGAGGACTACCCTGACTCCCTCGACGCTCTGGTTTCCCCTTGCCATCAGGGTCGACAACCGCTTGCGGGAGCGTCGGAGGGAGAAGACCGTCACCTCACCCCAGCGAGCTCTTCTTCTCCGTCACCTCCTGATTCCTTCCTCTCCCGAACCACCGAGCAACGGTCAGCCCCGGGGCTTGCAACTGAAGAGCCCATGCAGCTGGGCAGAGCTCACCTCTCCCGGAGGAACGCAAGCGGAGACTCAAGGCGGAGTTTGCCTCTGTGTGTGTAACACGGGCCACTACCTGGCCACCTGCCCGTCGCGACCAAAGCCCAGGCTCACCAGTAAAACTGGGCCTACTGGTGAGCCACACCCAGGGCTCCACAACCGCCCAGTCTCGCTTCCAGTTGAAGGCCACGCTCAACTGGAACCGTCAACCCCTGTCGCTGTGTGCCCTAGTGGACTCTGGGGCGGATGGAGATTTCGATGCCCAGCTAGTGCGACAGGCTGGCATCGCCACTCGTCTTCTTGCCGTCCCTCTCCGGGTCCACGGACTGGATGGGAACCTCCTAGCCCAGGTCACTCACACCACCGAACCCCTACAGCTCATCCTGTCCGGCAACCACCGTGAGACCATTCAGCTCCTGGTCATCTCCTCACCCCAGTCCCCTCTGGTTCTCGGCCAACCCTGGCTCCAACTCCACAACCCTCATCTGAACTGGATCACCAGCAAGATCCAGAGCTGGAGTCCCTACTGTCACGCCACTTGCCTCCAGTCGGCTCGAGCACCCACGGAGGGTGCTTCACCTCCCGCCAGGTTGGTTCCTCCAGACATGTCCTCGGTTCCCCCCATGTATCACGACCTGGCGGAGGTGTTCAGCAAGAGCCGAGCCTCTTCGTTGCCCCCCTCATAGGCCCTATGACTGCGGCATCGACCTGCTTCCCGGGGCTCCCTGCCTTCCGGTCGCCTCTTCAACATCTCGCGGCCGGAGAGAGCAGCGATGGAGTCATATATTCATGACTCACTGGCGGCAGGCATCATCCGACCCTCTCATCCCCAGTCGGTGCAGGGTTCTTCTTCGTGGCCAAGAAGGACAAGTCACTCCGTCCCTGCATCGACTACCGCAACCTCAACGCCATCACCGTTAAAAACAAGTACCCTCTACCTCTCATCAACTCCGCATTCGAACCTCTACAGAAGGCCACTATTTTTTCTAAATTGGACCTCCGTAACGCCTACCACCTTGTTCGAATCCGGGAAGGGGACGAGTGGAAGACGGCGTTCAACACCCCCCTGGGCCACTTCGAGTACCTGGTGATGCCGTTCGGGCTCACCAACGCCCCCGCTGTGTTCCAGGCGTTGGTCAACGATGTGCTCCGGGACTTTCTCAACCGCTCTGTCTTCGTCTACCTTGACGACATTTTAAATTTCTCCCACAACCTACAGGAACACACTACCCATGTCCGGCAGGTCTTGGAGAGGTTGTGGGAGAACCAACTGTTTGTCAAGGCGGAGAAGTGCGAATTCCACGCCTCGTCGGTGAGCTTCCTGGGGTACATCGTGGAGTGTGGACAGGTGAGACCAGACCCGGCCAAGATCCAGGCGGTGGTGGAGTGGCCTCAACCGTCATCGGTAAAGGAATTGCAACGATTCCTGGGGTTTGCAAACTTTTACCGGCGATTCATTCGGGACTACAGCAGGGTAGCTGAACCCCTCACCCGACTCACCTCCCCATCCATCCCCTTCTCCTGGAACCCTGAAGCTGAAGCCGCCTTCATCGGTTTAAAGAACCGCTTCACTTCCGCTCCTGTCCTGGTCCATCCTGAGGTGTCTCGTCAGTTCGTGGTGGAGGTGGATGCCTCGGACTCCGGGGTGGGGGCCATCTTGTCCCAACGCTCGGGTAGGACCAAAAGCTCCATCCTTGCGCCTTCTACTCCCGTAGGCTGTCCCCCGCCGAGCGCAACTACGACGTTGGGAATCGGGAGTTGCTGGCGGTCAAACTCGCCCTGGAGGAGTGGCGACATTTGTTGGAGGGAGCGGAACACCCATTTATCGTCTGGACCGACCACAAGAACCTGGCATATATCCAGTCGGCCAAGAGACTCAGTTCTCGCCAGGCCGGTGGGCACTGTTCTTTGGCCGCTTCAACTTCACCATCACATACAGACCCGGATCCCGTAACCTAAAACCCGACGCCCTCTCCCGCCAATTCTCCTCCAAAACCGGACAGACGAGTCCCGACACCATCCTGTCCCCCTCCTGTGTGGTTGCTGCAGGACCTGGGAATTGAGAGGCAGATCAGGAGGCCCAGGCCACTCAACCTGACCCCAGACCTAACCCCAGCCCTCACCTGTTTGTCCCTGTTTCCGTCCGTTCCCAGGTCCTGCAGTGGACGCACTCCTCCCGTCTGGCCTGCCACCCCGGGTTCCAGCGCACCCTGTCGCTGCTCAAACGCAGCTTTTGGTGGCCGTCCATGGCCGGACGCCCGGGGAGTTTGTACTGGCCTGCACCACCTGTGCCAGGAGCAAGGCATCCCACCAGCCCGCCAGCGGTCTCCTCCGTCCCTACCCATCCCAGGTCATCCTTGGAGTCACATTGGTCTGGACTTCGTCTGTGGACTCCTCTGAAGGTAACGACACTATTTTGACCATTGTCGACCGATTCTCCAAAGCGGTCCATTTCGTTCCCCTTCCCAAGCTTCCCCTCAGCCTCAGAGACCCGCAGAGCTCCTGGTCCAGCACGTGGTTCGCTTACATGGGATCCCCTGGCGACGTTGTGTCGGACCGTGGTCCCCAGTTTTCCTCCCACGTCTGGAAGTCGTTTTGCCAGGCCCTGGGGCCTCCGTCAGCCTGTCCTCCGGCTACCACCCCCAGACGAATGGCCAGACCAAGAGGGCCAACCAAGACCTGGGGACTGCACTGCGGTGCATCACAGACCGGAACCCCTCCTCCTGGAGCAATCTGCTACCCTGGGTTGAGTATGCGCACACAATTCCTAACCAGCTCTGCCACCGGTCTCTCCCCTTCGAGTGCTCCCTAGGGGTATCAGCCCCCTGTTCCCGGCCCAGGAGGAGGAGATCTCCGTCCACGTCTGTGCAAAAACCCACATCCAGCGCTGTATTCGGATTTGGGAGGACACCCGCTCTGCTCTCCGTCGCTCCACCGCGCGCACTCAACGCCTGGCGGACCGCCACCGCACCGCAGCCCCCAATACTCTCCGGGACAGCAAGTCTGGCTCTCCACCACTGGCATTCCTCCAGTCCACCTCCAAGAAACTCCAGCCACGTTACATCGGTCCATACAAGGTACAGTCTATCATCAACCCCTCTGCTGTCAAACTCAAACTCCTCCAGCCCTCAAGATTCACCCCGTCTTTCACGCCTCGAAGATCAAACCTGTCACTACCAGCTCACTGTGCCCTCCGGCCGTTCCCCCCGCCCCGGATCATCGACAACGCCCCAGCATACACCGTCCGGCGCATCCTGGACATTCGGCGCAGGGGTCGGGGCCACCAATATTTGGTGGACTGGGAGGTTATGGCCCCGAGGAGAGGAGCTGGGTTTCCCGCCAGCTCATCCTCGACCCTTCCCTCATTCGCGGGACTTCCACCGAACCCACCCTCAGAAGAACAGGCCTGGTGGGTCGCCAGGAGGCTCCCGTTGAGGGGGGGGTTCTGTTACATCGCTGTCCGCCCTGTTCACTTTCCTTGTGTTTTTCTTCCACTTTGTTCCTTGCGTGTCATGTCTGGTTTTTTGCGTTCTCCCTGGGTTGTCTGTGTTATGGGCGCGGCTTCGCAGAATCTGTCTCTTGTTTCCTCGTTTCGTTTAGCCTGTCACAATTGTTTTTCCCTGAACATTCTGCACGCTGCCCCAATCTGTTTCTTGTTCCCTCGTTTCGTTTAGCCTGTCACAATTGTTTTTCCCTGCACATTCTGCACGCTGCCCCAATCTGTTTCTTGTTCCCTCGTTTTCGTTTCAGCCTGTCACATTTGTTTTCCCCTACACATTCTGCATGCTGCCCTTATTAGTTAATGCTTTTGCCTATTTAAACCCGGCACTCGTTTAGCCCATTGCCTTTGCGTACTAGTTTTTCTAGCACTGATTTCATTTGGTTACCTGTTCCTGACTTCGCGAATATTCCTGAATCTGCCTGTGTTTATTTTGTTTCTTGTTTAGTAGCCGCACGGCTTTCCTGTTTTTTGCCGGTTGTTTTTGGATTCCCTGTTTCTTGTTTATTTAGCCGCACGGCTAATCCTGTTTTGCCTGTTTGTTTTTGGACGGCTTGTTTCCGTCACTTTTATTTGTTCCTTGATTAAACGCCTCCTGAGCGGAGCGCAAATACCATCTCCGTGTCGAGTCCGCTTTTGGGTCCAGGTCTGCATTTACCGCACGTAACATAAGGCTCAATAATGGCCAGGTTACAGAATGGTTAGCCTGGCCAGTATACATCAAAATGTGTCTTGAAAAGAAAATTTACATTTTAAAAGAAATAAGGTTTTTGTTAGCAACATAGATTCACAATGGCAAGCCGGTCTGGTCGATATGTCTGTTTTTCCATACAAAATAACGGAAATAAGTTTATGCCACCCTGTATAGATGTACCGTCAAAGTATGCTTGGTCTGTGTGTTAAAAGACAAATCTGGTCATGAAGTTGCAAAAGACTTTACACACATATTAAAGCAGGGGAGAACACCAGTGAAACTACAAACGGATATGAAAAACTACAACATTACACATTTTGCTACAGGAAACGCGGTCAAAGCATGTGGTTCTCTGTGGCTCAGTTGGTAGAGCACAGCTGGGGCCACATACACTGAAAATTTATACATTCACTACTGTAAGTCGCTTTGGATAAAAGCGTCTGCTAAATGGCGTATATTATTATATTATTATCGGTAGTGGAGAGGTTTAACCGAACACTGAAAACTAAAATGTGACGTTATTTTACGTCAGTCAACAGCAGAGACAAACATGTGAAGTTAAGCAATAGTATACAGTTAAATTTGTTTTATTTTATATGTCAAAAATATTTAGTAAAGCATACTGAACCTGAGGCATGCACATTTTTGTTGTAGGTGCAATCAGGGGCTTAGCACACAATTCTGGGGCCTATACATATGCAGTCTTGTGGGCCCCCTTCCCCTCTTGATCCATGACTCTCACGCATCTTTAGAATTTTTGATTGAATCAACAACTATAGCTACACATGAATCTGTAGTGGTTATTAGGGTAATTGCTAATTAACTGCTTATACCACATTTAAACAAATAATTAGTAAGATTAGTAAGATTCTCTGGCCATAGTCCTGGGTCCTCTGGCAAATACCCTTCTGCATTCCCTCCTATCTTGCAAATTAGCGTTGACAATGCTACCATATCGCTAGCTTCCCTATAGCGATATGCAGCCACCTATTGGTATAGTGTGTGCAGCCATAGCAAATATTCTAGTGTAATGTACTGTCTACCGATGTTATGAAATAAGAAAATCGCTATTTCTGCATGTTTGTGATGGCTAGCTAGTGAATTAGCTTTCTGTTAGCTAGGTAGTTCATATTAATTTCCATTAACAGCCACCCCAAACATGCAAAAGTGTGATTTTACAAATATAAATACAAAGGGCTTGTTTGTGTTTTCTTTGACTTGTCAGTAATGTATCAAGAAGGCACATTTAATGTTTTAACATGACTAATAAACAAACCTTAGTACCTTTAGATAAGGTTTTATTTACATCTCTTTCCCTTTAAGCATCCCATGCTTATGGTTTATGTTTTCAGAGCAATAAGTTAATAATGTTCTTATTTCCATTGCTTACAAAAATGTATTGTGATATCCATTGTAAATTTTGCAAGATTTTTAATGGAGAAGGAAAAATGTTACTGTTGGCGGCTCCAAAGTCGAAGGAGACACCATGAAGCAACACGAAGAGCAAATTTCCCCGTTCATACCACTCCGGGAGAAAGAAAAAAACAAGAATGATTTAGGTTTAAGGTTGGCGACACAGTCCGACTGTCCCGGGCGAAAGGGGTTTTCGTGAAAGGCTATGACGTAAAACGTCCCTTCTATCTTTTCACTGTCATAGTCTTCCAGCCTGTACACAGACGGTTTCCGGGGTACACGTTCTACAACCTTGAAACACTCATCTGTCAAATTTGATCATAGCCTTTCACGAAAACCCCTTTCGCCTGGGAAATCTACATTTTCACTTATACACATTTTAATTGTACATAAATCTGTTACATATGTAAATACAGCCAAAATGTTAACAGTCCTACATAACCATTTCTTTTGAAACAGACATGTAAAAAGTTCCTGTAAATGGATATGTCGCGGCAATGTATAATCTATAGTTTCTGCCAACACTTTTGCCAGGCTGTGGCAGAAACCTGTCTCACACGGTCCATAAGCCTTTCTAGGGACGCAACATTTACACTAGGATGCGTTTGTGTAATGTCCGGTAAAGATGTCGTTTCTTATTTGGTAGAGACTTCGTATTCCGTTTCCCAGTTCTCCGGCTTTCGAGGTTTGGACTTATTTATCCAAGCTTCCAAAGTTTTTCCAAAAACTTTGTATTGATACTTTTCCGGGAGACTATTTTTCATGGCAGTCAAAGTCTGACGGATGTACGGCTCGTGCCTCAGGTCAAATCAAATCAAATCAAATCAAGTTTATTTGTATAGCGCTTTTCACAATAGAATTGTCACAAAACGCTTAACAGAGGGGGAGCCCAGGCCTAGACCCCCCCAAAAGCAAGCCTAACGGCAACAGTGGCAAGGAAAAACTCCCTAGGTAGGGAGAAACCTTGGGAGGAACCAGACTAAAAGGGGAGCCCATCCTCTTCTGGCCGGCACAGGGTATGTCAAAAGACCATGTCATGGTCAGTCCAAGGTGGCTCAGGGCTGAAAGACTTTGCCCCTCCTGAGTTAGGTAGTCAGCGGGGGGAGCTAACCACGCGGAGAGGGTCCAGATCCAGGAACTGGGGTTGGCGTGGGGGTGAGGGTTGATGGGGGCAGCTCACACTTCTCAGGAGGATCTAGGGCTCGGGGCAGGTGCCCCGAGTCAGAGGCAGAGGCAGAGAAGAGAACATGCAGTCAGAAAAAGCAGTGCTATAGCCAGTAGCATTATGTAAGAGCAGGGGAGCACAAGCATAGGAAATATACAGATAGCCCCAACAGGTGTAAGCTATGGCAGCATACCTATTAGGAGAGGACACAGAAAAAACACGCAGCCATGAGAGAGTTCCAAACAATCACACCTGATCAAGGATAACCAGCATAACAGTGGTGGTAACACATTGAGGAGGTGACAGTATGGAAAGTTTCTCACTCCATAAGACACTAAGGCACGGCCTTCTCCATCTCTCCACCTAGACTATGTTTGGCAGTAGGCTAGGCTGAAAAGATATGTTTTTAATCTACACTTAAAAATTGAAACTGTGTCCGAATCCCTAACATGCCTTGGTAAACCGTTCCACAACAGAGGAGCTCTAAAGAGAAGGCTCTACCACCAGCTGTGCTTTTCAGAATTCTAGGGAGTAATAGATGGCCGGCTTCTTGTGAACGAAGCAGTCGTGGTAATGCTTATAGGGGGCAATCATTTCGGTCAGATATAAAGGTGCAAGTCCGTTTACTGCTTTAAAAGTTAGCAACAGTACTTTATAATCAGCCCGATATTTAATAGGAAGCCAATGTAGTGATGCTAACACTGGAGTAATGTGCTCATACTTTTTGGATCTAGTCAAAATACGTGCCGCTGTATTCTGTACTAGTTGAAGACTCTTTAGAGAGCTACTAGAGGAGCCGGATAATAAGGCATTACAATAGTCTAGCCTCGATGCAACAAAAGCATGCATCAAGGTTTTAGCATCCTCTAATGACAGAAAGTGCCGAATTTTAGCTATGTTTCTTAGGTGAAAGAAAGCTACTCTGGAAGTGTTTTTAATATGAGTTAGGTGGTGTTGGCGGTAGAAAGGTAAGGTTGGGGCGTGGTTATGGCGCTGATCTAGGCACACGTCTTTTTGTGAGCTCCTGGCGAAATTTGATTAAATTCCTGTACAACATCCTTTAAGTGTATGGACATAAACACCAATTGTTGGTGGTAACTTTGCAGTGTATACAATCGTTATTATGTCGCCGAAAAAGGCAAAGAATAAGTCTAAATCTAACTCTTTCCCGGTCGAGGACGACGACGAGATGGATGCTAGTAGCCTAGCTAGCTCAACAGGCAGTGCTGCTATCGCTAGCTCTTCCCCCCAGCCAGAAGTGACGGTTCTTGAAACGGCTCACAACTTGGATGTTATTCAAAAACTAGACTTGATGAGAAGTGACTTTGTCACAAAGTTTTATGGAGTCCTGAATGCAATTCAGGATGTTAAGAGGGATGTGCGAGACTTTTCCTGTCGCATGGATGAGGCAGAAGAGCGGATTAGCAACGTTGAAGACACAGTTAACTCAGAGAAAGGCAAGACTGAAACGCTAGTTAAACAAGTGGCTCTCCTTACAAACAAGCTTGACGAGCTTGAAAACCGCTCGCGGAGATCAAACCTTAGACTGGTTAACTTGCCGGAAAAAGTGGAAAAGACAACGCATGTCGTTTTCGAGAAATGGCTACCTGAAGCATTGGGACCTGCAATCTTTCATACACCACCTATCATCGAGAGAGCACACAGGCTCCCCGGTCGGGCACAATCCACCCGCACTCCTCAATCAAGAGTCCTCATTATGAAGTTCATGAACTTCCAAGACAAAGTCCGAGTGATGCGAGCAGCCAGGGCCAAAGGCAAGGTACTCTGCGGCGAACAAGAGGTCATGTTCTTCCCAGACCTGTCAGCGGAGCTGCACCGACGGAGGAGGCGTTTCGATGGGGTAAAGCAACAACTGAGATCCCTGAACATTCGCCATGGAATTGTGTACCCAGCCAAGCTTCGCCTGACGATTGATGGACAAACACGTGAGTTTGAGTCCCCAGCAGACGCTGAGAAGTTTGTCCAGGGCATTCAACGCACCGCAGACGCTGACACACAGCGGAGATGATTTGGAACTCTTAAGAATATCGCTAATTAGCGACATGCAAGAAGTGACACTGTTCGAGCTGTTGACTAATGGATGAACCTACAAATGTAAAGGGTATTGTTTGCATTATTAGCATATCTTATTGTTGTTTTCCTATTTTCTTTTCACTTAAACTGCTTTATTATGGCATTAGCTTGTCGTATGAAGGCCGATATTTTCTGTTAGATTATCAGAGAGAGGTGCGTCTCGTCATTCACTGTTGCCTATATTTTCTGGAAGTGGACAGGTGACTAAGATCCCTGGAACAGACCTATACTGCAAAAGAGACTACCTTGAGTATTTCTTTAATTAATGCTTGTCCGTGAATTTAGTGCCAGGAGAGACACATATTTTGTTTTAGTGCTAGTGTATTACTACACGGATAGCTTAGTTTGGTTTGACTGCTCCCTTGCTTGCACTGGATCAGTTGGTGCACGTATTTACACCCCAAGGTAAGGGGGAGGGTGGGAGGGTACGAGAGGCTGTCCTGTTCGGGATGACAGCTAAGGGGATATGTTTATGGCAGATTTGAGTTATTGTGTATGTTTGTCTGTATTTCTCACAATATTACTCTGTTCGACGACACACTTTTGATCTCATAACGAAGCAACAGGTTTATTTACAGTATAGTGCTGATGACTTCAAATAGGAAACTAAAATTCACCTCTTGGAATGTGAGGGGGATGGTTAAATTGACTAAGCTGAAACAGGTTATTACTAGGCTTAAACAGCTTGATTCATCTATTGTCTTTATCCAAGAGACTCACTTACTTAGGGATGACTTACTGAAGGTACAAAGGAGATGGCCGGGCCAGGTACTGACTTCATGTTTCTCTTCTCACTCTAGAGGGGTTATGATATTGGTTCACAGGTCTGTGCCATTTCAAGTGAATAATACTATTTTTGATACAGCTGGTAGGTATTTGGTGGTACAGGGCACTCTTCTGAGAGAAAATATCAATTTGGTTAATGTCTATGGCCCAAATGATGACAATCCCTCATTTTTTGAGAATCTATTTTTACTGATTGCCTCCCTTCCTGGTAAAGTAATAATAGCTGGCGATTTTAACTGTACTCTTGACCCGGTGCTTGATCGCTCATCGAAGCTAGACACCTCTCATTCGCAAAGTAGAAAGAAAATACATCAGTTCATGAAAGACCTGAACCTTTGTGACCCCTGGAGGATTCACAACCCAGTTAAAAGGGAATTCTCATGTTATTCATCAACATTTAAAACCTATTCTCGTATAGATTATTTTTAATTTCCTCTTCTCTGCTGCCCAATATAACTAACTGCATATATGATAGTATTGTTTTGTCAGATCATTCCCCCACCTCACTATTTTACAAGGATTCTCAATTGCCTACAGGTTCCTCTAGATGGCGTTTACACCCTAGATGGTTACAGGACTCTGAGTTCATAAAATTTGTGGGTGAACATATAGATGTTTACTTTGCAATTAATACAGATCAGACTACTGCGGCCATTAGGTGGGAGGCTTTTAACCCCCTGAGGTCGACGGGAGCGGCGCCGCTCCCAGCAGCAATAAAAGTATATTACTATTTCTAATTTCGCGATATTTTATCATACACACGCGACAAAAACATTGACAGAAACCTTAGAATCGCGACTGTCAGATTTGAGCACTGGCAAATCAAATGGGATTTTTTAAATTAGGTTAATTAGACCAAAAGTAAACCTTGTTTTTTACTCTGTTTTACCTTTTAGTAACGTCCCCTTCTATTGACATGGTAACTAGGTGCGAGTTTCGGGGAGGTGTGGGGGGGCGTGGGGCCATGTGTGAAACGCCGGCGTAAACAACACAAACTGTCCCGACAATTTGAAGCAAGATTTTATACAGACATACAATTTTATTCAAGATGGAAAGATTTTCTGCGCTGCAGTGTTTGAGAGCATCGATGGAAAGCGAAGAAGACAATAACTGACGAAGAGTAAGTAACTATATTTGATTTGCCATGTTATCAAATACTCGTATTCAATATATGAATTCCGTGTGTGAAATTGCAGCGTAAACAATGTCCCGACATTATATCGGATCTTGTCTGTGTTTACGGTTATGAGCTGCCAGCAACAGACGGTGTATGCTGATATTTATTTGATTTACCATATTTTCAAATACTCGTGAAAATATATGAATTCCGCGTCTTGTGACGCTATACGAAAAAATCAGAATCATTGGCGGACTGCTGCGAATAATTAACGGAGGATATTTAACCAGCTGGCATTCTGTTTCGCGCTTGGACATTATCTAGCTTAGCTTGATAATACCTATTGTGATTAATGTTTCTTGCCTCTCGAGAACTTGTTTGTGTGCTTATTGTGGTTTAGATTCCCAGCGTTTAGTTTATTCCGAGATTTTGGATACGTTTTGTTTGTTCCTGATCGTTGGTTATTTTGTTTTGTCTTGTTTATGTCTTTCCGTGTCTTCGTAGACACGGATTTTGCTTTCGTTTTCCTACAGACGTTTAAAGATGAATATCTTAAACTTTTGATCATGTGCCTGTGCCCAATGCCAGACTTTGGATGTTGTCAAACTGGCTTCTGTTGGTCGCAAGAAATGCGTAGGCTACTCTGCAAGATGTCTTTGTCTGATGGCCTTTGACCATGATCTTTCAGGTGTGGATCATGAATATTCAGTAAATTAGCATATAGCCCTCCCACAGCCTGAAATAAATGTGACCAGTTCTGATAAAACAGGTTTTTAGCTATTTAGATCTCATATGTGCTAAAACATTTTCACACCCTTACATAACCAAGACCTTGATGAACAAACGCACATTGGCAAAACAATTCGTCACTATATTTAGTGTGTGCTTTCACAACTTTTGTGACAGCAGAAAAATTAACTATTTTTAACTTGTGTGTTTGTAGATCTATTTACAAGCTGCATATGATACTGACCAAACTATTGATGGCATACAAATGTAGCTGTGATTGTCCTTCAAATAAAAATATTAAACACCTTGGAGTAAATGTGTGTTAAATTGATGAAATTGAGATAAATATCAGACCATGCCAAAATCAAAAAACATCTAAAAGCTTAGCACGGACCTCAGAGGGTTAAAGCATATATTAGAGGGCAAATGATTAGTTTCACCAGTTCCAAATCTAATAAATTCAAACAGAAAATGAACGAATTGGACTCAGAAATCAGAAATTTGGAGAGAATGGCTAGCCTTGATAATTCTGTACAAATAAAACAAGAACTATTTTCCCTTAAAGCTGAGTATGAGGAGCTTTCCACGTTAAAAGCTGAAGATGGTCTAATTAGGCTTAAGCAAACTTTTTATGACCAGGGTGAAAAACCCGGTAAATTACTTGCCTGGCAAATTAAGAAACTTAACTCCGAAAGAGCCATAAATGCAATTAGGAATGAACAGGGGGAAATAACTACAGATCCTTTGGAAATTAACCGGGCTTTCATCTCGTTCTATGAGGCCCTCTATCAATCGGAATATCCAATTAATTCAGTAAACCAGAACATTTTTCTAGATGGACTAGATACCCCTTGTATATCTGAAGATACAAAACTTGAGCTTGATAAGGCACTGGATTTAGAGGATGTTTCCAACGCCATTCTCAGCATGAAAGGCAGTAAGGCATCAGGACCCGATGGGCTCCCAATAGACATTTATAAATTATTTAGAGAAAAACTAATAGCCCCTCTGTTAGATATGTATACGGAATCCTTCAAACAAGGTTACCTTCCCCCTTCATTACAAAGTGCCCTGATCACTCTTATTTTAAAGCCAGGTAAATTGGCAACAGAATGTGGTTCCTTTTGACCGATCTCACTTTTGAATTCTGATGCAAAGATCATTGCTAAAGCCTTGGCTATGAGACTGGAGACGGTCCTGCCAACCATTATACATACAGATCAAAATGGCTTTGTTAGAAATCGACAGGGATTCCACAATGTGAGAAGGGTACTCAATATAGTACATGTGTGTGAGGGGTCGCCCGATTCTGCCATTGTGGCACTTGATGCGGAGAAGGCGTTTGACAGAGTCGAATGGCCCTATCTATTAGAGGTCCTTAGGCGCTTTGGATTTGGTGTCCACTTTTGTAGATGGGTTGAACTTCTGTTTATTGATTCTTCTGCAGAAATATTTACTAATAATTTGATTTCACAGCCGTTTAAGCTCTCTCGCGGCTCGAGGCAAGGCTCACCAATTTCACCTTTACTATTTGTAATAGCCATGGAACCGTTGGCAATAGCAATAAGATCACATCCTGCAATTAGTGGTATCAGGACAGGGGACCAAGAGCATCATATTGCATTATACGCAGATGATACCATAGTGTTTGTTTCAAATCTTGGGAAATCAATACCATCCCTTTTGGGGTTGATCAGTCAATTTGGTAGCTTTTCTGGTTTTAAGGTGAACAAAGATAAATCATTTATTATGTTTCTAAATGAACAAGAGAGAAGAATTCCAACAATACCCCACCCATTTGTAAATGCTGTAGAAGGTTTTAACTATCTGGGTATTAGAATAACTCCAGTGATAACCACTCTTAGTTTAACTAACTATGATCCCTTGTTAGCTAAAGTGTCGGAGGATGTCACAAGATGGACAACGTTGCCTCTTTCTATAATGGGAAGAATAAATATAATCAAGATGAATATATTACCTAAATTTTTATATCTTTTCCAATCAATTCCTTTGGCTCCTCCAACTTCGTTTTTCCCAAAATTAGGAAGCTGTTTTCAAACTTTATTTGGAATAACAGAAAGCCGAGACTTAGACTTTCTCTGTTATATTTGCCTTACGATAGGGAGGGTTACAACTACCAAATTTACAGTGGTATTACTGGGCTGCTCAGTTGAGGGCAGCAATGTTTTGGTTTTCTGGTGAGGTAACTCTGCCCTGGCTGCGAATTGAGTCGTTATCCTCAGGGGGTTTGGCGCTGGATAGCTTTTTGTACTCAGCTCCCTTGAAGACATTAAGAAAAAACACAGTTAATCCTTTTGTGAAAAACACTATTGTAGTCTGGCATGAAGTACATAGATATCTGGGCGACTTCCCAGTGTTGTCTTGTTTTTCTCCAATTTGGGGCAATGAACACTTCAGCCCAGCTAAGAATGACATGGGATTTAAAAAGTGGTTAAGTAAGGGCATAGTTAAACTAGTAGATCTCTACGAGGATAACAATCTAATGTCATTTGATGAGCTGAAATCGAAGTATGATGTTCCGCAGAAACACTTCTTTAAATATTTACAACTTAGAAGTTTTATTAGGGCACGCTTAAAGAATTCAGTGCAACAACCCCCATTGTCCACCTTGGAGATATTTTCCACACAAGATTGTTTTAGCAAAGGACGGGTTACTCAATTATATAATTTAATGGTGGAAAACCATAAAGACAACTCTGAAAGTAAGAGACAAGAGTGGATACAAGACTTACAAGAGGACATTTTAGAGGATGAATGGGGGTTAATATGTTCAAAGGCACAAACTCAAACCATTAACACTCGACTGAGATTAATACAGTATAATTGGATAATGAGAACGTATATCACCCCGGTGAAGTTAAATAAATTTGATCCCAATATTCCTGACCAATGCTATAAATGCAATAGTCACCAAGGTACGTTATATCACTGCTTGTGGGAATGTGGGGAGATTCAAAAGTTCTGGAGTTCTGTGATACGTTATATCTCTCAAATTACCTCTTCTCCTGTGCCTCTAAGTCCTAAATTGTGTATTTTAAGTATTTACCCAGACAATTGTTCTTTCTACTAGAGAAAGAAAAAATGGCTGACCTATGTCTACTACAAGCCAGGCGCTCGATTGCCCTGTGTTGGAAGAATGTTAGTTGCCCCTCTCTTGGCTATTGGCTGAAAAACTTAACAACAAGTTTGGCTCTTGAGAAACTTACGTATATAGTTAGGAAGAAAGCCTCTGAGTTTTATAATATCTGGGAGATGTTTTTGGAATTTGTTAAAAATGGTGACATTGAAGAGGCATTGTAAGTGTAAAGCTGTGGTGGGAATGACTACTCTATTGTGAGAAATGTGTGTTGTATGCTGGTATATGTCTGTGATTGTATTTTATTTTATTTATTTTTATTCAATTTTAATTCATTTATTTATTTACTTAATTTTAGTGTTTTCATAGTACATATTATCATCGATTTAATTATTAAGTGAATTTTTCTCTTTTGTTTTTTTGTCTTTTCTTTTTTTCTGCCACAAGTTCAATTCGAGGGAGGGTACAGTTAAATTTGGGGGAGGTTATACTTAAGTATGTTAATTGTAAATTGTGTGGTGTTAAATTTGTAAAATCAATAAATATATGTTTAAAAAAAAAAAAGAAAGGTAAGGTTGCTTTCGCCCATTTCTTGCCCCAAACGCTGCAGCCATACCGAGGTGTTGTCAAAGTCAATGGCCCCGTCACAGGTGCTGACATCTTGGTTGTTAGAGCTGTGAGCCATGTTTTTTTGTTTTTGCAGTTTGGCAGTGATGTTTAAAACAGATAACCACGGATCCTTTAAATACAGATAAGACAATGGTGGGGGCGGGTTAAAAATGACTGGTTGGGCGGGAGCGGGGCGTGGGGGTGTTTGAGACCTTAGGTTGTTTGGATTAGCCTGCGGATGTTATAATTTTCTAGAAAGAAAATGTAACGCCTTCTGTTCCTTCCACCACAAAAACAGTTGGTCTATCTTTTTAAAATAAGTGGTCAGTTCATGTAGATCTTTCCAAAGAAAGAAAATCCTGCATAAATTAATCTGCTATTCTCGTTTCTCGTACTTTTACGATTACTTCTAAACGTTTTAGAAGACACAATGGCACCTTTTTTTGTCGTATATTATCATTTTAGAAGTTCAGTAGTAAAGCTACCATTTTTATCAAACTACCAACGTATTGTTTCAGCTGAGCATTTTAAAGCCACGTACAAAGTTGAACTTAGTACATGTTATTCCATCTGAAACCCCCATTGAGGCTTCCAAATTGTTGTGAGGCATTGCTAACATGCAATATTTTAAATCATTTGAATATGTTCAACTGATATATTCAATAATTCAACTGACTGTTATAGTAACGCTGTTTCTGATCAATACCCTATTGCTGAGATGGAATATACGATTTTATACTTTTATATTTTTGATAAACCATGTGTTTTTTATAAGCAGAATTGACAGCGTCTATTATAGCTGTATAAACATGTTTAAAAATTAAAACATATTTACATATAGACAAACATAGAGTACACATAGCGCACTATACATGTTTGGGTGTGTACAAAGTTTTGTGTTTATATCCCCAAACAGTTATACTTTTGAACTATTCTGCATATTACATGCAAAAATTACGTGGGTTGATTTAGGGGCGTTTTGAAATTATTGGCCATAGAGAGACAGGCTGGTGGGGCAGGGCAATAGAATCTAGAAAGTATTGTAGAAACATTTGTATAGGAATGCGTGAGTTGATTAGACACGAAGGCTCGAACTGATAATATGCATATATTCAGGTGAGAGACTCATTCACTTCAGACTCTTTACCAACTCGCTGTGGACTGCTGTGTGTTGTCGTGGAAAAAATAACTCAGCAGGATCAGAGAGAATTCCTTTAAACAGTATTAAAGCTTTAATTACGAGCAGCTGCACGCAGGACACCGAATCTCCCGCCTTCAAATTCAAATGAATATTTATATCCAAGCGACGGAAGGGGAGGGAACAATCACAAGGGGGAAGTAACAAGGCGTTAACTTACAGGTAAATGGAGCTATGGGCTAACATGAAGATATAACAGGTTGTTAGAACAGCCCTTTGTCTTGGACCTGTGGCGCCGCCGTGTCACACTGAATTAATTAGTGTCTACTGTCCCCTGTGGATGTGGTCTAGCATTCCAACTCGATACACAATTTCTTCCTCCACAGTGTAATAAACTTGCATTTCATGTCAGATAGCGGCGTTGTGACCCTTGTGAGTTTTACATGCTCTGTATTCTTTCCTGCGTCTATAAGCTTGTTGACATAAAGCGGGTAGTGCAATCATGAAAAAGCAAACTTTCCTGATTCGTCTCGAAGCAGTTACTGTGACAGTATTTTCGCAAACGGAGCACTTTTCAAAAATTAAGCATTTTGCAATTGCAATAAGCAGGATAACAAAGGTACAGATTGCCATGAAAAAATGAATGTTTTTACTGTTTCATGATACTGTACTTAAAGCACTGTATACTCGACACTAACTTCGAAACATTACCTTTGAATACCTATAATGCTGAATATATGAAATAAATATCAGTTTTAATGTTCTTTTGTTATATAAATATTTCTGATGGTTAGAATGAAATTACTTCACTTCACTCTACGTGGTCAATACTGATAACACATAGACGCCCCCACTGACAGTCTTTTGGGCGCCCTGTTATGGGTGTGAGATCGCTCATCCATAGCAACACGTGTGAAACCTCAGAATTATTTGGCAAAAGGTTCTTCAGTGTGAAATAGATCAAGACATGTGGTAGTGTCCCCGTTCTTGTATATTTGTGAAATGGTGTTTATGTGAAAGTGCCCCTTTTTCCTTGTTATGGAAGGAATTTGTGAGTTTATTAGACAGTAAGCTGCCGTCTTTGATCACCATTGCTAAAAAGGCTCGAACTGATAATATGCATATATTCAGGTGAGAGACTCATTCACTTCAGACTCTTTACCAACTCGCTGTGGACCGCTGTGTGTAATAAACTTGCATTTCATGTCAGATAGCGGCGTTGTGACCCTTGTGAGCTTTACATGCTCTGTATTCTTTCCTGCGTCTATAAGCTTGTTGACATAAAGCGGGTAGTGCAATCATGAAAAAGCAAACTTTCCTGATTCGTCTCGAAGCAGTTACTGTGACAGTATTTTCGCAAACTCAGCACTTTTCAAAAATTAGTAGGTATAAAACATCTGAACTTTTCTGCATAGTAATCTGCAGACTTTAAAAACAGATTAGGAAGTAAGAACTGATTAAGTTTAACAGAAAATACCACAATCATCAAAGTAATCTTAAATTACTTAGCTTTTTAAAATTAAATAGTATGTTGATTAACTAAGAATAAACAAAAAGAACTGCTTGTGTGTTTTAGTGTGTTGAGAAATGGTTCACTTGCACAAAAAACTAATGAATACTGAGCTGTCACGATACCTCCCCCCCGGGGGTTGCGTGTTAGAAGTTGCAGTTGGACATGAATAAGTGTTTTTTTTATTGATTTTGGGTAATGTCATTGTTTGGTTTTGGCCCCGTGATCATTTTGTGGCTGGGAGATTGTGTCACACAGTTCACTTAAGACAGTTACAACAAGTAGTTGGGCAAAGTAAGATTAACTCAAAGGAAAAAGCATTTTGCAATTGCAATAAGCTGGGCTGGCTATCTTAGCTGTTAACTAACATTGGCCAATTCAAGCCAGGCACCCCTGCCAGTATGGATAAGACATAACTTCCCCCCACAGGCTGGCTTTTGGGGTTTTGCAATAACAGTGTTGGACACGACGAGACATTGTACTAACTTCCCCCCACCAAAAAACGCTGTCATGACACCCCCACGGGGCTTGCGTCACACAAACCCTTCTGCCATAATAGTTCCTCTTAACACTTCCCTCCTTATCAAACGGAAATTTAAAAAGTAATTAAAAAGTGACAGGAAGTGCCTTCTATATACTACTCATATGGACTTTGTGGCTAGAAATAGCCAGATAATTGTGGGCTTGTGTCTTGCTGCGGTGAGTTTCCCTGAAGACCGAACAAAGGGTCAGTGGGCCCTATTTTCGTGCCGGCGCTATGACCTAGCGCTGACGAATTACCAGTTTCGTCTGTCGCAAACAGAATATTTCCTGCCTCCGCCGAGTTTTCGAGCAATTTCGTGGTGCGCAATGAAGGCGTTTGCGTGACTATGGGTTGGGCTGCGCAATAGGGGGTGTGACAATGAAAACAATCGGCGCTATGCAAGTTTGGTGTCAAATAATGAGTATGCGTTAACGTCCAACTAGACCACCTCTTAACGAAAATGCTGTCGCTCTGTGCAATTTGGTGACTTTATTGATGCGCACATATGAACATACGGTTATCTGAAATCACATGAGAATGTTTTGTGAATATTGTGAATTTCTCCCCACATTGAAGTAAATCGTCCAATCCATGGGTAACTTGCAAGCTGTAATCAGTTAAGCTAAAAACGAATAACTATAAGCTAAAAGCTTGTGGTTATTCAATGCACGGACATGAAAGACTGAAGCCAGCAGGCCATCCATCGCTACCGTTCAGTAAGATACACCTGTTAAATAAATATATGTTTGTATGCACATTGTTTCTCTTATGTGAAAGGGTTTTATTCTTTCCATTTGCACTACAGAAAATGGAGTACATAATTGGATGCCGAAGGCGATACCGTGAGCGCATATACCGCCAACGGGTATCATTTATCAACCTGTCTGAGGAGGAGTGCAGGCAGAAGCTGCACCTCTCCCGACAGGTTGTCGCTTGGATCTGCTGGCTCGTGGTTCTGGACATCGAGGGAAACCCACCTGGTCCCTGTGTGCTTCCTGTCGCTGTTAAAGTGACAGCAGCCCTCGCCTTCTTCGCCACCGGCTCCTTCCAACACACCCTGGGTTTGGTAGCCAGTGGTAGCCAGTGTTGGCCAGACGGCTATCAGTTCGGCTGTACATTACATTACATTACATTACATTACATTATAGGCATTTGGCAGACGCTCTTATCCAGAGCGACGTACAACAAAGTGTTAACCGTAGTCAAGAACTGTTTAGCTGAAAGCCACCCTAGTGGGAAGTACAATTCCTGGGTGCTAGGAGCAACCACATAGTTAAACTAGGACCCTGTAGGTAAATCTGTAGGCACAATTCAGAGGTAGCAGTAAAGCACTCAATGCAGGAAATAATGCCTAAGCCTAATACAATACATAAACAAGTAGACGTGTAAACTAAGCAACTATGTCCCTAAGTTAACAAAAACCGGACTACGGGGAGAGGTGCACCCTGAAGAGGTGAGTCTTCAGTCGCCGCTGAAGGTGGCTAGGTCTCAGCTGTTCTGACTTCCACAGGAAGGTCATTCCACCATCGTGGAGCCAGAACCGACAGGAGACGTGACCGGGAAGCGCAGGTGCGGAGGGGGAGGTGCTAGGCGTCCTGAGGTAGCCGAACGGAGAGGTGTCTGGCAGGTGTGTAGGGTTTGAAGATCTTGGTGAGGTATGTTGGGGCTGATCCCTTGACTGCCTGGTATGCTAGGACCAATGTCTTGAATTTGATGCGAGCTATCACAGGCAGCCAGTGGAGGGTAGTGAGCAGAGGGGTGACATGGGAGTGTCGAGGAAGGTTGTAGATCAGACGGGCCGCAGCGTTCTGGATGAGTTGCAGGGGTCTGATAGCAGATGCGGGAAGGCCAGCCAGGAGCGAGGTTGCAGTAGTCCAAGCGGGACAGTACCATTGCTTGGACCAGGAGCTGGGTAGAGTACGTGGTAAGGAAGGGACGGATCCTCCTGATGTTATACAGGAAGAATCTGCACGCCCGGCTTACCGCTGCAATGTTCATTGATAGGGACAGCCTGTTGTCCATCACCACACCGAGATTCTTCACGCAGGGTGATGATGTCACCAGGGTGTCACCTAGAGAAATGGAGAAATCAAGGTGGGGAGAGTTTAGGGCAGGAATGAAGATTAGCTCTGTTTTACCTGGGTTGAGCTTTAGGTGGTGACTGTCCATCCAGCTCTGAATGTCCCCAGGCAAGCAGCGATGCGGGTAGAGACCTGAGTGTCTGATGGGGAGAAGGAGAGAAAGAGTTGAGTGTCATCAGCATAACAATGGTAAGATAAGCCGTGGGCAGAGATTACAGAGCCAAGGGAGCGGGTGTACAGGGAGAAGAGAAGGGGACCGAGGACTGAGCCCTGTGGAACCCCGGTGGGGAGGGAGCAAGGCGGTGATACTTTACCAGCCCAGGCAACCTGGAAGGAGCGACCGGAGAGGTAGGACTCGATCCAGGCGAGGGCTGTACCGCAGATCCCTGTTGCTGCCAGGGAGGACAGGAGGATGGAGTGCTCCACAGTGTCGAAGGCAGCGGAGAGATCAAGCAGGATCAGGATGGAGGAGAGGGAGGCGGCTCGTGCGGTGTGAAGAGCTTCATTGACCGAGAGGAGAGCGGTTTCTGTTGAGTGGCCAGGTCTGAAGCCAGACTGGTAGGGGTCCAGCAGGTTATTTTCTGTAAGGAAAGCAGAGAGTTGGTGAGATACCGCTCTTTCGAGGGTTTTAGACAGGAAGGGGAGGAGGGATACTGGGCGATAATTCTGGATAACTGAGGGGTCTAGAGTGGGTTTTTTCAGCAGAGGGGTGATATGGGCCCTTTTGAAGGGTGAGGGGAAACAACCAGAAGACAGGGAGGAGTTCACAAGGGAGGTGACAAATGGGAGGATGTCAGGTGTGATCGCCTGGAGGAGGGATGAAGGGATAGGGTCGAGGGCACAAGTGGTAGGGCGGTGGGAGAGGAGGAGGTGGGAAATATCAGAGTCTGAGAGGGGAGAAAAAGAGGGGAAGCAGGGGGAGGGCACAGAGGGAGTGGAGGGCACCGCGGGAGTAGTATATAAAGGATGCTATATGTCAACCTTTGTGACCTTTGTATGATTGATGGCCTCCAGGGAGATGTCCAAGGACCACCCTGAACGTGTGAACCAAGAAAGAGGGAGGGGGAGTTTGGGGGTGGAGAGCTTACAGACGGAGCGTCAGCGTGTGTGTGTGTGACGTGATGGATCCGCCAGGTGTTCCAAGGGTTGATGTCTCAGCGTGGCTGGGTTTCATGTTTCAAGCTGTGTTGGGGAGAGGGCTTTATGACGTGAGGCCTTAGTCAGCTAATAAAGGGTTAGAGAGATGGGGTTTTTCTATGTTCAAAACAAAACCACGGTTACAATGTCTCGGCGGGTCCTTTCCAGACTCTAACACTAACAAGACGCGGATGCTTAACGTTGGAAGGTTTATCTCTGGCTCCAAGAAAGAGAAAAGATTACAGAAAGAATGTCTTGAAACAACACCTGAACCAGCCAGCAATTGTAAAATACGAACGTTGTTTAACCACACACCATTTTTGTGTTGGTTACAAGTTTCTTAAAGACAAACAATCTGTAGAACTATACTGTAGTAATTTGTGGTACCTTGGGGTGGGCTTTCTGTTTTGTTTGACTTTTGTGGTGTGGACTACCGCTGGGTCAAACAAGTAAAGGGAAATTAATACACACCTTCAACACACACTTGGCTGTGACAACCCAAACTAAACCCTTGAAAAATCCCATAATATATCTTCAAAGGCCTTTACGAGTTTTTGGTCACATAATAGTGAAAGCATTCTGATTAAAGCCCTGTTTTCATTTGCATGTATTTAGCTGTTAGAGCATACTATACCACTTATTTAATAACATGTTTTTACTGAATAACGGTCTACACATGCAGATTTCAGTACCAAAAAGACAAAACTGTGTAATTTATGTCAACAGCGTTGGCAACGCTTAGGTTGTGGGGTCAATCCCCACTGGGGTCACATACACTGAAAATGTATACATTACTACTGTAAGTCGCTTTGGATAAAACCGTCTGCTAAATGGCGTATATTACAATTGTCGGCCATAAACGAACCAAAATTATATTGTAGTGACCAGAAAAACTGGTCTGTGACAGGGATAGTTGTAAATGCGCAGAATCTAAATACTGACCATATGGTCCGAGATGCTGAAGAACATTTTCTTCAAAGCATGGTAATAGTCTATATATAGCCAACTTGTGAAAGAATGTGTCATAAGACCAAACATGAAAATAGCGTTATAGACTGGGTCTATCCTATGCATGTACAGTGATTATGACTCGCTGTTTATAAAAACTATTTTCACTATGGTCGATGTAGAACACTTCAAACACATTGACACGTAACAAAATGTTTTCAAACAAAAGGTTTGAACCACATCAGTAAAGATCTATCAACCTTATTACTAGTTATCGCCATAGCAACTTGCCAAAATGTTATATTTGTACAGATTCAAAAGGAATGTTCAAAGAGCTATAGGGAGAAGTCTATAAATTCTAGTGCTAAAGACGTAACCCCAAGAAAAGTACAAATAGTGATTGTACAACTGTTTATAATGCTTTATATATATATATATTGTACAACACCCCTAGCATATCCTACCGTATATAATTATATGCAATATAATCGTACAGTTCTGTTTGCGTGGACCAAGAAAATGCACTGTGCATTGTGTTGGAGCGTAGAAGTCACCAACACAAAACAGAGTTGGGGCTGAATTAGTTTTGTCTGAACCAACGTCTGCTCGCTACATCTTCTGTAAATAGCCAACTAAATCAGACAGCTAAAGGTGTAGAGAGAGCAGGAGAAAGGGTGAGAGGACGCATGTCCCAGTTATTGTGCAGTTTAAAAAAAAATATATATATATATATATATATATATTTCTAAAGGTTATAATTCATTTCACAAAAGAAGCAAGCTAAAAATTCAAGCACTGTGATCAAATAAAAGAGAGAGAGAGAGAGAGAGAGAGAAGAGAAAAAAAAAAAAAAAAAGGAAAGAAACAGGGGTCCAATCCAAACAGTCTAAGGTCGCAAACACGCCCATGACACCCCCACAACACCCAACCGACCCCACCCACAGACCGCACGCGAACCATTTGTTTTACGTGTATTTAAAGGACCCTAGCTTATCTGTTTTAAACATCGATGCCGTACTGCAAAAACATGTCTCTGAGCTCTAACGAACAAGAGGTCACCATCTGCAACGGGGGTGACAGGGTCTACAACCCAACGGGCTGGCTGCAGTCTCTAGGGTCAGAAATGGGTGAGAGCAAACTACCATTCCTGCCCACCACACCAACCGATGACCCTATTCCTGACAGCGTCTCCACGTTCAAATGCATCAGACTGATAAAAGCAGCAATAGCTTGTATTTTGGATTATATTATTGAACAGGATTTGCGAGAGGATTGTTACGGTTGTATTGTCAGTCATCATTGTAAGACTCAACACACTTGTCTTAGTGACCCTGACCAAAACTATTTCTATTTTAACCATGAAACGTTATATAAAAGACTGTTTCAACCCTATCTATACTACATCCTGGAAGATTTGCTGGTATCGATTGGAGAGGACTGGTCCACCGAGAAAGTTGGCGGGGTAGCAGAGATTGTTGCTTTTGATCTCAGACATGATCCACACATTCGTCAGACTTTGTCTGTTATGCAGAAGAACATACCGGAATCGTATCAAGACAAACTTTTGGGAAAAACTTTGGAGGTTTGGATAAATGGAGGCACGCCCCGAACGCCTGAGAACTATGTGCCCGAGAACTGGGAAACGGAATATTAAACGAGGGGGCCCGTGCTATAGATTATACATTGTTGCTATAGGATTTTTTACATGACTGTTTTCAAAATATTTGTTTATGTAGGACTGTTAACATGTTGTTTGTATTTACATATGTGACAGCGTTATGTGCAATTAAAATGTGTAGATGTGAAAATGAATATGTTGTTAATCAGGTTGTTAGGTTAAGGCTTAATGTTTGGCGGTAACACTTATTGCCAAAAGTGTTCACGACTTTGTGAATTTTTATAAAACCTCTAAATGTAAAGAGTCAGGGGCTGTGTTTTTAAAATGTGTATAAAGTTTTTTTAAAACAAACGCCGACACTGTCATTATTCTTTATCACACAAACTGTTTAAATTAACGGATGTCACATTTGGTGAAGGTATACCCGAAAGTTTGGCGTAATCTCAGAGCAATCTATTTGGTACAATTTTATTTATTTATTTTTAGGGTGATACCGGTCGTGCAAGCAGTCTGAATAGTAGTTATCTGATAGTGTTTAAGAAACCCCGTGACAATAACCAAATTAACGTGTTGGCCAGACAAATAACAGGCCAGACCCTAACCCCGGTAATGCAAGATATTTTATGAAGTCTTTCAAACACGCTACAGACGAATACCTTTGTTGGTTAAATGCCACCATTCAATGTCGCTCTGTTACAGGGCAATTGAGAACTCTACGCGCTGAGGCTGCGTGGCGGGGGCAAACACATCAAAGACAACATTCAAACGGACGAGGCAACAACTTGCCGTGTTTCTTCATCTCGTTGTCACGTCTCTCATGAAGTTTATTCACAGATGCCAACAATAGAGCTACTGTTGAGTGATAAGCCGACCTAATTGTTATTGTATCGATAAGACGTGTAAATAGAAGCACTTCTACTTAACCAGAGTAATTTGTGGTACCTTGGGGTGGGCTTTCTGTTTTGTTTGACTTTTAAATGGGCTAAGTAATTAGCGCCGTGTGGTGCGGACTACCGTTGGGTCAAACAAGTAAAAGGTAAATTAACACACACCTTCAACACACTTGGCTGTGACAAACCAAACTAAACCCTTGAAAAATCCCATAATATATCTTCAAAGGCCTTTACGAGTTTTTGTCACTTTAGACGCTTCGGCGTTTAAAGTAAACCCTTTAGCTTTCATACAACAGATACCTTTGAACGTCCTATAGCCGTAAGTCTTGGGGCCCCCGGAACAGAATTCGGTTATGTAATCGTCATGAGAGACCTCACTGGTGAGATACCCCAAATAAGGGCCAAGTTCTGGTTCCTCGTCACCCTCGGCTATCCCGCCCATGTTGTGACAGAGGTTGACAAACAGGTGTATATAGAAGCCTATGTTGAACATGAGGTATTAGACTTGACCCATCAAACATTTCTTTTAACCCAGCGCTAAGGTCGATTAATAAACTGCTTTTAAATTCTTTGTGGGGCAGATTTTCAATGAGGGAGAATTTACCGAACAAACCATTGTTGACAGAACGTGACACATTTCTCTTTTGTGTCAGAAAGAGTTGCTATGGTTCAGGGGCGCCACCCCGATAGTGTTGTAGGTGCTACACGTGACATAAACATATTCATAGGGGCCTTCACAACAGCGCATGCGCGTCTCGAGCTATACGATCTGATGAACACATTAGGAAGCCGCTTGCTGTATAGCGATACAGACAGTGTTGTGTTCATCAGATCGTATAGCTCGAGACGCGCATGCGCTGTTGTGAAGGCCCCTATGAATATGTTTATGTCACGTGTAGCACCACAGCCAAGTGTGTTGAAGGTGTGTATTAATTTCCCTTTACTTGTTTGACCCAGCGGTAGTCCGCACCACACGGCGCTAATTACTTAGCCCCATTTAAAAGTCAAACAAAACAGAAAGCCCACCCCAAGGTACCACAAATTACTCTGGTTAAGTAGAAGTGCTTCTATTTACACGTCTTATCGATACAATAACAATTAGGTCGGCTTATCACTCAACAGTAGCTCTATTGTTGGCACCTGTGAATAAACTTCATGAGAGACGTGACAACGAGATGAAGAAACACGGCAAGTTATTGCCCTCGTCCGTTTGAATGTTGTCTTTGATGTGTTTGCCCCCGCCACGCAGCCGCAGCGCGTAGAGTTCTCAATTGCCCTGTAACAGAGCGACATTGAATGGTGGCATTTAACCAACAAACGTATTCGTCTGTAGCGTGTTTGAAAGACTTCATAAAATATCTTGCATTACCGGGGTTAGGGTCTGGCCTGTTATTTGTCTGGCCAACACATTAATTTGGTTATTGTCACGGGGTTTCTTAAACACTATCAGATAACTACTATTCAGACTGCTTGCACGACCGGTATCACCTAAAAATAAATAAATAAAATAAAATGTACCAAATAGATTGCTCTGAGATTACGCCAAACTTTCGGGTATACCTTCACCAAATGTGACATCCGTTAATTTAAACAGTTTGTGTGATAAAGAATAATGACAGTGTCGGCGTTTGTTTTAAAAACTTTATACACATTTTAAAAACACAGCCCCTGACTCTTTACATTTAGAGGTTTTATAAACATTCACAAAGTCGTGAACACTTTTGGCAATAAGTGTTACCGCCAAACATTAAGCCTTAACCTAACAACCTGATTAACAACATATTCATTTTCACATCTACACATTTTAATTGCACATAACGCTGTCACATATGTAAATACAAACAACATGTTAACAGTCCTACATAAACAAATATTTTGAAAACAGTCATGTAAAAAAATTCCTATAGCAACAATGTATAATCTATAGCACGGGCCCCCTCGTTTAATATTCCGTCTCCCAGTTCTCGGGCACATAGTTCTCAGGCATTCGGGGAATGCCTCCATTTATCCAAACCTCCAAAGTTTTTCCCAAAAATTTGTCTTGATACGATTCCGGGATACTCTTCTGCATAGCAGACAAAGTCTGACGAATGTGTGGATCATGTCTCAGATCGAAAGCAACAATCTCTGCTACCCCGCCAACTTTCTCGGTGGACCAGTCCTCTCCAATCGATACCAGCAAATCTTCCAGGATGTAGTAGAGATAGGTTGAAACAGTCTTTTATATAACGTTTCATGGTTAAAATAGAAATAGTTTTGGTCAGGGTCACTAAGACAAGTGTGTTGAGTCTTACAATGATGACTGACAATACAACCGTAACAATCCTCTTGCAAATCCTGTTCAATAATATAATCCAAAATACATGCTATTGCAGCTTTTATCAGTCTGATGCATTTGAACGTGGAGACGCTGTCAGGAATAGGGTCATCGGTTGGTGTGGTGGGCAGGAATGGTAGTTTGCTCTCACCCATTTCTGACCCTAGAGACTGCAGCCAGCCCGTTGGGTTGTAGACCCTGTCACCCCCGTTGCAGATGGTGACCTCTTGTTCGTTAGAGCTCAGAGACATGTTTTTGCAGTACGGCATCGATGTTTAAAACAGATAAGCGAGGGTCCTTTAAATACACGTAAAACAAATGGTTCGCGTGCGGTCTGTGGGTGGGGTCTGTTGGGTGTTGTGGGGGTGTCATGGGCGTGTTTGCGACCTTAGACTGTTTGGATTGGACCCCTGTTTCTTTCCTTTTTCTCTTTTTTCTCTTCTCTCTCTCTCTCTCTCTTTTATTTGATCACAGTGCTTGAATTTTTAGCTTGCTTCTTTTGTGAAATGAATTATAACCTTTAGAAATATATATATATATATATATATATTTTTTTTTAAACTGCACAATAACTGGGACATGCGTCCTCTCACCCTTTCTCCTTCTCTCTCTACACCTTTAGCTGTCTGGTTTAGTTGGCTATTTACAGAAGATGTAGCGAGCAGACGTGAGGTAATCCAAAACCATGTTTATTTTCAAGTGACGCCGCCTGACGCTGTTAACCCTGTGGTTCAGACAAAACTAATTCAGCCCCAACTCTGTTTTGTGTTGGTGACTTCTACGCTCCAACACAATGCACAGTGCATTTTCTTGGTCCACGCAAACAGAACTGTACGATTATATTGCATATAATTATATACGGTAGGATATGCTAGGGGTGTTGTACAATATATATATATATAAAGCATTATAAACAGTTGTACAATCACTATTTGTACTTTTCTTGGGGGTACGTCTTTAGCACTAGAATTTATAGACTTCTCCCTATAGCTCTTTGAACATTCCATTTTGAATCTGTACAAATATAACATTTTGGCAAATTGCTATGGCGATAACTAGTAATAAGCTTGATAGATCTTTACTGATGTGGTTCAAAACCTTTTGTTTGAAAACATTTTGTTACGTGTCAATGTGTTTGAAGTGTTCTACATCGACCATAGTGAAAATAGTTTTTATAAACAGCGAGTCATAATCACTGTACATGCATAGGATAGACCCAGTCTATAACGATATTTTCATGTTTGGTCTTATGACACATTCTTTCACAAGTTGGCTATATATAGACTATTACCATGCTTTGAAGAAAATGTTCTTCAGCATCTCGGCCCATATGGTCAGTATTTACATTCTGCGCATTTACAACTATCCCTGTCACAGACCAGTTTTTCTGGTCACTACAATATAATTTTGGTTCGTTTATGGCCGACAATTGTAATATACGCCATTTAGCAGACGGTTTTATCCAAAGCGACTTACAGTAGAAATGTATACATTTTCAGTGTATGTGGCCCCAGTGGGGATTGAACCCACAACCTAAGCGTTGCCAACGCTGTTGACATAAATTACACAATTTTGTCTTTTTGGTACTGAAATCTGCATGTGTAGACCGTTATTCAGTAAAAACATGTTATTAAATAAGTGGTATAGTGTGCTCTAACAGATAAATACATGCAAATGAAAACAGGGCTTTAATCAGAATGCTTTCACTATTATGTGACCAAAAACTCGTAAAGGCCTTTGAAGATATATTATGGGATTTTTCAAGGGTTTAGTTTGGGTTGTCACAGCCAAGTGTGTTGAAGGTGTGTATTAATTTCCCTTTTACTTGTTTGACCCAGCGGTAGTCCACACCACACGGAGCTAATTACTTAGCCCCATTTAAAAGTCAAACAAAACAGAAAGCCCACCCCAAGGTACCACAAATTACTACAGTATAGTTCTACAGATTGTTTGTCTTTAAGAAACTTGTAACCAACACAAAAATGGTGTGTGGTTAAACAACGTTCGTATTTTACAATTGCTGGCTGGTTCAGGTGTTGTTTCAAGACATTCTTTCTGTAATCTTTTCTCTTTCTTGGAGCCAGAGATAAACCTTCCAACGTTAAGCATCCGCGTCTTGTTAGTGTTAGAGTCTGGAAAGGGACCCGCCGAGACATTGTAACCGTGGTTTTGTTTTGAACATAGAAAAACCCCATCTCTCTAACCCTTTATTAGCTGACTAAGGCCTCACGTCATAAAGCCCTCTCCCCAACACAGCTTGAAACATGAAACCCAGCCACGCTGAGACATCAACCCTTGGAACACCTGGCGGATCCATCACGTCACACACACACACGCTGACGCTCCGTCTGTAAGCTCTCCACCCCCCAAACTCCCCCCTCCCTCTTTCTTGGTTCACACGTTCAGGGTGGTCCTCGGACATCTCCCTGGAGGCCATCAATCATACAAAGGTCACAAAGGTTGACATATAGCATCCTTTATATACTACTACTCGCGGGAGTGGAAGGCACAGAGGGAGTGGAGGAAGCAGAGGGAGCAGAGGGAGCAGCGGGAGCAGCGGGAGCGGAGGGCACAGCGGGAGTGGAGGGCACAAAGGAGCTGCGGATGTCTGCAATTTTCTCCTCGAAGAAAGCAGCAAAGTCATCTGCGGTGAAGGGGGACTGAAGTGGGGGAGGAGGTGTGCTGAGGAGAGAGGAGAAAATAGAGAACAGTTGACGAGGTTTAGATAAAGAATTTTGAATTTTAGTTTGGTAGAAGATTGCCTTAGCGGCAGTGACAGCAGAAGAAAACACAGACAGTAAAGACTGATAGGATGAAAGGTCGGACGAGTGCCTGGATTTGGCCCACTTCCTCTCAGCAGCACGGAGGCTGACCCAGGAGGTGCGCAGGGTGTCGGACATCCAGGGACTAGGAGGGGATGAGCGTGCAGGTCTAGGGAGAAGAGGACAGAGAGAGTCAAGTGCAGAGGACATGGATGAGATTAAGGTGGAGGAAGCGGTGTCAGTGGGGAGTCTAGAGAATGCTTTAAGGGGGGGAGGGAAGCAGTGACAAGGGGAGCAAGGGAGGAGGGTGAGAGGGAGCGAAGGTTACGACGGGCAGTGATGGTGGGTGTTGGAAGAGGGGAGGGAGGATGGGGGACAAGGGAGAGGGAGAAGGAAATGAAATGGTGATCAGATGTATGCAAGGGGTAACCGTGAGGTTGGAGCAGGGGCAGTTCCTCAGGAAGGTCAGGTCTAGGAGGTTGCCCGCCTTGTGGGTTGGGGGGGAGTTTTGCAGGGAGAGGTCGAAGGAGTGGAGTAGTGGTAGGAAGGCAGCAGACTGGGGGGCCTCTAAGTGGATGTTGAAGTCTCCCAGGAGGATCAGCGGGGTGCCGTCCTCAGGGAAGGAGCTGAGCAGGGTGTCAAGCTCGTCGAGGAAGCATCCCAGGGGCCCTGGTGGACGATAAACAACAACAATAGAGAGTTTAGTAGGATAGGTGATGGAGACAGGGTGGCATTCAAAGGAGGATATAGACAGGTTGGAGAGGGGGATGACTGAGAACTTCCAAGCGGGGAGATAAGCAAACCTGTACCACCACCACGGCCGGATGGCCGGGGGGTGTGGGAGAAGGAGTAGGCGGACGAGAGGGCAGCAGGAGTAGCGGAGTTGTCAGGGCTGATCCAGGTCTCGGTGAGGGCGAGAAACTGGAGGGACAGGAGGGAGGCATAGGCAGAGATGAAGTCAGCCTTCTGTGTGGCCGACCGACAGTTCCATAGCCCCCCTGAGATTGTGAAGCTGTCACAAAGGGTCAGGGGGGGGTAGGAGAGGTTGGAGAGGTTCCGTTGTCGCGGGAGGGTGCGACGCTGGAAGCGCGTACTGAATGGGAGAGAGCAGACTGTTATGGGGTGCGGGCACATTCTGTGAGGGAGCGACAAAAGCGTCGCTCTGACAGAGGTAAAAAGAGATCACAGACAGGTGGACACAATAACGTGGTAATTGCACGGATTAGTCTTTACAATTCGCTGCAATCAAACTAACGATGACTCAAAATTAAGAATAACACGGCTAATCAAGATCCGTAATAGCAAAATAAGTACAAAGTAGACTATGCAAAGTTTACGAAACTACAGATAACTAACAGATCAGTCAAACTAACGCGGTAAACTCTAGCAAACCGAAAAATACTAAACACGCCAGAAGTAAACAAACAGCGGATCAATTCAGAACACAGGCAAACACTTTCTGGTTCCTTGACAAGCTGGAACCACCTTATACCTTCGCTCTGACAGAGGTAAAAAGAGATCACAGACAGGTGGACACAATAACGTGGTAATTGCACGGATTAGTCTTTACAATTCGCTGCAATCAAACTAACGATGACTCAAAATTAAGAATAACACGGCTAATCAAGATCCGTAATAGCAAAATAAGTACAAAGTAGACTACGCAAAGTTTACGAAACTACAGATAACTAACAGATCAGTCAAACTAACGCGGTAAACTCTAGCAAACCGAAAAATACTAAACACGCCAGAAGTAAACAAACAGCGGATCAATTCAGAACACAGGCAAACACTTTCAACATTCACACTTTCAAACACTGTACATGCAGTTTCTTCCAGTCTTGTCCAACATGCAAATTAGTTTATTACTTTTCCTACACCCGACAGCCAGCAGAGAACTAAACAGGATTTTTATACGCAATGTGGATTCCCTGGGGTCTTAGGTGCCATTGACTGCACACATGTGCAGTTGCGCGCACCATCTGATTACGGTATCATTTATGTGAATCGGAAGGGGGTCCACTCCATTAACCCCCTGAGGTCGACGGGAGCGGCGCCGCTCCCAGCAGCAATAAAAGTATATTACTATTTCTAACTTCGCGATATTTTATCATACACACGCGACAAAAACATTGACAGAAACCTTAGAATCGCGACTTTCCGATTTGAGCACTGGCAAATCAAATGGGATTTTTTAAATTAGGTTAATTAGACCAAGAGTAAACCTTGCCTTTTACTCTCTTTTTTACCTGGTTGTAACGTCCCCCTTCTATTGACATGGTAACTAGGTGCGAGTTTCGGGAGGTGTGTGGGGAGGGGCGTGGGGCCATGTGTGAAAAACGCCGACGTAAACACATAAACTGTCCCGACAATTTGAAGCAAGATTTTATACAGACATACAATTTTATTCAAGATGGAAAGATTTTCTGCGCTGCAGTGTTTGAGAGTATTGATGAAAAGCGACGAAGACAATAACTGACGAAGAGTAAGTAACTATATTTGATTTGCCATGTTATCAAATACTCGTATATATATTCAATATATGAATTCCACGTCTTGTGACTACATATTCCGTGTGTTGCAACGTAACAAATTGCAATATGCACACAAGATCTATGGAAGAATACTTTTCAAACAGCCTAAAATGTTATTTATTTCGCTTGTTTTCAAATACTCGTGAAAATATGAATTCCGCGTCTTGTGACGCCAAACATATTCCGCGTGTTAGTAACTTAATCTAAATCCCTAACGTTAGTAGATTAGTTGGTTAGTACTATACACATCTACCTAATATATACAAAGTGCAATCTAGAAAGTAAGAAGGAAGAAAACGAGATAATAAGCGAAGGCGGAAAAAACCCGAAAAGTATAAACTCCCGTGCATGACAAGACAAGGAGTGGATCTCGAAATAAACGGAACAAGGACAGACAGGGAGCAGAACGTGACAGAACAGGGAAAATGCAATACTGGATAAAGAATAATGAATAAGGACTGAATGAAAAATAAACAAAGACCAAAAAAGAACAGAACAGGAATATAACACTGATGGCCCAGTGAGATGGCCCATCTGACAGATCTTAGAGGTGTGGACAATGAATAATGAATATTCAGGTATTTAGCATTTAGCCCTCCCACAGCCTGAAATAAATGTGACCAGTTCTGATAAAAACAGGTTTTTAGCTATTTAGATCTCAGATGTGCTAAACTGTTTTCACACCCTTACATAACCAAGACCTTGATGAACAAACGCACATTGGCAAAACAATTCGTCACTATAGTTTAGTGTGTGCTTTCACAACTTTTGTGACAGCAGAAAAATTTACTATTTTTAACTTGTGTGTTTGTAGATCTATTTACAAGCTGCATATGATACTGACCAAACTATTGATGGCATACAAATGTAGCTGTGATTGTCCTTCAAATAAAAATATCAAACACTTTGGAGTAAGTGTGTGTTAAATTCATGAAATTGAGATAAATATCAGACCATGCCAAAATCAAAAAACATCTAAAAGCTTAGCACGGACCTCAGAGGGTTAATATCCAGGTGGTTTGTGATGCACACTCCAGGGTCACGCATGTGTTTGCCAATTATCCTGGGAATACTCATGACTCTTTTATCTTGGCCAACTCCGTCATTCCTACAGCCTTTCAGGGGGATGCCCCCCAGGATGGGTGGCTACTAGGGGACAATGCTATCCATTAAAACCATGGCTGATTACGCCATACATACGCCAAAATCCTGTTTAGTTCTCTGCTGGCTGTCGGATGTCATGTTGACCTCGCAGAGGACGCATTACCGGACTGAAGACGGAGAGAGGCAGAGCTGCATGTGGCGATTGAAGGGGTTGGAGAGGCTCAGGGCGCACGGGAGATCAGGCACCGGTTGGCTGCAGAGCTGGTTCCCTAGTGAGTAGGCCTACTGCATGACGAATATAAATGAAACAGGCCTAGTTGCAGTTGTGAGTTTGTTATTTATTGCTTTCCATTTAACAATTACATTAAGTTAGAAGAAAAAAAAAGTTGTTTTTTAAGTTGGAAAGCCTACAGATAAGGAAAGAAAGAGATGATAAAATATAACACTTTGTTTTAACAATGTAGGTCTCAAAATATAAACTCAAATCACGAAAATAACAAATTAATGTGCGCCTTGTTTTCCCCCTCTGATTTGCGGGCCAACTTTTCCGCACCTCCCGCACAAGCAAATCGCTCTCCTCTTTTGAGAAGCGCTCCTGGCGCAAAACTGTCACCCATGTCAGGAAATTGCCAATTTGCTATGGGGATGGCTAGCGTGACGTCACGTATTACTTCCGTGTCCAGCATTTTTGTAGTCTAATGCGGCCAATGTAAACAGCAATGGCTACAGCCCAGGAACCGGTCACCTTTTTTACTGTGACATCCTACTTCGCTGACTTCTCAAAGTCTGTGAAAAAGGGTCTCAACTCGTATAACTCAAACCGAGTTATAAATGTTAGTTTAATGCCAGGTGGAACTTTAACTGGGAAAGTCCAGGCCTCAATGAAAAGAAGAGCTATGAGGTTGAGGTGAGACAGGGTGTTAGCAATAAAGCTAGCTAGTTAGCTGCCTGCCGTACCGGATAACGTTAGCTAGTGTTTATTAGCTATGTTAGAAAAAGTGGTTAGTTGACAACGTAACAGACAATTTTACACGTTTTTCTGATGTAAATACTACACACTGGAAATGTCTTACAAGCACCAGACAGGTTAGTGAAGTTAGGATTGGTAGCCTAGCGCTAGCTAGTTATGTAGCCTAATGTAAACACAGGACGTTGCTGGCTGTCTTAGCAGTGTTTAGGGTGAGGGTTAGCCAAGTTATTTTCATTCAGGTACAGGTTGAGGGACAGGAGGTGAAGGCAAGTACCTTGCCATCCTTCTTCTTGTGTTAGCATTGGGAATATTACTGTTGTGTCATCCAAAAGACTTTCATTTAGAGGTAATTCACACCACGACCATGTTACTATCACAAGATAGTGACTTAACGATAACGTTATCAGCTCTGGAAACGAGAGTGATAAATTCTGTTTGGCAAAGAAGGGGGCTAACGTCAGCTATTTGGCTAACTGCAATGCATGTTCTGCTTTGCTGTCCAATGTCCACCAAAACACACACGCACACAGTCTCACACACACTTTATCATTTTTGCCTCAACGTTATATAGACAGGTAACGTTATGTAAACTAAGTTTAGCGCTAGCTAACGTTACCTAACTAGTACCTACCGTAGTAACGTTAGCCTAGATAGTACTATAGGCGCTAGCCTGTTTAGCCTGCCTGGCGCTAGCCTGCCTGTTAACTGTTATTGTTCATCATTGAGATCCAACTTACCGTATAAACTTCAGCCACCTTCTCTTCTCTTTGTCAGGTCGGGAGGAAAGCGGTAGTAAGAGACTGTTTTGTTGACATCATTTCTATTGCTGCAACACGGGACACAGCACTGCACCATTTTACTGCCTTTGAATATCCCGCCTGGAAGCAACAGGACACGGAAGGGGCATTTTGGAATATGATGACGTAGCGCCTAGCCATCCCTATAGCGTTGGCGCACTGGTATTTAAAGGGATAGAAAATAGGTGTTCTGATTGGGCATTATGAAACCAAACCCCCACCACACCCACATGTATTTTTTAAAAGTTAATCCAACCTCTTTTACAACTGTGCCGGAGGTGTGCTTTCATCCTAAATCATGAAATTATCGAAATTGCGTTAGACATGCCCTAAAGCGCCACCGTCCACACTTTGCGTCAGCGTTACCGACACCGTCCTGATTAACCAAATTAGGGCCCAGTGACACACTATAGTGCTGGAAGAGCCGTGGAGGATCCAGAAGCGGCTCCGGGTGCTCTGGGGGTTTTGGTCCCTGTGACGGGTCCCTGCAAGGGAGAAGGATTGAGTAGGAGCAGAGGAAGGCTGTCCAGACATCCGGCCAGGGCGAGTAGCTATCTGGTGATCTACCATCTTGATCTACCAAGTTGGATCTATATCCTCTGCTCTCTTACAGAAAACTTCATCCTAGAGGTGCAGGTGGAAGGGTTTAGCAGTAGTGACTTGCAGGCAGTGGTGGTGTTCTTCCAGACTGTGTTTGCTCAGATGTTTTACTGGGGAGGGTGGTTTTCTTTTTAAGGGGTTTTGTTGGCCATATAATTGCTTTGTTGGGGTTTGTATTTTTTTATGGATTGTCTTTTTACAATTGTGAAATAAATTGTCTCTTTTAAAAACTCATCTCTGGTTATGCTGTAGTGTGGGCACAGTGGGAGGAACAATCTTGTGGGGGGTTCCGCTAGTGTGACACTAGCTCACAGCACCCCTTAATTGTTCCTATTGAAATTAAAAACACACAGAATAAAATTTCACTATATGCAGATGATATTTTGTTATACATGTCCAATATCTCTGAATCATTCCCTCAAAAATGAAAGATTCTTAATCAATTCGGCACACTTTCTGGCTATAAGGTTAATTGGACAAAGTCAATACTTATCCCTTTGAATAGACCAGCTAGAACTTTAGCTTTACCAATCATTAAGGTCAAACAAAATATTACTTTGGATCTTCAGAGGTGGTCTTCACTACCCATCTCATTGCAAGGAAGGGTGACGGTGATCAGAATGAATGTCCTTGGAAGGCTGAATTTTCTTTTTTCTACACTCCCTATACCACCGCCTCCCAAATATTTTGATGACCTCCACTTTTGAGGCCACACAACTACTGGTCCAGGCCCTGGTGATCTCACGTCTGGACTACTGCAATTCCTTGCTGGCTGGCTTACTGGCCTGTGCTATCAACTCACTGCAACTAGTCCAGAATGCTGCCGCACGTCCGGTGTTCAATCAACCGAAGTTTACCCACATCACCCCTCTACTCTCCTCTCTGCACTGGCTCCCCATTGCAGCACGCATCAGATTCAAATCACTGGTGCTTGCTTTTCAAGCGGCTAGCGGTACTGCTCCCCCATACCTCCAGACACTCATCACACCCTACACCCCAGCCAGACCCCTCCGCTCCACCTCCTCTGGAAAACTGACTGTCCCATCCCTCCGGGCTCCTGGCAGCCGGTCCTCGTGGTCTCGCCTCTTCTCTGTCCTGACTCCTCGGTGGTGGAACGACCTTCCGCAATCGGTCAGGACCGCGGAATCACTTGCGATCTTCCGCAAGAGACTCCACTACCACTGAATTCTGTACATCTAGCTAATTGTCATCACCACTGCCTACTTGCTCAACACTGTATCCCTGCTTACTCCTCGTTGAAAAAAATAAAAAAATAATTTACTAACCTTTTCCTTAACCACGCAGCTGCATGCATGATGATGATGTCTATCGCTGTATTACTGCACTGATCTCTTGCATGAACTATGATTGTTCCTACCATGTATTAATGCACATCTTGTAAGTCGCTCTGGATAAGAGCGTCTGCTAAATGCTTCAAATGTAAATGTAAAAAATGCACTCCTTAATATCAAAATGCATTTGGAATGGCAAAATACCTTGCATTAGTCTTGCTAATCTCCAGCGTCCCAAATGTATGGGTGGCCTTTCTCTTCTAAGTCATTGGGCATAGGGTTATCTCCTATCTGGCGCAATCAATCTTTTAACAAATGCAAAGCCTTTCATTTATCCTCCCTGGTCGCACAAGGGTATCCATATTTTGCAAGATATTTTTGATATTAACGGTCTTCAGAACCGTAGCGGGCTGCTTTACCGTGTAACATAACATAACATAACATAAGGGGAAGACGAGAACAGGCCATTCAGCCCAACACTGCTCGTCCATTCCTACCACTAATCTGCTCACAATGCTTAGTTTACCCAAAGGCTAGTGTCTAACACTGGATCGAGCCTGGCCTTGAATACCCCTAGTGTCTCAGCCTCCACTACATGTCCAGGCAAGCTATTCCACGCATTGATCACTCTCTGTGTGAAAAAATATTTCCTAGTGTCCGTGTGAAAGTTACCCTTTGTCAGTTTCCATTTATGCCCCCTCGTTCTGCTAACCGAACTCAACTTGAATAATTTCCTGTAATTCACTTTGTTAATTCCTTTAATACATTTAAAAGCCTCAATCAAATCTCCCCTAAGTCTCCTTTTACTAAGCTTGAACAATCCAAGCATCTCTAGCCTTTCCTCATAACACTTGTCTTTTATGCCTGGAATCAGTCTGGTTGCCCGTCTTTTGACCTTTTCCAGCGCATCTATATATTTTTTGTAGTGTGGTCCCCAGAACTGCACACAATATTCCAAGTGTGGCCTAACAAGGTACAAAAACGCGAGGCAGAGAGAAGTCAAAAACAGGCAGTCCAAAAAGTCAATAACAGGTAGGCAGATAGGCAAACAAAACAGAATCGCTAGGCAGGCTCGGGGTAGTCAACAGAAGGGGTGTCTCGGAAGGAATACAATAAACTCTGGCTGTAAGAAGGGTAGGCTCAGGGAATAAAGAATCAACGTACTGACAAAGAGAAAACGTAAACACTGAACATATATACAGGCAGAGACAGGAAACACAATGGGAATCAGGTGTGACTGGAAGGAGAGAGGTAGGAACACAGGTGTAAACAATGGGAATCGATAATCTAATAACGAGGGGATTCGCTAATAGAATAACGAGGGGAAACGAAAGACACGGACTGGGAAACATACAAACATATATACAATAAACGACCTGGGAGATCAGGCAGACGTGCATAGTTAAAGGGGAGGAACGCAAAGAGAGAAGCTGCGTGCGAATGAAAGGGAAAGTGAAAAGCTAATCAGGGATACGATAATGAGAGAGAATGAGCGAAAGTTAGAAGCGTGAGATAATTAGTGATTAGTAGTGTTAGTAACTTAATCTAAATCCCTAACGTTAGTAGATTAGTTGGTTAGTACTATATACATCTAACTAATATATACAAAGTGCAATCTAGAAAGTAAGAAGGAAGAAAACGAGATAATAAACGAAGACGGAAAAAACCTGAAATGTATAAACTCCCTAAGTGCATGACAAGACAAGGAGTGGATCTCGAAATAAACGGAACAAGGACAGACAGGGAGCAGAACGTGACAGAACAGGGAAAATGCAATACAGAATAAAGAATAATGAAATATGACTGATGAAAAATAAACAAAGACCAAAAAACAACAGAACAGGAACTCAGAATATAACAACTGCTCTCATTTTGATAATGAGTTTGTCATGTGGCACCTTATCAAATGCTTTCTGGAAATCTAAGTATATAATATCATACGCCTTTCTCTCATCCAGACACTTGGTTGCTTCCTCAAAAAATGTCAGCAGATTTGTCAGACATGACCTACCCTTGCAAAAACCATGCTGGCTATCCCTTAGGATGTTGTAATTTTCTAGAAATACTTCTAGTTTATCTTTAATAATAGATTCTAATATTTTGCATATGATGCAAGTTAAACTAATAGGCCTATAGTTTCCTGGATCAGTACGGTCCCCTTTCTTATATATTGGTACCACAATACCCTGTTTAAGGCGACACGGTGGTGCAGTGGATAGCAATGTCGCCTCACAGCAAGAAGGTCCGAATCCAGGCCGGGGGCCTTTCTGTGTGGAGTTTGCATGTTCTCCCGTGTCCGCGTGGGTTTCCTCCGGGTACTCCGGTTTCTTCCCACAGTCCAAAGACATGCACGTTAGGCTAATTGGAGAGTCTAAATTGCCCGTAGGTATGAGTGTGTGAGTGAATGGTGTATGTAGTGCCCTGCGATGGATTGGCGACCTGTCCAGGGTGTATTCCTGCCTCTCGCCCCAATGCATGCTGGGATAGGCTCCAGCTCCCCCGCGACCCTAACTAGGAATAAGCGGCTGAAGATGAGATAAGATGAGATGAATACCCTGTTTTCAGTCATTGGATAATTCTCCAGTCTTTAAAGACAGTCTAAAAATACTTGCCAGTGGTTTAAAAATGATCTCGCTTAGCTCCTTTAGTACCCTGGGGTATATGCCATCCGGACCAGCTGCCTTATTAGTTTTTAATTTATGTAATTTATCCAATACTTCCATATCCCCTATCTCTGTATCCGCTAAGACATTCTGAGTAATGAATATGCCTTCCGGCCTATTAGCAGCCTCTTCTCTGGTAAAACTCTCTACAAAACAGCCATTTAGAGCATCTGCAATATCCTTATTTTTACAGAGCAGTGCCCCGTCTTTGTTTTTAATTCCCTTAATCTCCTCTTTGACTTTTCTTTTCCTACTACAGTATTGAAAGAAACACTTAGGGTTACTTTTAGCATTTTCTGCAATTTGCCCTTAGTTCTTTTTTGACCTTAGCATGCACACGACAATATTCAGCCTTATTACTCTCGGTACTGTCGTTTTTATATATCTTAAACAGTTTTTCTTCTCCCTCAAACTCTGTCGCATATCTTTATTTATCCACGGTGGGGACTGCTTTTTCAACTTACTTTTCCGCACCGCACCGTAGGAATAAATTTACACTGTGCATCAAGTATAACCCTTTTAAACTTGTCCCACTTTTCATTCACTGTCCTACAATCAAGAAGATGTCCCCAGTCTACCATGCTTAATTCTAATCGCATCTGTTTAAAGTTTGCACGCCTAAAATTTAAAATCCTTGAGTTAGATGGGGCCCTCTTAGTTTGCCATAATATATCAAATCCGATTGTGGAATGATCGCTTGTCCCAATGGGTTCCATTACCTCTATACTACTGATTCTGTCGGCGTCATTACATAACACCAGATCTAGAATTGAATTTCCTCTTGTTAGGCCATCAGGTGAACCCCTTTTTCGTTCAGTTTCGTTCCCATAACAGGGGCACTAAATCATTTTTGCTTCATAAAAAAGATCTATTATCAGTAAGTAAGGAACAAAAAGTTCTCCATGTGAAATCCTGCAGTATTTTTATAATTGGTGTTTTAAAAGTCGGACTATCACTAAAAGTGAGTAGTAATATTCTTAGTACGCGTAATAATTTCCCAACGGGAGTGGTGAAGTTAGACCCGTTTGACCAATAGCGTGCCCGCTTCAGTTCACGTCACCGCTTCCAGGATCTAGATCCAGCCCTTCAGTTTCACAACAAACATGGCGGCGCCCTTATCTTCGAGTAGCGAAGACGATGCGTTCGAGCCAAACCCATGGCAAAAGCAGAAAAGAACGGCCTCAAAACGATGTTATATGCATCTAATATCTGTCCAAAAAGAAGCGGTCCAGGATTTTACACAGACACGGTGGGACACCTACAGAACCAACCTCCAACGTTGGCTTCATCTGCAGGGAGAGAGTAAAGAAATAGCAGAGACGTTCAAACATTGTGTGGACATTAACTTTGACAATATCCCCGAAGACGCAGGGTTTCATGCAACATGCTACAGGCGTTTCATTGATAAAAAGCGTTTGGTCGCGGCCGAGAAACGAGTCACACAAACACCGGGGGAGCCAGGCGCAGCAGACACGGACAGTGTTAGCACCCTATCGACATCTGAGACTCCCCGAAAGAAACTCCGGTCCAGGACAGGTCTACCCGTAGCTTCTGCTGGCCATGTACTTCCAGTGTTGTGCATCATTTGCAAAAAAGTGGACAAGTACATCAATGTTGGAGGAAAACGGCAGAAGGATACGCTTTCACAAGCAACATCCTTGTCTGCAGGTAAGCAAAAATATACACACACACGGGAGGGGGGGTGGGGGTCACGAGGGACTCACTGAAAGAATTGACCCTTTATAGAATTATGTCCCATCTGGCAACGATAAAAATTGTCAATTCGCTCTTTGCACATCAGCCATCTTTGGGGAATAATACAACTCCTGGCTTCCTGTGAGCTAAATTTACACAGCTGTAATGAGTTAAGTTCTCCTGATTAGTTCTAAGATTGGTCCTCACCTGATTATACCTCTATGCACCTGTGTCAATCTGCTTCACAGGAAGCCAGGAGTTGTATTATTCTCCAAAGATGGCTGATGTGCAAAGAGCGAATTGGACTTATTATGTATAATATTGACTTATCATTTCATGATTGTATGGGTATTTTATTAATCCAATAAATAGCCTACAGATTCTTTTTTTACCCATATTACAAACTGGTAAAAAAATATATTTTCATGTATGACTGTTGTTCACAGAGCCCTACCTCCCCCCAAATACAACCACTACAAACACACACAGAACATTTACTTATACTTTTTTGTTTAAAGGTCTGTTGCAGGAGGCAGCTGAGATGAAGGAAGACTTTAGCATTCTTTTGCATATTAAAGACAAAGACCGTGTGGCGCTGGAGGTGCGGTACCACAAGACCTGTTACAGAGATTACACCAGGTTCTTGTCGAAAACTGCCAGCAAAGCCGAAGAAGAGTGAGTTATTATATTGCATTATCAGTTTGCTCACATTGCACATTTCGAAAGTAAAGCATTTACCAATTACATAGCATTGCTGTTGAGAAAAAACATCCTATGTCCAACACTGTTCCTTTTATATAAAAAAAAATAAATCAATTTAAATAGTGAAAATTGCCGATCTACAACGTCAGCGTTGTGATGTGCTGTGATCTTGCAGATCGGCTATTTTCACAGTTTTTGTGTGACAATCTTGAATAATGAAGTAGGGTATTAATTTACAAAAATACACAAAAAGTAGAAATAGAGATACATGGTTTCTGCCCAACAGCAACAATATAGTCTGTATTTTGTCTGCCTTTAGATAGAATCTTGATAGAACAACACTTGGCACATATTAAGTGTCTGTTTGTGTGTGTGTGTGTGTCTCTGTGTGTGCGTCTCCATGTTTTCAGAAATGAACCAGCCTTTGATGCCAGCTACAAGATCTTCTGTGAGAGAGTCATCCGTCAAAGGCTTATTGTCAACCATGAGGTGCTGAAAATGAACAGCTAAGAAGAATGTTCTTGAACACAGTGAAGAAGCATGAGGATCTTGATGCTTCAAACTACAGGTAACTGAAATACCATGATCTCTTTGACATTTCTAAAAACAAAACAATAAACAAACAAACAAACACATTTTATACTTAAAAGTTTCATTGTTGATGTATTCTTTCCATACAGAATGGTCATTGCCCAAAAAGGTGACTCTTTTTGTTGTTGCATGAAAACGAAGAAAATAATCAATGCACGGTGATTGTTGGTTTCTACACAAGCTCTATCAATGCACGGTGATTGTTGGTTTCTACACAAGCTCTGTTTAAATGACACATAAAAACCTAACACCACTAACCTTGTCCAAGCAGCAGTGGGGACACAGAACACTTGCCTTGTTCAGAGGGGATACAGAACACTAACCACTACCCCCCGCCGCCGCCTAACCCCCCCTCCCCGCCGCCGCCTGCCCCCCCCCGCCGCCGCCTAACCCCCCCCCCTGCCGCCGCCTGCACCCCCCCCCTCTCCCCCGTGCGGCTCCCCGCGCCGCCGCACAACCCCCCTCCCCCTTTTCAAAACCTCATTGTATCTACACAGATCACATAAATTACCTATTTTGAATGCAAAAGGTGAATTTAGCTGAAAAGCTACTAGTTTGCACCTATGTCTCTCACAACAAATGCTATGAAAGTATGTTTTTACTAAATTGGTGGTCTGTGTGAACACATCTATATTTATACACATCTAATAATCTTTCCCTATATTTTTATGTTCCAGGCAGGACCACTGGACTGACCTCTCCGTCCTCAGTCTGGAAACAGACTGAGGTTCAGGTGGTGGGTAAAAGTAAACCCACTGAGGACCACTGACTGAACTATCCTCTCCGTCCTCAGTCTGGAACTGAGGTTCAGGTGGTGGGTAAAAGTAAACCCACTGAGGACCACTGACTGAACTATCCTCTCCGTCCTCAGTCTGGAACTGAGGTTCAGGTGGTGGGTAAAAGTAAACCCACTGAGGACCACTGACTGAACTATCCTCTCCGTCCTCAGTCTGGACAGAAAGACTGAGTTTCAGGTGGTGGGTTAACCCACTGAGGACCACTGACTGAACTAACCATATTTTCATCTTAATATTTTTTTCTTCTACTATTGTATACTATTTTGCTGTTGTTGCACAGTTTGGCAATGTCACACCAACACCAATATCTTTGTACCTATGAGTGAATGTTACAGAAGGCTTGATCGTGGGGGGTGGAGGGTGGGGGTGGGGTTTTTGGGTTGATCTAAGATGACATTCTGTGACACATGTTTTAATAAAAATTGTATACCATATGTTCTAATGATTCAGAGCTTTAATGCATCTATTTTAATCTTGTCCATTTTTGGCATTATTCCAATTTAAGGGGACAGGGTAGACTTTTTAAGGATTTTCAGCCATTTTGGGCCAAAGTGTGCTGCTTTTTTTTTTTTTTCTTCCTTTCATCACATAGAGGGTTGAGACATTTATAAAGTATGAAACATCAGCTTTTAGCTAAATTTACTGTGTATTTGTCATTGTGCTGGGTGCCAATCACTTACGTTGAAGCGTTTTCTTTAACAAATTTGATACATTTCATGATCTTAATTCACATATGAGTATACTAAGGCACTGATACTTACTCAGATGTTAGGTATATGTATTTATGACAGATTTTGTGTTGCCAAAATGAATATAACTAAATTTATAAGCAAAAACAGCAGCATACGATTTCCGATTTTTTTGTAATTCACTTCTTATACATTTGTGGCTTGTGACAAAAACTGCAGGATATTGTGCGGAGAACTTTTAACCCAAAGTCCACAAGGGTATTGTCTATGCAAAAATGCATTGAAAAGTAGTGCCCCTGACATGGGAACGGAATTCATTTTCTAGGCACTTTTTCATGGTTCACCTGATGGCCTATGTAGGCTGTCTAACATACTGTGCCAAAAAAAGATCATTAATAACATCTAGAAATTCTTCCTCCCTATTTCCTTGTCCTGTCTCCAATTCCCAATTAATACCAGGGTAATTTAAGTCACCCATGATAATAGTCTCACCTCCTCTGCAAGCTTGTTTTATATTTTCAAAAAGCATTATATTCATATTGCTGTCTGAAGCTGGTGGTCGATAACACACCCCTATATTTAATCCCTTCTCATGTTCCCCTATGAGCTTTCCAAGCTCCTCCTACTTGGTGTAGATGACCCCCAAGGAGAAGAGCACATGCAGCTGCTGGCGCCCCAGGTGTAAATCTGGTGGTGCTGGAGCTAGCGCATGCGCACATCCTGGGGGCACATCTGGGAGCTGAGAAGACCACAGAGTGGTTGCTGCAATGCTACTCATGGCTAGGAATCTACAGAGCGGTAAAAGACTACTGTCGGGCCTGCCTGCAATGTCAAATACCCTCTCATGTTCATCCCCCTAGGGCACCGCTCATACCCCTCCCGATCATCAACTCACCTTTCAAACAGATAGGGATGCATCTTGTGGGGCCCCTGCCACCCTCGGGACCTCCACCGTCTACTCCGCTTCCACCAAAACTGGATCTCAGTATACCACCCCCAGACGGATGGGCTGGTGGAGTGGTTCAATCAAACCCTGAAACAGATGCTCAGGAAGGTAATCGAAACTGAGGGGCGGGACTGGAATAAACTCCTACCGTATGTTATCTTTGCCATCAGGGAGGTGCCGCAGTCCACCACCGGGTTTTCACCATTTGAACTGCTGTATGCCCACCAACCTCGAGGACTGCTGGGAGGCGTGGGAAGAGCAGCCACCCCAACAGCGGTCCCTAGTAGAGTACATGGTGGGGATGCACACCCGGATAGCGAAGGTGATGCCCATCATCAAGGAACATGTGTCCCAGCGAGCACAGCAGCGGATATACAACCGCCTCGCACACCAACGCTCCGTCCAACCAGGTGACTGTGTTATGGTGTTGATCCCCACCACTGAATGTCAATTCTTAGCTACATGGCAGAGGCCATATGACATTGTGGAGCAGGTGGGGCCAGTCACTTACCAAGTCAGTCAGCCAGATCGACGGAAAAAGGAGCAGGTTTACCACATCAACCTGCTAAAAAAATGGGTGAGTCTGTATTCTGTTGTCATTCCAGGGTCCCCTGAAAAAGCAGCACGCGACCTGGTGAATTACGGCCAGAAGCTGATGCCTCAGAAGCTCCAGCAGACTAAGGAGCTAATGGAACAGCACACGTGTTCTCCGTCAAACCAGGTCACACCACTGTGATCCAGCACCACATCGAGATGGCACCAGGTGTCAAACTGCATATCTGCCTGTACCAGGTTTGAGTTTGACAGCTACCCTATGCCTCACGCGGATGAGCTAATTGAGCGGCTGGGAAGTGCCTGGTTCATCTTGACCCTGGACCTGACTAAGGGATACTGGCAGGTCCCCTTGACCCCCTCCTCACGGAAGATGACGGCGTTCTCCACTCCAGATGAACTACACCACTACAAAGTCCTTCTCTTCGGGTTGCAGAGGCTGATAAATCAGCTGTTACGTCCCCACCGCACATACGCAGCCGCGTATCTGGATGATCTCTTCATTCACACCCAAGATTGGGATACCGACCTTGAGTGCCTCCGCCGCAAATGATAAACCCAGGGAAGTGCCACCTGGGCCAGAGCGAAGCCAAGTATCTGAGTTACATCATCGGCTGGGGCCTCACGAACCCCCAGGACAAGGCAGTACGTGACTGGCCCCGTACGTGACTTGTTGTGGATGGCGACACTGAAGGACACTCATGCGCCTGTGACTAGGTGGGTCCTGGCCTTGCAGCTGTTCTGCTTCATGGTGCAACACCGGACTGGGGTCACCCATGGTAATGCCATTGCCCTATGGTCTGAAGCCGCTCTCCTTCCTGGCTTGGAGCTGAGGCGGGGGTGGGGGTGTGATATGTGGCAGGGTGACACAGGATGGTGAAGGGGTGGCTCCACAGCTCCCGTCAGGCTGCCTATAGGCAGGGAATGGAGTAAACAGGTCTGCACAGCTAATTGTTCTGATGGGACCTGGTCAATTGCTGAAATGAGGAACAGCTGCGTCTCGCTGGGCAAATCCCAGCTGAAGGCACGCAGAGCCAAAACTCAGCCACATATTTGTTTAGTTAAGCCTTGTGGGCAATAATAATTATTTGATAATTATTGTTTTTTCCTTTTGTTTTCTTGGTGGCATCTTTTTGCGCTGCCCCACCTACGAGTGGAAACCCGTGTCACAGGCCTGGGGAAGGCGTGGCCAATAGATCGGGCGCGACACAGATTCATCCAAGGCAAGACTAATCTAACAAAAGTATTTATTTACAGAAATGAAAATATAACGAAGAAAAGACCGTCCTCACACAAATCAAAATAAGAGTGTCGCAGGGACTGCTCTCGTCCCACACAATCAAATATGGTCCATCTCCAGGGCTAAACCATGTGGGCTGGATTGGCTCGGGGCCAGGAGTTCCAGTCTGCACCAGCAAGGCGGTTGGAGGAGACGTCCGTCTCTGTAAAAGAGAGAACAAACGGGAGAAACGCGATGCTGGCTGGCTTGGGTCCGACATTTGCATTTGTCTCTCCCTTTATGCAGCGTCCTCTGATTACGAAATGGCAGACAGCTGCCTGATTGAGAGAGTGGCTGCAGCTGTCTCCCTGGTTCAGCACCCGACAGCTGCCCCATTGTGGACTGTTGGCTCCTTTTCTGTTGCTTCTTCTGGGGAGCTGTACCTGGAGTACCCGGGGTACTGGAGTCCCACCAGCTCCCGTGCCATACCCTGGGAGCCTGACGGAGGAAAATCAAATAGTTTTTTTGTTTAATAAAACTCCTTTGCCTCCCACTTGTTCTCTCTCTCTCTCTGTTGTCACGGTCACGGGAACGGGACACACCCTACACCCATTCACGATATATATTTTATTTTATTTTTGTATTATTATAATTTATTACGATTTACTTCTACATTTTATTTGATTATTTTAGCAGGTTCTGACAAAATCTGTATTATAGTACAGTATTAAGCCTCTGTGATGGTTTCTCATGATGCAGCCCAGCTTAAGGAGAGTAGTTTTTTTGAAGTTGAAGTCCACCCTAAGTAAAAGGCAGTTCTCAGAGGGCAGCAAACTCTGCTTCCTTTGAGACGGAATTTGCCCACCCAGGTTCTGGAGACACCCTTACATGCTTCATGGCGAACTCGAGCCGGCTCACCCTCTCCCCTCCCCCTGGGGCAAACAGCCAAACAGCCCTGATTGGAGCTAACGGCCAGGGCCTATCTGACAGAGACCAGCCAAGATACAGGTGCTTTAGACCAGCGGTCCCCAACCTTTTTTGCACCACGGACCGGTTTCATGAGGGGTGCATGGAAAAACTGAGACAAGTGCGGAAAAAGAGGCACAGACGGAAGTGGTCATTTTCAAAATATAACACCCTGCAGACTGCGATAGTCAATAAAATGGAAATAAAATTAAAATTAAAACGTTTTTATTATTTCTGTGCAGCCCGGTACCAAATGCCTCACGGACCAGTACCGGGCCACGGCCCGGTGGTTGGGTCCCCTGCTTTAGACCACTACGCTATCCGCTATCATTAAGGGAACCATGAATTCTGAGGGATATCAGTGAATTCTTGAACAGAACGTCAGGCCATCAGTCCGAGAGCTAAAACTTGACCAAAAGTGAGTGTTCCAATAAAACAATGATTCGAAGAATTCAAGGAAATCTACTAAAGAATGGCTCAGGAGAAATAAGTTTTGTGTTTTGGATTGGCTAAATCAAAGTCCTGATGTAAATCCAATCTGTAAGGAGGAGTGGGTGGGAATCTCTCAAAAAATATGCCAGTCTGATCAGTGGCTATAGGGGATGTTTGCTTAATGTCATCACTGCTAAAGGAGATGCCACAAGTTATTGATTGAAGGGGTTCACATATTTTTGCACACAGGAGTTTTTGTTAAGTAAACCAGTTTTGTTCAATTAACAATGAAAATATTTCATATTTCTTTGTGTGTCCTTTATTTGGGATATCTTCATTAAAAATTGAGGTTTAGATACAAATTTTATAGGGTTATTTTTCTATAATATATGAAAATAATGACCACCCCCCGCAGGGTTCACAAACTTTCAAGCATCACTTTGTGTATATATATATATATACAGTCAGGTCCATAAGTATTTGGACAGTGACACAATTTTCATAATTTTGGCTCTGTATGCCAGCACAATGGATTTGCTTTAAGTGTAGACTTTCAGCTTTAATTTAAGGGTTTTGTCAAAAATATTAAGAACATAAGAATACATAATGATGAGAACGGGCCGTTCGGCCCATCTAGGCTCATGCTTTCACCATGCCAAGTTTGATCATTTTATGTAATTCTACTGCAAATGTACCAGAGAGGATCGTTGAATTGTCTAACTTTCTTTTACTCTGGCCCTCTTTTCCTGCACTTGAAATGTTTGTATCAGTTTCAGACAAGATAACACAAATACATAGGTACATAGTACATTTATTGTCATATTGTATACAAAATAAGTACAAAATGAAATGTACAAAGTATAAAACGTACAAAAATCAAGTATTAATCTGGTTCCTAAAATGCATTTTCTGGTATGTGAAGGCCAGTAGCCTTCCAATCATAGGATACTGCTCACCAGAAAGAAGAGGTTGGCATTAAATATGAACAGACTCGACACGTCTGGACGATACTAGACACTGATTCAAATGATGCAGAAAGGCATCAATTTGGCATTGCATGTTGGTGGTAGAATCCTGGCAAGAGGAATCTGACTATCGATCAGGAGTGTCAAACTAATGTACTGGAGGGCCGCAGTGTCTGCAGGTTTTTGTAGTTTCCTTTCAATCAGCAGCCAATTTAGGCCATGGAAACAAGGTGTGTGGACTCTTCAGCCAATCAATGAGTTAAATTAATGTTAAGTGCAGACTTCTAGGATTGGAGTCTGATACCACGGCTATCGATGCTCATTCCTAGTACCTTTAAGAACATAAGAATACATAATGACAAGAACAGGCCGTTCAGCCCATCTAGGCTCGTCATGCCCTAATCTAAATCTATTTGCCATCTAACTAATTTCCACCTGTGGCCTCGTCTTCTGCTGACCCCTTATCTTTAAAAATCTTTGGTATTTTACTTTGTTAATCCCTTTTAGGAATTTAAAAACCTCAATCAAATCCCCCCTAAGTCTCCGTTTGCTAAGTTTAAATAGATTGAGTGCCTTAAGTCTATCATCATAACTTTTACCTTTCATACCCGGTATCAGTTTAGTTGCCCTTCTTTGGACTTTTTCAAGAGCTTCTATATCTTTCTTGTAGTGCGGTGCCCAGAACTGCACACAGTATTCTAAGTGAGATCTGACAAGGGCATTATATAACATTAATATAACCTCCTTTGATTTATACTCAATACTTTTTGCTATGTATCCCAGCATCCTGTTGGCTTTTTTCACTGCTGTAGCACACTGCTTTGATGCAGATAGGCTTTGATCAACTACAATTCCTAAGTCCTTTTCATTTGGTGTGTGAGTGGGATCCTACACAATGCTACTCATATTTTCCTACATTCGTTCAAGCTGGTGATTCTATCCATGTTAGTATGTGCTGTATATGTACTTCATATAGCGTCAATTTGTTAATCCAAATAAACATGCAGCTGAAGCCAACGGGTTGTTTTATCAGGTATTGGTGGCAAATTAACAAAGCTGTATAGTACTGTATATGTATTTGGTAATGTAAGATAAAAACATGCTTTGAGTGTGTGGCAGTCTGGATTGAGGACATAGCGTATTTCGGTTGTATGCTGGCTGCTGCTGTTAGTCTGAATAGCTAAGGCTGACTGGTGTATACACTATGAATGAAGCAGGACATATGTGGCTTCCTAGCTATACTAACGTTTTATTAGTTAAAGAATATGAATGTAGGACAGGGTTTTACGGCCTTCCTTGTAGTCATGCTAGCTATCTATGAAACAATATGATGCAGTTATACATGTTTATTTGATATGAAGTTATACATATCTAAAGGTGATACCAGTAATCTTTTGGATAGTATTTGATAGCAAGTGAGCTACTTCCCACAGAAAAGCTATATGGCATCCATCTCGTTTTTTTTACATGCTTTATTGGCTTAAATGACATCACTTATTAAAAAAGTCGGTTAAAATGTATTTCCATAGCGCATTTGACTAACTTTTACAACATTTGTCACAATACGCTTTACAGCAGACCATGACCTGAACCCCCCACAAAGACTAACTTAAGGTAATAGTGGCAAGGAAAAACTCCTTAGGTGGAACAGATAGGAAGAAACCATTTGGTTGGAACCAGACTCTAGAGGGGGAGCCCATCCTCCTTTGATTGGCTCAGGGTCTTAGTTTGTAATGACCAGCTTACTTGATTAAATTCAAGGCAGCTGGAAGCAAAGGTTCTGGGATAGTGGGGGTGGGGGGCTGGGACAGGTGCCAGGTGGGTAGATGGCAGGTTCTGAAGGTGGAGCAGGCTTGGGACTTGGGGAAGGTGCCCCAGGAATGAGAGAGGAAGACAGAAACAAATACAGGCAATCAGAGAAAAGCAATACATGTGTAAAGGGACAGATCACAGATGACCACACAAGGAGTTCAATGTTGCAGCATAATTACCAGGACAGAGATGTCATGAGAGGGGAAAGAAATAGTCCCACCCCATCAAGAGTGCGCCTGAAAAAAATGGGGTCACAGCTGTTTAGAGGTGACAGTAAGGAAAAACTGGCATAGGCAACATAGGCAGTCGTCTAGGGCGGCATGCCAGCAAGGGGCGCACACACACACAGCTCTCCATATATAGACACAGACACGCGCTCACTTCTCACTCATCTGTGCTCAGCGGTGCGCTACAGCGCTACGCTAGCATCGGGCAGGCATGATGTGACTTTTTCATCCCACTGCTTCTGCTGTCTCTCAGCCTATGAAGTCTCCTAGTCCTCACCTGCTAGAAGCCCGAAGTGGGGCAGGGGTGGAGGTCAATAGTTTTGTCAGTATTTAAGAGAAGCTTTAGTTGCACAAGCTGGGTCTGAATAATATTAAAAACTGCCTGCAGTTGTCAACAGCCTCCTTAATGGAGGGGCCAGCACAGTACATCACAGTATCATCCGCATAAAAATGAAAATTGGCTCCATCCACATTTTGACCTAAGCTGTTAATATAGGTGGAAAATAAAAGTGGACCTAAAACAGAGCCCTGGGGAACCCCATTTGTAATGTTTAGCCACTTAGAAGTGAGTCCATCAAATTGAACACATTGTGACCTGTCTGAGAGGTAATTCACAAACCACCCCACAGCATGGTCTGATATACCGATACTAGTCAGCCTCTGCTTCAATATCTGATGGTCAACAGTATCAAACGCCTTGGACAAATCAATAAAAACAGCTGCACAACTGTTTTTTGTATAAAATGCCCGTAATATCATTCACCACCTTCATTGTTGCGGTAATGGTGCTATGTTGCTTTCTGAAGCCAGACTGGTGCTTAGATAGGATGTCATTTTTACATAAAAACTCCTTTATCTGTTCACCCACAAGGCTTTCAAGGATCTTTGCCAGCGCTGATAATTTAGAGATGGGCCTATAATTATTTAATAACGTGGCCTCCCCTCCTTTTAGCAAAGGCAGAACATAGGCTGACTTCCACACTTTTGGAATCACCTTGGTGCTGAGGGTGAGGGTAAAAAGATATGCAAGAGGTGGTGCAATAAAATCTGCAGCCATCTTTAAGAAGAAAGGTTCTAAGTTGTCAGGACCAGCCGGTTTCTTAGGATCTAACTTGGTTAAGGCTTCATGAACAAGATCAACAGTAAAAGGAGAAAATAGAAAGGGTGATCTATACCCCCTTGTACAGAATCACAAACAGTGGTGTTCACAGAAGCAGAGTTAGAAACAGAATCAAATAGTGAGCCACAGGACACAAAATGCTAATTAAAACAATTCAACATAGTAGCCCTATCCGATATAGTGCCAGATGCAGTGGCAAGGCAAAGAGGTAGCTCATTCAAGATTCCATCGGCAGATACAGATTTAATGGCCTTCCAGAATTTTCTCGGATTGTTCAGATTCTCAGTGGTAACTGACAGATAATACTTAGATTTTGCGCTTTTGATTTGAAATGTAAAGCTATTTCTTAGCTGCCTAAAATGAAGCCAGTCTAGCTCTAAACCTGACATTCTAGCCTTTGCCCAGGCCTTGTTCCTCTCATGTAGGAGATTAGATAATTCAGCAGAAAACCAGCGATTATCTCAGCCCTTCACTCTAAATTTACGCAGGGGTGCATGTCTATCAATAATTTCCTTAAAACCAGAATAAAAATAAGACCATGCAGTTTCAACATCATCAATCAGAACAATTTTACCCCAATCAAAGTAAAACAGATCATGTAAATAACCCTGTTCAACAAAGTGTTTAGTGTCACGCTTAGTAATAAAGCGCGGTTTAATTTTCAGGACCTTTGTGTCCCTAATCGTAGCTACTACGCAATGATCACTCACATCATTAGCAAACACTCTCACTGCTGGGTATTTATGGGGAACATTTGTTAGAATGAGATCAATTAAAGAGGATTTACTAGGGGACTTAATATTAGGGCGAGTAGGACTATCCACGATCTGAGTGACATTTATTGAGATACAAAGGTTTTTGAGATCATCTGACACTGTAGTTAGCCAGTCCCAGTTTAGATCACCAAGTATCACTATTTCCTTGTAGTCAAGTTGAGATAAAAGGCTACCCAATGATGACAAGGACTCCTTGACAGCTGAGGGGGGCCTATAGCAACCCACCACCGTAACCTGTTGGCCCTTGGACACTTCAATATTCAAGGCTAAGAATTCAAGTTCCTTACAGATCGATTTGGAAATCAACATAGATACATAAAATTGATTCGTCAGATAGATGGCAACGCCACCACCTGACTTATTAGATCGGTCGGAACGATATACATTATAGCCATTCATGGAGATGACAGAATTTGAAATATATTTCTTAAGCCACGTCTCTGTTAAAACAATAACATTAGCATCCATCGAGTCCGCCCAAATGCGGATATAATCTAGTTTAGATTTAGATAAAAGACTGCGCACATTCAAGTGAATGAAACCCAACCCCGACCTAGACTTAAAGTCAGCTGGAGTACAGAGTTTCCGTTAGAAAAAATTGGTGCCGGTCCACGTGTCCTGGAAGATTTCAATGTCCCGGACAAATCGGATAAATTCCGGTCAAATATTATCTGTGTTTATTGAGCTTAAAAACAATTGATAGGCAGGCTATATAAAGAATGACATCATCAAGGCATGTAGATTTATAATATTTTTTATTGAAAAGTAGGCTACTTTTGCTTATACATTATATTCCAAATAAAATAAGTCCCGTCAATAGACTCACGTGCATAACACTATTTTAAAAATAAATAAATAAATATTACGCTAGCCTACACGCTTGTTGGGGCAACACGTAAACACAAAGAATTTACTTCAGCTTTAGGCCTACATATTCTCATATAAAATAAAACCGAATAAAACTATTTGCAAACAAACAAAAAGTTAGCCTACATGTAGGCCTATCTGGCTCATAACATTTTAATTACGGCGTGCTGCTGCCGACTTGAAATCAAATAATTTCCGTTCGCTACAGACCTTTTCTCAGATAAAATAAAATGGAATAAAAACTATTTGAAAACAAACAAAAAAATAACCTATTGCTGGCTCATATGATTTTACTTCTTACGCTTTTTCGCAGTGAAGCGTGCAGCTGCCCACTTAAAATCAAAGGTGCCAAGTGTCTCTCCACAGCTTGCAATGCGCATAAGCCTTGCGACCTTGTCCTCCCAAGGCGACTTCGCTGCGCGCTGTTTTGATTCGGTTCTACAGAGAGAACCCTCTCTGCTGGCACACTGGAGACGGGGATCAAGCAGGCTACCTTGGCCAGTTTGGCCCACTCGGGATAGATTTCGCTGATGGTGGTTAGGCAGGCTACGGCATTCAATCCGAGCGCGCGCTTTATCAGAGTGACGCAACAATGAAACAAATGTAACGATTATTTTGTTCATCGCATAGGCTAGCCTATAGCCTACACATTCATGAAAAAAATGAAGATTCATTTTTAATAGAAGGATATGTGGAAATTAAATTTTAGCCTGTTTTAATACAATTCAAATTGTGCTTGGAGGGAATTATTTTCACCGGACATTATGACCGGAGAGATTTAAATATGTCGGACTTCAACAGATTTTCCCGGTAAAAAAACGGCAATTACCGGATAACGGAAACTCTGCTGGAGTAGTAATCTGACTACTGTTGGGCGGTCCAGGATTTGGTTGCACATTTCCCGACAGCAATAATAAAAAAAAAAAACAGGCATCTTCTTCTCTTGGTCGAAGCACAAAAATCGTCCTTTACCCTAAAATAGTTAGCAAAGTCCATGAAAGAATGAACAGAGCTCATGAAGTAGTCCTGCAGAACCATAATGGAGGGGAACCGAATAAAACAAACATAGTTACCCACGCTGATAGACTCAGGTAGCAGAGTGACGCGAAATAGTCCGTGTAACACACCCGAACCTTTGCAGGGAACGCTCACTGCGGGCAGCAGAACAGCCGTGGATCCATTCAAGTTCTCATGTAGAGAGAGCTTCTCACCGTCCAAGACAGTCAGAAGGCACAGAAGAATCACGATATGAGCCATTTTCTCAAGCCCCCACGTAGCGCCCTTGTAGACCCGCTGACACACACAACTCAGGCACACACCAGTCCGGGCACGGAGATGTGCAGTGTTTGGATATACACCACACAAGCCAATCAACCTGGTAGGTACACCAGGTAGACTCCAGCAACACAAGCCCGGGATCATATGGATATCCGCCACAGATGCCAAAAAACGGCCGAGCTGAGTGGAGCGGGTTTAGCCAGTCAGAGTTGCAGAAATCACCACCAGGTAACGCACAGTTAGGCGATACCCCTCGAATGGCGGCGCGGTGACCACAATCAGCCAATCCAACCACGGACAAGAATCCAATTTGCTCAGAAGTAGCTTCCACTTGTGCAAAAATACGGCAGGTATTAAAACTTTACAGACTTAAACGCAGTAAAAGCAAAAAACACTAAAAACACGATGACGTGACACAGACAGGTAGACGTGCTGCCATCTTGGAATCTGATAGGTCTCTTAGGTGTTTGGAACAGGGGCTACTGGCTATCCCTTGGTCTAGACTGAAGTCGAAGGGTGATCGTGTGTTTGCCACTGTGGCTCCCAGATTATGGAACAGCCTTCCCTCTGATATTAGATCTGCCAACACTGTGGACATGTTTAAGTGGTGTCTAAAGACCCATTTTTTCAGACAGGCCTTACTAATTGTGTTTTTTATTTTTATTTATTTTATTAATTAATTAATAAAATAAAACATTCACTGTACTCCCTGGTTTTAGTTTGTTTTTATGCCTTGCTGTTTTATTGATGTGTGTGTATTGTGTGTGTGTGTATACTTTTAGCAGTTTTATCTGCACTTTCTGAAGCACTTTGTGACCACTGTTCTTACATTTACATTTTAAGCATTTAGCAAACGCTCTTATCCAGAGCGACTTACAAGATGTGCATTAATACATGGTAGGAACAATCATAGTTTGCGCCCGAGATCAGTGCAGGAATACAGCAATAGACATCATTGCAGGCATCTGCGTACCATACCTGTAACACCGGGAAGGAAAAGGTTAGTGAAATTTGTTTATTATTATTATTATTTTTTATTTTATTTTTTATTTTTTTGGGGAGTATAGTGTTGAACAAGTAAACAGTGGTGAAGACAATTTAGCTAGATGGACAGAGTTCAGTGGTAGTGGAGTCTGAAGAGGTGGGTTTTGAGTCTCTTGCGGAAGATCACAAGTGATTCCGCGGTCCTGACCGATTGCGGAAGGTCGTTCCACCAGCGAGGGATCAGGACAGAGAAGAGGCGAGACCGCGAGGAGCGGCTGCCAGGCGCCCGGAAGGAAGGGACAGTCAGTTTACCAGCGGAGGCGGAGCGAAGGGGTCTGGGAGGTGTGTAGGGAGTGATGAGTGACTGGAGGTATGGGGGAGCAGTACCTCTGGCCGCTTGAAAAGCAAGCACCAGTGACTTGAATCTGATGCGTGCTGCGATGGGGAGCCAGTGCAGAGAGGAGAGTAGAGGGGTGACGTGGGTGAACTTTGGCTGGTTGAACACCAGACAAGCGGCAGCGTTCTGGACTAGTTGCAGTGGCTTGATGGCGCAGGCCAGAAGGCCTGCCAGCAAGGAATTGCAGTAGTCCAGACGTGAGATCACCAGGGCCTGGACCAGGAGTTGAGTGGCCTCTTGGGTGAGGAACGGTCGGATCCTCCGGATGTTGTGGAGGGAGAGAACGGGCAGGTCCGAGTGATCGCTGCAATATGGCTCGAGAAGCACAGCTGGTTGTCCAGGGTTACCCCAAGACTCCTGGCAGACTGGGGACGGAGACACTATGGAGCCTTCCACGGTGATTGACGCATCAATCATCGAGGAGCCCCTTCGCTGGGAGGAAGAGCAGCTCTGTCTTCCCAGGTTCAGCTTCAGGTGGTGGGTGGACATCCATGCGGAGATGTCAGCCAGGCATGCAGAGATCCGTGCCGGGACCTGGGTATCAGATGGTGCTTGAAAAGTGCTATATAAATAAAGTTTACAAATAAAATTTACTTACTATAATGATGCTGAACTTTCTCTAAAAAACACCTTTCTTGACTATCATCATGAACATCATGAGTCCTTAATAATAGCGCTATACTGCATCACTATGAGCAGGGGCGTAGCACACAGTTCTGGGCCCTATACATATGCAATCTTGTGGGCCTCCTTCCCCTCTTGATCCATGACTCTCACGCATCTTTATAATTTTTTTTAATTGAATCAACAACTATACACATGAATCTGTAGTGGTTATTAGGGTAATCACTAATGAACTGCTTATACCACATTTAAACAAATAATACCCCCAAAAAATCTGTGATATGTGCTTTTTTGAAATCTCACAAATCAGCCCTCCTTGCTCACTCTCTGCTACAAGGACAGGCCCCTCTACAAGCATGGAGCATACAGGATTGATATTAGCCTCTTAACCTGCTTATAATATACAATGAAACAGGCTACAGGCTAGATTCTGCTTCATTTACCAGCTAGCTAGCTAACTATCATAATGTAGCTAGTGTGGCAGCCCAAGGGGCTGCACAAATAAATGGCTGCCTATCCTACAACACATGGGAGCCAGGAAACACTACATTTCCCAGCAGGCCACAGTCACACATAAGTCAAGTCAAGTGATGGGACTAACGACCAGCTGAAAGCCATTTTGAGGCCTATTTAAAGGGCTGATTCCCATCACACTGGGAGAGGAGTAGGAACGTGTTTGTGAGGAGTTGGTGAGTGTGGAAAGGAGAGAAAACTGAAGTCGATTGACTAGCCAGTATTTGGAGAGAGAGTGATTGTTGGAGTGTTTTATGTATGAAACTTGGATTGTTTTGAGGATCCCCTTTGGATTGACTACGGACTGGATTACGGAACTGAACTGGATTTTGGAATTCGGTTGGACATTGACAACGAACTAAGGATTGCGGACTTTATGTGTTTGTATTTCCCCGAATACCCCGCCCTTTGTTTTGTGTAGTGTTTGTCAATAAGATTATTCGTTTAATAAATTATCATTTTGTTTTGAATACTGCCTCCTCGGTGTTCTTTAACTTGCCTACGCCCTCTGCAAGGTCCGTGCGTGTCGCCCAACCCCTGGGGACACCACACTAGCTACGTTAGCTTGTCTTGTTATAGAACTGGATCAAATGAGTCAAGTTTCAATGCATTTCACCATCACCAGTAGTATGTTTGCCCGCATTTGCAATTGCTTTCAGCCAGTAGCGAGAGTGAAACTGAAATGAGATTAATCGCGATTTTCAAAAAATGAACGTGTTATCCATTTGAAATTAATCGCATGCGTTAACGTGTTAACGTTGACAGTCCTAGTTCAATCGAAACAACGTACCGATATTAGCTTAAACCACTCTTAAACAGTGTTAGTAAGTTGCTTACCTTTCTTTTGAAATAAATTAGTAAGCAGTTGTTTTCCCTCAGTTTGCCTTTTTTGCCTTCTTTCTTGATACCCCGACTTCACTTTCTTCTGGAAAGACATGATTGACTGAAACTTGCGGGCTCCAGCATCAGCACCAGTCAGCGTGATTAGCCGTGTTTGTCGACGAATCTTAGTGCAGGGGGGCGGACTAAACCATTTGCGCTTTTGAGAGGGAAGGGGGCCCAGAGAGCCTCCAATATTTTTATGAATACAAAGTTCAGTCTCTCAACCTATTTATTCATCCAATATAATTTAGTAATGACACTAATTACTTAGAAATGTTAAATTGCAGACAAATGTTTTTTTTTTCATTCCATGCTTTTCAAGGGCCCTCCCCCACTTGGGGCCCTAGGTAGTCAGTTCCCCTTTTCCCCCGCTACGACGCCCCTGACTATAAGCTTCCTACTAGCTAGTGAACAATCTTAAGTCTGGTTTGTGCATAATGAACTTTCAGCCACATTGAGCCAGACTCAGCCAGTATTGAAAAGGTGCAACTCCGCTGTGTTCAATTTAGTTTTATTTGTGTGCACCTTCAATTTTTACATTAGTGTGCAATATGTTTCAGTGTTCTTATTTATTGTCTTTATTGAGCACCTCCTTATTTTTGTTCCCTTTAAAATAAGCATGCTATTTTTATTTATCTATTTATTCCATCCATCCATCCATTATCTAAGCCGCTTATTCCTGGTCAGGGTCGCGGGGGGGGGCTGGAGCCTATCCCAGCATGCGTTCCGGGCGAGAGGCAGGAATACACCCTGGACAGGTCGCCAATCCATCGCAGGGCACACACACCATTCACTCACACACTCATACCTATTGAGCAATTTAGACTCTCCAATTAGCCTAACGTGCATGTCTTTGGACTGTGGGAAGAAACCGGAGTACCCGGAGGAAACCCACGCGGACACGGGGAGAACATGCAAACTCCGCACAGAAAGGCCCCCGGCCTGGATTCGAACCCGAGACCTTCTTGCTGTGAGGCGACAGCGCTATCCACTGCACCACCGTGCCGCCTATCTATTTATTGTTCAATTTAAATTTTTATTTGTATATATCTTGGATTTTTACAATTTAATATTTGTGTGCAATATTTTTCAGTATTTCTTTGTCTATTGGTATATTTTCTTCAAATAAAAGGGGTGCCTATTCCGCCTTGTTACAACATAGGTACTTGTTTTGCATGGCCTCCTTGGGGGGGTATGACTGATCTCGCCTAGGGCACCAAGTGAGCCAGGACCGCCACTGCTTCCGCTCCACAAAACTCTATGGCTACATGATTCTCCAGCTCAGTGTTTGGGCTATAGACTGTAGAGACACGTTTTAAACTTAGACTTAAATATTGAGACTTTGCCTGATTCCCTTCTTAGTTTTGGTAGGTTGCTCTGTAAAAGAAAGGTCTACCACCTATAAAATGAATATATAAAATAATGAGGGGTATGTATTCACAACCGTGAATGGGCCAAATGGCATTAATTTGGCATCCACGCACCGATTGACCATTCATTTAAACATTTTCTCTCTTTTGGCGAACAGTTTCTCCTCAACATTCAACCGCTTTATTAAATGGGCACAGTGGTCTCCACCTGTTTCCTAGCAACATCTGCTACTGAAAACACTGGCTGGATTCAAATGAACAACACCAAGACTACCCAGAAAGCACCCAGAACCCAGAGCCTTAATGTGTTCTTGCTGTTGCCTCGCTAGAGTATCTGTCTTTCTGTCTGCTTATCTAGGTAACTAGATAGCAATTGATCTGTGGACTTTACTGGCTCTGGCTAGTACAAACGTAAGGTACAAACTGCTGTAGGTAGAATAGTATTCATCTAGGTGGTTTACTGGTCCACTTTTTATTAAAGTACACTCTATTGTGGGTGGAAGAGGTCAAATTTCATCCTCTGGCAAAGCTAGATACCTTAACTCCTAGCCATTGGATATGCTCTTTAACTACTGGATATACTGACAACTTCCTCTCCTACCTTATGTTCCTATCTCCCTCTCCTGTCTTTCTCTCCTATGTCGTTCTCCTATGTTCCTATTCCAAATAGGGACAAAATAGTAGTTAAAGAATGTGATTCAGGTGATTGATGTTGAGACGCTATGTGTGTCCGCTTATGGTGCGTACACTCACAAAGCTTTGACAAATTACTTTTGGGTTCTGTGTTGTTAGTGGTAAACAAACTTCTTTAAATTGTTTTCCTGAGCAAGCACCCCCAAAAAAGTCTGGATAATCCAGACAAAAGATATGCCAGAAAGCGTCCATCCCTCACTCTCTCCCAGCAAAATCCTCCCACCTAGCAAGAGACAGATCTTCTGTTTCCTCCTAACAAGCACCGCATTCCTGTCACACACTTCTGAAAAATCTGTGTCACGTGAGAGTTGTGGGAGACTGTGTCAGGGAAAAACTTTTCAGTCAGAGACAGAGAGCGGTGTTAACACCCTCTTCTCCATCTGCATTGCTCCTGTTCCTCCAAACTGAGCTGGTGTTTATCACCCTGACAACGATAACTCATCAGCTGTCCTGTCAAAATAAGTCCCTACAAATTAAAATGATTAAAAGCTGCACTGAGGGTGAAAAAGGGTTGCTCTTGTGGCTTTTTTTTGTAGGTGTGCAATGCGCTCTGTCAGCAGGATAATTGATGGATGTCAGCCTTATACTTGCTTATATAATTATTGCTCCACAAGTTGGACATCTGATTAATTGTTAAAGTTGGAAAACTGGTTTAATTCTTGAATCTTGGGAGTGATAGCTGGTATAGATTGAATTAATAGTTTGAACACAGTAAATTTTGCAGTGTCAAAGTAACACTTAAAGAGTTAAATTTAACACTCTTCCCGAGTGTATTTGGTCCCACTCAGAATTAGTGTTAAATTGACTCTAGCCCTTGTGTTAAAATTTCAGAGTGAAATTAACTCTTAATAGAGTAAAAGTTTAACACTGACTTACACTGTATAGTGTTATTTATACTTAACACTACAATGTGAATAACTCCGGAGAGTGTAAATATTACACTGTATAGTGTTATTTACAGTTAACACTACAGGTTGAACAACTCTGGATAGTGTAAATATTACACGGTATAGTGTTATTTATAGTTAACACTACAGTGTCAATAACTCTGTAGGTGTAAATATTACACCTTATAGTGTTATTTATACTTAACACTACAGGTTAAATAACTCTGGATAGTGTAAATACTACACTGTATAGTGTAATTTATACTTAACACTACAATGTGAATAACTCCGGAGAGTGTAAATATTACACTGTATAGTGTTATTTACAGTTAACACTACAGGTTGAACAACTCTGGATAGTGTAAATATTACACGGTATAGTGTTATTTATAGTTAACACTACAGTGTCAATAACTCTGTAGGTGTAAATATTACACCTTATAGTGTTATTTATACTTAACACTACAGGTTAAATAACTCTGGATAGTGTAAATACTACACTGTATAGTGTAATTTATACTTAACACTACAGGTTACATAACTCTGGATAGTGTAAATATTATTCTCATAAGTGTTGATTATTTACTCCTATGATAACAAAATCAACTCTAATTGAGTTACACTGCATTGTCTCTGAAACCTTGAAAATAAAGTGAAATAACAATAAATCTAAACATGTTTTTCACTTTAAATATACCATAAAAATCACATCACAAAATAATGAATTTAGCAACTTTATTTTAAAACTGACACTGACCTCTCAGGTCTCCATTACTTTTTTTTTTGTCAAGCTGAGAAAAAAACAAAATTGACCTCTCAGGTCTCCATAAAATGGCAATATGGAACAATATAAAAGGAGGCATCTACTGTTCCATACTTCACCTGAACATCGTATGGTTTGAAGTAAAACAGCTCATTTATATCCAACACCTTAACAACCTTGTCTGGATGCAGCCTGACCTTAAAGGCATGGTAATGAGGATCAAAACATGTGGTTTCCATCACTTTTCCACAGAGCAACACATTGTCATCTTTCACAGCAATACTCTTGATCTTACAAAACACAGGCATCTCAGACACAACCTCAGTGCAGATAATGAAGTCACGGCGGTACTCTGTACCTTCATATTTAACCCATTTGGCAGAAAAGAAACTGGTTACATCTCCAAATTTAGAACCAATCTCTGGACCTTAACTTTAAGATCACCAAGTGCTACCATCTTTCCTGGACCTAACGTTAGTCTTCCCTTGCTAAATGACTCCCGATGCAATGCCATACAACTCTGATGCTTTTTGGCTAATGTCTTTGTTATGTTCTTGAAGCATTTTAATTGCCGCTTGAAGAAATTATGTTTGGCTTCATAACGCATACACCACATGTGCAGAATTGGGCCAATGTTCCTTATACTACGAGGGTAATAGCTCAATTAAGTTCATTTTGTCTTCTTATTTCAAATAAATGTTTTACTTTCTTTTGATCAGACAATGAGATAAAAAGTTGTAGTTTACCTGACAGTTTCGACTGGCAACTGCAGTCTTCCTCAGAAGCGTCACCTGACAGCTTGGATGCGTCGTCAGCTGATGTTTAGCAGGCGTGGCCAGCCTGACAGATCTTGATAGATCCGTCAGGCCGCCACGCCTCGCCGTCCGTTGTTCTCTGGAGGAGAGAGTCCCAGGTGTGGGAGAGCATGTATGCTCCTTCGTCCCTGTTGATGGTTGAAATCAGGAGGCGGGCCAACGGCACCATCAACAGGGACGAAGGAGCATACATGCTCTCCCACACCTGGGACTCTCTCCTCCAGAGAACAACGGACGGCGAGAGGCGTGGCCGGCCTGACGGATCTATCAAGATCTGTCAGGCTGGCCACGCCTGCTAAACATCAGCTGACGACGCATCCAAGCTGTCAGGTGACGCTTCTGAGGAAGACTGCAGTTGCCAGTCGAAACTGTCAGGTAAACTACAACTTTTTATCTCATTGTCTGATCAAAAGAAAGTAAAACATTTATACGAGGGTAATGTATCATGAAGTGATGTTTGGGCAAGAGATTGTTTGCAGGAAATAGCTGCTTGAATAGCTGATGGTGATCAATGATTAAATGTTTGAGATAAGTGGTCATGCCTTCCGACAGGACTGGTGAAAATATAATGTTAACAATCTGTAGGAGCAAAAGCAGAAGATGCCAGTACTTATCACCTGTCTGTATTAAATCACCAAAAAGCAATGGCATGTTGCGCAACAAGCACCAAGACTGTATGGCATTCAAACCCAAATCATTACTTCCATCCAGCAACTTTACTCTTGGCGGACGGTTTCGCTGCTGATTGTAACCATAGTCATAGGAGTGTATTCTACCAGCCAATTCTTCAACAGTTAGGAAGTTCTCCTGAATGTACTGCAGTACAAGCTTCACCTCAAACTGAGCAACCCCTTCCAAAATATCATGCATGATATCTACAGAAAAATTGTTGGCTGTGTTGTAGTACTGCAGGGAATTCAACAGGCAACTGTGTTTGACACCATACACATGAGGTAGCGTAGGATCTGTTTGTACAGTTTGACAGTGTTGTGCATGCATTTCAACAGTTCTTAGTACAACTTCCGGATTATCTTCACAGAACACAGTTTGAAAAGAAGCTTTCTCAAGGAGACAGAAACGACAGCAATATCGAGCTGAAAATGACTCTACAAACCCAAACAGACCATGCAAACCAAGATTATCCCCAGTGACCTGAATTATTGTACCATAAATCACATGTTTAAAAATGGGAAAAGTCAGTCCCTCTGTCTCAAGCACTTTAACATCATTGATAAATGGCTCAAGTATAGAATTAAAGCCATAACGCTTGATGTCCTGTGCATGGAAAAGAGCAACCAAATGAATATTAATCAAAGCGGAATTATAGATTGGGGGGAAATTCCTTAAAGTGAAATATATAGCACCTAATTTGTGTATACCCTTTTTAGAACCCAGGGGATTCGCAGTTTCAAAGTCGTCATAAAAAATCTGAATCTGCAAGGAATCTTTTTCTATAGAAAATAGGGGACTTTCTTTAAAATAGGTAGCATCTCTCAAGTCTGCAAACACACCTTCCTTGGGCATGTACCTGGGCTTCAACATGTCTTGAACAAGTTCTGAGTTTTGAAAAATAATCTTCAATGTTTCCAAAATAGGAACATAAGCAAACTTATCAGTTACAATAACCTGGTCATATGTCCCAGCAGTTCTGTTTCTTCTGCTGTCAAATCTTGTACCAAGCACCTTTTCAATAGGCTCAACATTTCCCCATCTGTCTCTGAAGTGTTTGTTTCGTTTAGCTTCTGAATTTAAGTATGTGAATGGGTTTTTCAACTTTTCGAATGCTAGTTTTATTTTGCTCTTATTTTCTGTGTCCTGTGCAGATAAGCACTGTAAAGCTGCATCTTCCGCCTGACAATGAATCTCAGAGACCACTTCTTCCATGGATGAGACAAAACTATTTACAGTACACTGACTTAATCCAGCTGCCTTGAGTTGGGCGACGGCAGTGGCACACATATCTAGAGTGTTCCTATTAGACTTCCTCATCAGTTCAGATGTTGTGTCCATCTCATCAACAACTGATGTTGTGGCTGTCTCATCTCTATGAGCTATCATCGCCTCTCCTGCACTGCTTACATTATCAGTATCAGCCTGTTCATAAAAATACTCAGTATGTTTGGTGTTTAAATGTTTCCTAAAGCCAGAGAATGTTCCAAACACAGAGCCACATCCAGTCTGAACACATTTAAGGTGAAGATCTTTTCCAGGAAAGTAACCATGAACTAAACGCAAATGCCTAACAAGCATATTTGAACTACTTAACTCAGCCTGACAAACAAAACACTTCATGCTGGAGAATCTTCAAGCACTAATGAAGCAACCTCACCCTAACCTCTGCAACCCGAGGACTCTCCTTGACTTTCCCAACATCAATGTTGTACACAGTGGTCTGAATGAACGTGTACATGTTGCGGAGCATGGGGTTGTATGATGTGCCAAACACAAAATGTGCCTTAAATAGTTCATCAAACGCACCAAGACAAGAGGTCGACCTGCAGGGTATGGCATTCTTGTCAAGGACAATGAAGAACTGGTGGACGGCATTCTTCCTAGCTCCAACAGCCAAGAGATAGGGCTGACTGCTGGTAGTGATGGCGTCGAGATGCTCTTGGATGCTTGTTCCAGACTGAGAAAACAAACATACAAGCAGAGGCGATCCAAATTACTTGTCTACTCTGTACCATTATAATCAAAAATATGCATTATACATTAGGAGAGACTATACAAATTACACATCTGTACTATTATAATCAAAAATGTTCATCATACATTACAAAACAATACAAACCTTCTTGAAGACCACAAGATGCTTCTCTGCTTGGGACGCCGACACCTTCCCTGGTTTCCTCCGACCCTGAGCAGAGGGTGGAATCAGGTGCAAAAGGAGGAAGACTGATGAGAGATCACTGTCCCAGCCTGTAACAACACAAGTTTGATGTTAACAAGATTATATGGACCATCAACACAGTTCAGTCCACCTGCAATATCAGCAGCATTTTAACAAAACAAAAAAATACAGCAGTTCTATTTCATAAGCTCTAAAAAAATCATTCGACTACAGCTCAGCTCAAACACTTCAGTGCTTTTGAGGTTTTGTTCAAAATACAGTACCAGTCCAAAGTTTGGATGCACTCTCTCATAAAAGTGAACAGGAAGGTAATTTGAGACTGGATGACTATACAAAATTTGTCACAGAAGTCGATGAGTGCAATAAAACAACAGTATGCTTTAAGGCATCTCACCAAAGTCAGCATCCCTCTCAGTGCTATCCTCAGGAGGATCCGCTGTCAAGAGGAGTTCTTCAAGCTCACTGGTGGATGGAAGCTTCCGGCATTCTTGGATGATCTTTTTCTTGTATGCGGTCGGCCACTTCTCCAGAAGCTTCCCTGATACACCCTCTCCAAACATCAGGACGAAGTCCTGTTCAACCTGGAGTGGACATGTTGGGTGACAATTTCAGGATTTCACAGCGAACCGAAGTACAGGTGCTACTGTAAATGATTAATACAATACTCATATACTGTCTAAACGTCATAACACAAAATAGTGACATAATTACCAAGCCTTTGACGTCTTTGAAACGTGGAAACTCAAACAGTATGTTGCAAGACTGCTGGGGGTCGAGGATCATGTTGCGGCGATAGTCAAAGGTCAGCTTCATCTTGTTCTTGACGATGTCCTCATCCGCTGAATGTTTCATCAGTGAAATCGCTTCCTTGCACTCATCTTCACTCAGGGCAGTCTCTGGAACAAACTGGCACTGTCGTCGGACAGTTGGTCCCCCAGACATGCCTTCGCCAGATGCTCCTGCAGCTGATGCTGAACAATATTGGAAAATTGTGTCAATACTGGTGACAACCATGAACATTTCAAAAACACTTTCTTTGTTCTAATTTTTTAAGAAAAAGGGCATGGATGGACGGGCCTCTCCATTCATAGTGGTGTGCTTTAGTGGCCTACTGTGCGCTGTACGCAGGTGCGTGACTAAATGTCCATAAGTGAGTGAGTGTCATGACTTGTATGCACTGCATACCATGCCCCATGGGAAAAATGCTGTTAACTGTTGTCTGGGAAAACATTATGTGCAACAAATGCAATCACTGATCTTGTAACTGGTTTGTTCCCTACATTTTTCCGGTATCATTTCAGGGTTACCTTCAAAGAGTGTTTGTCTGTCTTTAGCACTGCATCTCTGGATGGTTTTAATCCTCCAGGCCAAGTAACCAGTGCCACTCTCGCCATAATAATGCTCCTTGGAGGGTGAAGGCATAGCAGAAACACATTAAAAGGTGAAAAATATACTGTTAGGATTCAAAATGTATCAATGTTACCGGGACATCTGAACATGAGCCGACATCTGAACATAAGCCGGCCTGACGGGACATGTGGGAATGGACAGCGTAATGCACGCGCGCAATCGTAAATTGCCCGTCGTACTGGCGTGTGTGTGCAGTTAAACAAGTATCTAAATGCCGCGAGCGGTGTGTACAGGCGTGTGTTTATGGACGATATTAAAGTGAAGATTTGCACATTTCGATCTCCTTGCAGTTAATTATAAAGAGAGTACTACTTAAGTAAAAGTACAGGCGTGTGTTTATGGACGATAGTGACATTTTGTGTGTTATATCTTAACATAGACCCTGCATACAATATTAGATATTTAGATAACCTGCCCTATCAACTGTTTTAAGCAGAATAAACGCATAATAATATTTGACAAGCATTTATTGTTTCAATATGCATGTGGATGTTGTGGTAGAGATGAAGACATCGATAGAAAGTTAACTGGTTTACTCTGCTATCGCCGGGCGGACTGTCGTCAGGTAAGGTGCATGACAATGACAGACGTGCCATGTCTGCATATGTGGGAATTGGTTCATCGCTAGGGATACAAAGGGTACACCAAGTTTGTCTGTCTCCGCGCTCTCAAAACAAAGACTGCGGAAGAGGTGTCCCATCATTTGCTGCATATCTTCAGTGACAAAGGGGCACCACCACAGATATTGCAAAGCGATAATGGCAGAGAATTTGCAAACAATGTAATAAAGGAGCTTGTTTCTATGTGGCCAGAATGCAAGCTTGTAGCAGCAGAAATACTACATTGGCCAAACATCTCGCAAGTTGAAAATCAGACTTAATGAACACAGCATTAAACGGGCAGATATCACCTCACCCGTGGCACGGCATTTCTATGAACATGGTCACAAAGTAGGGCATCGCAAGTGTATCGTAATTGAAAAGGTATGGCTTAACCGTAGGTTATGAGAACTTACTGTTACAACGTGAATGTTTTTGGATTAATCAGTTAAAGACAATGTTCCCAACTGGCATGAATGAGGAATTTAATATGACCCCGTTCCTTTAAGTGATCACCACCTGTATCCAATTTTTTTGCCAACTATTCAGCTTGATCTGATATATGAACGGTGTAAAAACCTGATGCGCTCAGCGATTGCTATAGCCTAGTTGTTTTGAAATGTATTTAGCCTATTATCTTTTGTATTTTTGTATTTTTAATCTTGTATTTAACGGTCTGTGGGTGTTTACTGAATGGACTTGAAGAAACTGCAGACCTACTTACTGCCTTGTTAATTGAATTGTGAGTGTGTGTTCCTGCCACCGATTAGGCTAACTCATCTGCAACACCTGTGAGAACACCAATATCAAGCCAGTCCCACTGCCGCGGCATTTAGATACTTGTTTAGCTGCACACACACCACACGCCAGTACGACGGGCCATTTACGATCGCGCGCGTGCTTTACGCTGTCCATTCACACATGTCCCGTCAGGCCGGCTTATGTTCAGATGTCCCGGCTCATGTTCAGATGTCCCGGTTTCGACGGGTCATCTGAACATGTCCCTGTCCCGGTTTCCCACATGTACCGTAACATCAATATTGCATTTAACATAGCCACAACCATTACTGTGTGCAACTCACATAGCCATTCTTTGAGTGAGGGTCACTTAGGTAGGGAATAAGCTCACAATTCCTCTGGCATACGTTTCCCTCAGGTGTCTGGGTGGTGATGTACTGTGAGATTAAAGAAGAAATTATTTCTCAGTCGTGTCTTTGTGAAAGATTATTGCTCCCAATGAGCAGGCTGGCACCTTAAATGGCAGCTAGCCACCATTGGTGTGTGAATGTGTGTATGAATGGCTGAATGAAAAGCCCTTGCAGTGCTTCGGATGAAAGTGCAAGTGCAGTCCATTTAACACATTTGATTTAGATTTCAAATCAAGCTAGATTGAGAACACAAGGACCAGCTAAAACCAATTAGTAAATTACCCATTATTTTCTGTCAGGTCAGCAGCCAGTATGTTCACCATTTTCCTTCTGCTTTCATCCACCAAGGACTTGGTTCGATTGTACTCATTTATAATGCGCTCTCCACCAGGCTTCTTGGTAAGAATGGATTCCACCAACTTAAAAACAGAATACAAAATAATGCATGTTAGGATTATATACATTATCCACTGCAAATCAAAGTTAACTTCAATGCTGGAAATAATACTCAGGAATAAATTGTGTCACAAAAAGCATGTGTGTTTGCGTATCAGCTCTTACATGCTTAGCTTCTGCATCCAGCCTCTGGCGTTTTCTGGGAGGGCTATCGACGATGTCTGTATCGTGCGAGTCAGACGTATCAAGGGATGATGGTTTGGACTGCTCAGGAGAAGCTCCCATGAAGCCACACTCTAATTCTGATTGGAGAAGTACAGTTACCTCATGAACTCATCCTTTATGTAGTGAATGTAGTTTCACATAACACGTAATATATCCATCCATCCATTAAATAAAATTACAAGTTTAACTGAAAGTCAAACCTGTGTCATATTTGATGGTTAGCACCCCATATGAGGCATCCTTCACGATCTCCTCAAAAACATCCTCATCCAACTCAGTCCCTGAGCTGTCTACAACCTTGACACCTTCAGTTACAGCTGGGACACCAAACCTTGCAAACGCTAGGAAACCGGCAGGAGGGAACATAGAAGACATGTATATTTATAAGAAAAAAGTTGAGGATGACATGAGGTTCAAAACTAACATTTTCCACTGGCGGCGCTGGCGCTACCAACTTTTTCAGTTGGTAGCGCCAGCACAGATTTGGTAGCACACTTTTTCCCATAGGCTAACTCGCATTCCATGCAGAAGAGGCTGATGACTACCCGTCTTAAATTCGATTTTCTTCAATTGATCCAAGATAGATTGTGACTTGAGAGAAATAAAGTACAAAAATTATGTTATTCTTTTGAAACACTGACACTTCTCTACTGTACTTTTAAAACATTACACATTATAAATCGTGCAATAATATGTGATGTACAGTACAGAAAAACATGTATAAAAGAAACAAAACAGTCACATATATTGGACATCAGCTCTTTGGCCTGGTCCTTCGGCACTGGGAGAACCAGTGCTGAACACTCTCCTTACTTGAGAGAAATAAAGTGCAAAATTATTTAGCATTCATCCGGTGCTGAACACTCTCCTTACTTGAGAGAAATAAAGTGCAAAATTATTTAACATTCATCCAGTGCTGAACACTCTCCTTACTTGAGAGAAATAAAGTGCAAAATTATTTAACATTCAATTTTTTTCTGAAGAAACACTGAACTGTTTTCTTTATACTGTACTCTTAAATTAGTTAAAATCAGCGGGACAAGCCGATCAGATTTCCAGAGCGACTTTACAAACACACCCTTATGAACAGCGTGCTATGCGTATAGATACACACGGGCGGAAGTGATCTTTGAAACAGCGACCCCACAGAGGGGTAAAGTATGGATAGGGTACTGCAGTTGCCAATGCAATCCTATGAGTTTTCCTAAAAACACCCTGTTTTCACCGGTTTACCACTGAGGCTGTAGTTATTTTTATTGTGTTCTAATAAAGTTTTCCATATCTTTGGTTTGTCGTTTTTAATGAAAAATAGCTGTCATTTCAATAGACAACCCACAATAAATATAAAATCACTCCATCTGTGTCTCGAAATCGTTAGCATTCGTGAGATAAGAAGTTAAGCTGAAGCATTATATGGCAGGTAGAGACTGTATGTAAGCCTGTGACATGTTAAAAATACAGACTGTTCAAAACAAAGTCGATAAAAAAAATATATATAAAAATATGGTGACGTTAGTGAAATGCGACTCCTTTGATCTGTCTGTAATGATCTCTTAGCATTTCAGGTAACCCATTCGAGTGGGAAAATAAATATAATACACATCATCTAATGAGATAACAAAAAGTATGCTAATAAGGAGACAACATACATTTGAAAACATATTTTTATTGCAATAAATATCGTCCCCAGTTCATGTCGGATGATCTCAAAAGTTGGCTAACTACAGCTGAATTCTCATAGGATTGCATTGGCAACTGCAGTACCCTATCCATACTTTACCCTCTGTGGGGTCGCTGTTTCAGATTTTCACCAAAAATCACTTCCGCCCGTGTGTATCTATCGGAGAAGGTGCGTTCGTAAAGTCGCTCTTGAAATCTAACACCACAATAGGCATTCGGTTCCACGTGTGCCGATCCGATTTCCAGAGCGACTTTACGAACGCATCGTAGACGGGAATGAAGAGCGCTCCGCATCGTGAAGAGACCAGCCATCTTCGACAGAGTATCACCTGCCACGGGTGAACTTGGGAACTGTAATAAGCCCCGAAGTGTTTCCGGATTTTAGCATAGGACTGTTCCAGTTACGGGCCCCGACGAAAGGTTTTACCGTTTGTTATTTTGTTCCTTTGGGGAGTTGTGCACAACTGGGGTTGCAGCGCTGCCGAATACTGTTGTGAAGTTCATGTCTGTACTTATTAATATGTATCGGGTAATTCGAGTGATCTTAATGATGGCAAATATTGTCGTTATACGCCTAAGTTTTTAAATACAATACAGTTATATAAAATTGAACCGTCTTGTGTCTGCTTGATTGATTTCACAACTACACAGTCTTATAATATCATATCTGACCCTGAGGTAAATTCTACTTGTATCAACGAAGGGTTACATAGAAATTCTATAGTCAGAATGACTCGTAATACACTTTCCGAAGTACCTTAACCTAACTAAACATTTATTATAACATTTCCAAGGTACTTCAACCTAGGTGGACATTCATTAAACAAACCCACAGTGTATCAAGAGATAACATTTGTGTTTGGTGGCTAATGCTATCTGCACATGGCATGATAAAAACTCAGCCATAAACCAGACTCTCACTCAAAGTTGCAAGTATATCCATGAATAACAATACTTCATAATTTACTTGCGGAGAGTTTAAAGTTATCATATTAACCCAGGTCCCAATGCCTACACTTGCTTACCTGATATGGAACCGCTCAGCTCCCGCTTACAGTCAGAATGACTAGACTGCCAGCTGGCGGGATATGCTATGCTGAAAACCCGCCCACGACTGACCTTTATCGTTGACCTTTTCCTTCCCGCCCTTTTACTAGGGCCGTACCAACTAAGCAGACAATTGGACCGAACCACTTCCATAGAATAGGGGGGTTACATTCTCCCCTACTTAAAACAGGTCGTCCTCGACCTCTAATTGAAGGGACATAACCTGGCCAATAGGATACCTGACCAAAGGTTCATCCTATACATTGCCTGAGAAGTTTGCTTACTGCTTTGTATTGCTCCTGAAACATAAGATTCTGTTATCGAACAGGGCGCAACTCGTGTTTGAGAGCGTACAGAAACAGATATCGGCGCCTATGCGTCCCATAATTTTCAGTATCCCAGAATACTATCCCAGAACAGAATAAAGAATTAGCTACTGTTAAATATGGCATTATTGTGCATTGTTCAATTTCTTACCTGCATCCAAGAACTCTGTTAGATTAGCTGGCTCAGCTACTCTAACAAATCTCTGGACATCGCCCAGTTTTGCTTTCAGGAGCATGCTTGCAGCGAATCTACAGACAGCATAAGCACATTCATGTTGCACATTATTACTACAATTAACAAGAACAAAATGTGTATAGTAATAATTACATGCATTTCAACCTAACAGCTTTACAGCAAAGGCCAACTTTGTTGGATTGCAGATAACTAATGGTAGCCAAGCTAACATTGACAGCTAACCTTGAGCCATGTGCTCCAGTTAGGTATCTGTTATGGCAGTTATGGAAGTTATGGAATAATCCTCATCACGTTGACAACACGGATTTCCAACGACATTAACGTCACGACTGTGGTGGGGCTTGCACTTGCTAGCTAATGGCTAGCACTAGCTCGACCGCCAGCCAGCCAGCCAGCTAGATAGCGTTAGCTTTAGTGTAGCTAGCTAGCCAGCCAGCTTAACCTCTTACATGTTTTTATCAAAAACGCCCAAAAACGACATACCCAAAAGTAAATTAAAGCTGCTCTTCAACCGCTTGCAGTATATGCATGGTTTTGGTCTCATTCAAAAGATAACACTCTGAATTTTTGAATTGCAAGACAAATCGGAGCACACGAAAAACATTACCCAAATTTACGACCTGCATCATTTCTCTGCATCATTTAGCTAACTTAAATGATATGAATATGAAACAATTCTATGCTGTTTCTGTAGTTACCAAATAATTGATGTAATGGGCAAATTTTGCATACCTCAGTCTCCTGATGCGAAGAAAGCATGGATCTCTGGAAGAAAGTGGCGGGATGAAAATTGTGGTCCGTTTGTGGGGAAGTTGCGTGGAGGAGGTGGGCGGAGCTTTCTAGAGTTCTTCTGACACCACCTGTTAACTCTGAGTATTTTCACCAACACTGGGGGCGTTTTACTCCAGATGTTGTTGGAATAACTCAAAAAGAGTCAACATACTTTGACACTGCAGATTTGACACTAGGGAATTTACTGTGGACATATTTTGCTGATGTTCACTTGCTGATGTTCACAGTTCAAGCACTGTGTGTTCTGTATCAAAACTCAATGTGCTCATAATGTTGATGTAAAATTAGATCTTAGATATTCAGTTGAATATTTATTTAAAATTAAAATGAAGGTAGTCAGAACGAACAGCATTTCAACACTTCTCTGAGGGCTTCTCAGATACAATACATTTAACGACCAACCTGATGAACAACTGAAGGGAACAGAAAAAATGAACATGGAAAGGCATCCCAGGTGGTGTTTCCATCTAAAGCAATAGTTTTTGGTACAGTTATGGGCCCTATGATCCAAAAACCAATCCTGACAATGCCAGTGCTGACCAAGGTCAGGGGTCCTGCATGGCGATGCACAATTGGCCATAGTGTTTCCAAAAGGACAGTTTCTTCCACAGATAAGGTGCCACAGTCTTTCAGTGTGTTCAGTTTATTCTGCAGTTAACTAGTATGGTCACAGTGCAATAAAACAAACACCAAAATACCAAGCCAAATTAAAAAGAAAACTCCATGGGAGTTAATGCTATGTTAATGGATGCTCTCTTTGTTGCCATTTCAATATTGATTTAAATAATTTCAGCTTGAATGGAGAACAAAAACAAACATTGCATACAACTGCACATCAGCTAAGATGGAGAGAGGGGAAGGAGAGGATCATCAAACACAGAAAGGCTTTTTTTATACCAATTCTGTGTGTTCACATTTTAAAATACGAGCTTAAAATGTTTTTGGACATTGAACATTTTAAAGACTCATATCATGGGCTACACATGATATGACATTTTGTCAGTCATGGTGCAGAGGTGTTGGAGCATTTAATTGCTCTAATGTTCTCTTGAATGTATAAAATGTTAGGGTTCTATCATGCCAGAGAAGATGGTAACACATAAAGTTCCCCCAGCTGTGAGTTAACAGGAGGGGTAAGAGGTCAAGGCTTTATATAGATTTTTATGCTTCTTTCTGTCATAATAAAAGCCCAGCTCACAATGTGGCTCAACTTTAATTCAAGCTGTATCTGACATGTCAGAGCTCTTCTCTGACACACACACACTACACAATCTCTCTCTTTCTCTGTCCTGCTCCCTCAAATCCTCATACCTCTCTCTTTGTTTTATACGCACCACAGTACATGGGCTATGTAAGTCCTATGTTATTATAAAGCAGATACGTGCATTTCTATAGTTGATGTACAACAGAAGAATTGTTGAATGGAATGCAGTTAGAAAGGATTGCTTGGGTGGGAGAGAGTGCAGATATCTGTGAAAAGATCATTACACAGTTCATAGATTTAACTTTTATTACCTTCAAGATTGCATATGTGTGGGTGTATGTCTGTGTATGTGAGTATATGCCTTTATGCACAGTGTAAGAAAAGTGGGTACATGCACTTTGAAGATTGAATGGAGGTACTGCTTCCATTTGAAAATCACAGGCTTGGAATAATGCAAAGAAAGGTGGTAAAAAAGACTCAAAGAAGAAGAAAGATTGCAAACGTGTGAGCTCTAGGGATAAGATGATATACTCATCTCACAATGCGATCCTGAAGCAATGATACAGAGGCTACGATACTGCGTTAAAATCTCACTGATGAAGACATCAAATTATAAATCAACAATATAAAATTACAATTATATCACATTACAATATACATTTTATCTCGATCTCTGCTCACAAACACAACTCACAAAGCGTGGTAATGGGGCTCGCTAGATAAATAGGCTGCTCACCAACCATTGCCATTCTCCTGCCCCCCTTTGTTTCAATGGCCAAGTGTGGACATTTTGTTTTGAAGACAAGCACAAGACTTGCTTATGTCTTTTATTACTGTGCCATGTATGGAAAGAGAGGGGTCAGTGTCACACGCCAAATGTGACAAATCCCCGGATGTGAGCCAAGCAGCAGATGGTAAGAAGTGGCAGAGGACTGGGGTTTGCTGGTCTCCGGACTGGATCTTATTTTTCCATCTCTCTCCCAGACCCAGGAGAGAAAAACTGCAGGAGAGCAGGTTAATAAAACAAACACAAAATACAAAGTCTTCACCCTACTCGCCATGAAGCTTTAGGGCAAAAACAACAAACTAAAATAACAAACTAAATGAATAAACCAAATTCCTCCGAGTTGGAAATCCCCTTCCGGGGAACAAACAACGAACACTCAGCGGCTTTCCACACATTCACATTTAACAAAACTCACACCAACGATACGCGCACATGCCGATAAGACCAACACTACACACTACACACCACACATCACACACGCGCACGCACGCACGCACGCACGCACGCACACACACACACACACACACGTGAACGACAAGACTAACAACTGATTCCCCACTCGCCCCACCTGCTCTTAAATAGGCTTACTTTCTGCCTGGCTCAGGTGGGACTCGTGAGGCAATCATCTGTTTGTTGTTCACACACCTAATTGCAATTAACACCAAACAATTCACATACACCACACCCACTCACATGCTCACACACAAACACTTAATTGAATAATCACTTACCATTCACACCAATCAACACCAATGATCAATTATGGCCTTTGGAACAACCTTCCGGGCAACAGTTCACACTCTCGCAGTCTCACATCCTGCAAGAGTGCCAAACCTGCCCCCAGAAAGTTCCACTGTTCCAAAGGCCTCCACAGCCATGCTGTGGCAAAACAAAGGCAGCCCTGCCACTTCCCTGTTGCCGAGACCGACGCCCTCCACAGTCAGTTTACAGCTAATATATGAACACACAGTAAAGAAAAGAAGCAAATAGTATGATAAACCTGAGTGACAAACAATCTCTCTCTTTCTCTGTCTCTGTCTCTCTCTCACACACACATACACAAACACAAATACAGGTACCCCACAGTTAAGAGAGGGGTCAGTGGAATCTGTTCAGAGTGAAAGCTTGAGGGCCAGGGCCTGTGAATGCAGCACACTGAAGCCCAGAGCTGTCCTTCTGTGAGATGTGAAGGCAGCTCTCTACATGCCTCTCTCTGTCATATCCGCAACTCGCTCACAACAAAGAGTCTGCTGCCTGGCACACAACCCAGGCCCCATCTACAAACAGCACCAAACCAGCTCCCTGTGGGCCAATTAACTGTGAGTGTCAAGCAGAGCCACTGTAAAGCTGTTTGCTATGATCGTAACAGGGTGTCCATCAGAGCTGCATTTGGGTGCAGAGTTCATGTACCAGCCAGAGAGGGGCATGTTCATGTACCAGCCATTGACAGTGGAACAGAACTTAAAAACCCCAGGGCCAAGGTTCTCGCTTTCACAAATTTCAATTAGGATCTTTTCTGCCAGTCCCTGTGCACCCTGTGTTTACAGTTCTACACAAGCACGTTGCTCACTTGCACGGATCTGCCCTTGTCGCTGTTCCCTTTCATTGCACTTTATTTATCAGCAAAAGCTAAACCCTGGTGCAGTGGAATTACCTCTAGGGCTCAACCCCAAATGCTGGGCTTGATTTTAAACAGAGTAACAGGGTCAGCAACCTTGCTGTCATGTTCATTGTATTTTAGAGACATCTTTATTATCCCAAGGACAGGTAGGATTAGTGGACCACAGTATTAATAAATATGTCATGAGATAATATGAAAAACATTAATAACAAGGAACAAGCAGCAACAAGTAGAAAGAACTGACTGGAATTATAACAGTCAATGGGCACTCTACTGTCCACACAATCTAGATAATGTGGTCTCTCATTATCCAATGACTCAACTTGGAATGGATATGCTTGCTTCGGAACCCAGGTTGCTTTTGGGGGGGTCTAGGCCTGGGTTCCCTTTTGTTAAGCGTTTTGTGACAATGTATTTGTGAAAAGTGCTATACGTACATATAAATTTGATTTGATTTGATATTGCATTACTTTAGAGTTGTACAGCAATTGGGCAATACCCAAACCCATTATTTTTCAGTTTTTGGTAACCTAAACTTTTTAATTTAACTTTAATAAACTGCTTACATTTCAGTAAAAACTGGAAAATAGGGGTGTTCTAAAACTTTTGACCGGTAGTGTAAGTGTAATTATTTTCAACCAATTATAATTATTTCCAGCATTTTTTATACTAGGCATTGTTTTCCAAGTGACCAGTGTTAAAAATATCAGACCACTGTTATATTGGAGAGGCAAGATGAGTTCAGTCCCATCAATTCTACAGTGTTATATTGTGTTCGTGAGAAGGGAGCTGGACAATGTTGTATACAATATGAGAAAAGGTACAGATACATTAATAACACTGTGATTATCAGCATGTCGCCCTCTCTCTACCCTCTGATGTTTCAAAAACAATTACCCTGATAAAGTTCCATTTATAAGTGTAATTTACCCACGGGAGTTCAATTTTAAACTTTTTCAAATTCAACTATGCTGTGGAACATAGGGTCAGAAGGTTCATTGTCTTGTTTTTATTTATTTATTAAACATTTAAGGGTGAAGAGTGGAACACAAAAGAAAAGGAAAAAATGTGCTCTTGTATTACTGCAATGATGTTTTGACTCTGCTTTCATAACAGAGAGAGAAAGAACATCTCTGGCTAATCTCCACTGTGCATCATTAATGCCCCTGATGTTAGACATGTACCATTTGAATCATGTTCTCTCCAGGCTAAAGCGCTTAAATAAGGATGACTATGCCTAGGAGACCATTAGGACTATATTCTTCAATTCGTTGGCTGCTTAACTGGAAGATATAGTACACAAAGAGCCTGCAGACATAATAAACATTTCTGGCCAGTGATAGCCTTGTCCAAACACCCAGATGTCAACTTGGAAAACAGTTAATAAAACACAGCCTACAGTGCTGGTTCCAAACACACTGCATCATTTGGCCACAGAGCATCTTCGTTTCTATCCATATTCTCTAGCTTTTAAAAATCTTGTAATAGCAGTTTGCAAATGATACCTATTGACCTTATATAAAATCATTATATAAGCTGTTTGTATGTTCTCTTGTGGGTGGCTTAGCTTGTAACCAGTGTAGTTGGAGCTTCTCAGTTTAACACAGTACCCAGCCTTATAACAGTGCACTCTCCTGCTGCAGGGGTCTCTCTCTCTGTCCAGGAGGCCAGAGGTGGCCGAACGGAGTGAGAAGGACAGTTGGTTGTCCATAGAGTGACTACACCCAGCACTCTGTGACAAGGACCAGTCACAGACTCATAGGTACACTTTGCTCCCACAGTCTCACAGCTGACTGTTAGCTACGATCACCGGAGTGGTCCAAGTGAGGACCGAGCACATGAAATTTACAGCCACATAGCACAACTTCCTGATGGGGGCAAGGATTAGCTCTTTTAATAATCGTGCTTGCTCACTGCTTCTTTCTAAACGCTTCTGTTCTGTTCTGTTACTGTCTTTGGAGGACTTCACATTGTATGTACATACACACAAACATACATACACTACCGGTCAAAAGTTTGAGTACACCTGCTGGAAACTAGGTTTATCTCATAATTGACAATGCTTTACACTGTATACATTTCTGTAAATACTTTAAAATGACAAAAAACACAAGTAACAATGAACAAAATGAACATCAAAGAAATGTTCAAGAAAATTATATTGAAAATTGAATCTTGGATTCCTCAAAATAGCCACCCTTTGCCGTGATAACAGCCTCACAAACACGGGCCATTCGGTTAATACGTTTCAGCAGGAAATCACCCGATATGTCTTCCCAGCTCTCCTGCAGCAATTCCCAGAGAAACTTGTGGGTTGCTTTGCTTTGACTCTTCTGTCCAGTTTGTCGCCTACAATTTCTATGGGATTGAGGTCTGGACACTGGGCAGGCCAGGCCATCAGTTTGAGTTGTCCTTCACGTTCCTCATTCACCAGGTAGTTCTTGCACAACTTCAAGGTGTGTTTCGGGTCGTTATCTTGCTGAAGAATGAAGGAGTGCCCGATTAGCCATAGTCCAGATGGAAGGTGTACTCAAACTTTTGACCGGTAGTGTAGATCCACACTTGCAAATGCATACATGCACTCACTCACAGACAAATGCATGTGCACTGATTGATCACTTACAGAGTGTCCTTGTGTCCTTGTGTTGATTCCAGTGCAAAGTACGTTGTGCTGAAATCTGCCACAGCCACTTGTTTAATCAATCAGTGGTTTACACTCTGGAAGACAGATTTTACTTAGGATGGACACTTCTGTCAGGAGCATTTTCACATTGTTATTTACAGACGCAGTGTCAGCATTCTCTGTGGAGAAAGAAAGGATGGTGAGAGAGAAAGAGAACAGGAAACATACTACCCCAGTTTCTGATGTATCTGTTTGTACCAGTAGCGGTTTGGAGTAGTCTAGGGTCACCAGCACGGGTCCCAAACACAGTGCCCTCTTCAGGTCCTGGAAAGCTTTCTCTGTTGTTTCCGTCCATATTACCTGGTCTGGGCAGACGGCTCTTAGTCAGATCTGTGAGGGGGCTGGCTAGGGAGACAAAGTTGGAATAAATCGCCTGTAATAGCTGGTTAGTCCCACAAATATGCGCACTTGCCTTTTGGTAAGAGGGCAGGGCCAGTCCCGTATCGATTCCACCTTCTTCACCTGCGGTTTGGCACACCCTCTTCCTATGGTGTACCCAAGATATTCTGCCTCCTGCAGACCGAGCCGACATTTTCTGGGATTAGCCATAAGCCCCACCTCCCGTAATGTATGTAAAACTGCACTCACCCGGTCCAGATGTGTCTTCCCATGTATTATGATGTTGTCCATGTAGGCTTTTGCATACTCCATATGAGGACGGAGGATCCGGTCCATTAACCTATGGAACTTGGCTCCATGCAGTCCAAAAGGCAGTTTCCTATATTGGAATAACCTGTCAGGGGTGGCAAAAGCAGTTTTCTCCCTGGTTTTGGGTTCTAGGGGTACCTGCCAATAACCTTTCGTAAGGTCTAATGTACTGATAAATCGGATGTTTCAAGTTGGTCAATGAATTCATTAATTCGAGGCATGGGATAGGCATCGAATTTGGATATTTCATTTAATTTCCTGAAATCATTACAGAATTTAATGGTTCCATCTGCTTCCGGTACTAGCACTATGGAACTACACCATTCACTATTGGATTCTTCAAGTATCCCTGCTTCCAGCATCATCTGTATTTCCGCCCTGATGGCTTCTCTTCTCGCTTCGGGAATTCGGTAGGTTCGTAACTTCACCTTTTCTCCTGGTGCAGTGATGATGCTGTGATGGATGAGGGTAGTGTTTCCTGGTTGTTCCCCCAGTGACACTGGTCTCTGTAACTGACACTTTTGGAGACATGGTATACAGTACTTTATGTGCATTCCACCATTTCAATAAATTGACGTGATATAGCTAGGTCAGATTCCTGCAAACCAGTTGTCGGACCCTGTAATTCACCTCCCCCACTTGCCCATGCCATCTGGCCAAAAACTAACATTCGGAGGAGTGGATTAAAACCAACACCTTATCTCCTGGCAGCCCTGTTATATACCCGGGCTTGGGTGTTCACGGACGATGGGCTATAGGGATGCCATTCTGTCTCTCATCTTTTTCCACTTGTTCCACCAGGGTGCGAAGGTTGCTGTGCCCATGCCTCTGTGGCCACATCCAGCAGTCCTCGGGGTCGTCTCCCATATAACAGTTCAAATGGTAAGAATCCAGTTGAGGTCTGGGGCACTTCTCCGATTGAGAGCATCAGATAGGGTAGCAGCTGGTCCCAGTTCCTTCCATCCGCCTCCATCACCTTTTTCAGCATCTGTTTTAGGGTTCTATTGAACCTCTCCACCAGTACATCGGTCTGTGGGTAATACACTGAGGTGTGTAACTGGGTTATTTTCATCATTTAGCACAAGTCTTTCATTATTCTAAACATGAAGGGGGTTCCTTAGTCTGTTAATATCTGGTCTGGTATGCCCACTCTGGAGAACAACAGTACTAACTCATGTGCGATACCTTTGGTTGACATTGTGCGCAGTGGCACTGCTTCTGGGTACCTGGTGACGTAATCTACGATTACCAGAATATACTGGTGATGTCGTTGGCTCTTGGGTAGCGGGTCTACAAGGTCCATTGCAATCCTGCTGAAAATAACGAAAATTATAGATAGAAGTATTAAGAGGCTGTGGAAATGGGTGCCACCTGCTGGCACTCTGGACAACTGTGGCAGAAATATTCTACCACTCGCTTCACTCCGGGACAGTGGAATCGGACCCTGATCCTCTCCAAGGTTTTCTCTAATCCCAGATGGGCCCTAAGAAGGTGAGCATGCGCCAACTGTAGTACAGACTACAAATGGTTAGGGCACTAACAACAATTCTATACATTCGTTATTCTACTTTACCACCTGGTATAATAATTGTTTTATATGGCAAAGTGGGGGTATATTATTTGACTTACCCCCTCCAAGAGTTGTCCATCTACTATGGTCACCTGTCGGAGTGCACCGACCAGGTTGGGATCCTCCAATTCAGTGATTCCAGACCTACTTGATAAGGAGGCGGTCTCGGGCTCCCCCTCGTGGTTCATCGGAAACAGGTCCTCCAAATTTATTTCCGTGTCCACCAGTGGCTTTACGATCAGGTCACACTCAGAGAAGCGAACTGTAGAGCGTTGGGGTCCACCTCCTGATACCGAAACATTTTGGTTTCACCTTCTCTGGTGGCACTCATGTCTTTTATTTCCTTTTCCTTAGCCTCTTTTCTCAATTTCTCCTGACATACTGCACCACAGTCAGCTGAACATCAAGGAGTCCCTCCCGATGAGAACTGGCAGGTTTGGCACAACTCCAGCTCTTCCCATGTTTTGTCCCTTCGTAGTCTGTAGACTTAAAAGAGTTGTATTATAATATTTTGTGTCTCTGTGAATGTAGGTAATGGACACGGTGTCAGTCTCGTTCTGCGCCTAGGCATACTCAGGTCGAATCAATGTTATACTTCCCGAGTCTTTCCCATTGGCTTTCACTGGGGTGACGGGGGAGGGGCTACTCTCACGAGCCCAGCATGACGTCAGTAACCCGCAGGGGCGTCCGGAAGCCACTTCACTGGCAGAAGCTGAAGGCATCAGCACATCACGATTAGGGCAACTCCAGGCAATGTGTCCCTGTTCGCTATGCTCAAAGCACTTCCGGCTGTCTATGTTCAAAAACGGGCATTGTCTCAGGGAACTGGGGTGAGGATTCCCTCTCTCCTTAGCTGGGATCCAGGTGTCATCATTCTTTCTTCTTTCCTTCGTGCGAGTTGTGGTTTCTGTTTTTGTCTGTTGCTGTCGCGTAAACCCTCCATAGCAGCCTAGTGTCCTTCGACCAGTTCAATGAGCTGATCTGCACTTTGTGGATTCGCTTGACTCGCCAGCTTATTAGCTTCAAAAGGTAGGGAACACAACTTTCAATCACAATCCGTTCCATGGGATTTAATGTCAGAGGCTCTACAGTTAGCCAGCTCCGGGCTAATCGGATTAGACCTGGGACCTGGGAGTCACAAGTCCAATCATGTAATCTTTGAATTAGGGTATAACCATCTTTTTTAAGCACCTCGTAGCACGTAGCCTGCTCAGGGCGTTGCTCTTCCATCAACTCTCGATGCATAACCTGCTGCGCTATGTTCGCCTCTAAAAGTTGTTTTGTTCACGCTTCCATTAGTTATCACTTCCATTAATGATCTAACTTGGTTTTACAAGCAAGGCGATGCCCATATTCTCCACCATATGTAGCAGGATAACGGGTGTGGGGTTTCCACGTAACCAAGTTAGATAACAAAACACACACAAGAAGTTCAAATAGAATTTTAAAAATAATTGATTATGGAGCTCACAGTTGAAGGGGAGGGGGAAAAAGGAATAAATCCGAGCAACCAAATCAAGTCCACAATCCGTTCCCGTAATAGTATTCCGTTTTCAAAGTTCCAAATACAATTCCTGGTTCTCACACAAAATAAAATCGGTACACAGCAGGGTAGTCATGCAGTCCAGGTCACAACGATAATCCACAACTATATAACTATTCTCAACAACACACTCCACTCCTCACGCTTTTCCCTCTCAGTACTTTGCAAAGATGTAGCATTCCCGACTCTTCTTTTAACCACAAGTGGCTAAGGATTCTCAGGTGCGTCTTGTTGCCTCAGGAAGTCCATACAAGGCTCAGGGGTGGAGCCAGTGTGTCGTCAGGTATCTCCCCTCTATAACCACTCCCCTCACTTCTCCCGGCCGTCTGCCACAATACTAAATTAAGCATGATCACGCATGTACACACATATGGAATGATAATTGAATGAGAAGTGAGCTGTAAACAGGGAGGATATCTCTCCCTAATCTTATAATCATTCTGAACCTGTTTCTAATTGCATGATATTAGATAAGGATGACTCATTAACAGCATTCCTTTGTACTTGGTTTCATCTCAACTCAAACTCAACTCAAACTTTATTTATAAAGCACCTTTAAACAACCAACAGTCGACCAAAGTGCTGTACAGTAATAAATAAACAGTAATAAATAAACAGTAATAAAAACAGTACATGTAATACAATACAATAAGAAAAAGAAGAAGGAAAAAATAATTCACATAAAAGTACCATAAAAGTGTCTAGCTCAACCGGAGTTGAAAGCCAGGGAGAAAAGGTAAGTCTTCAATACGGACTTAAAGACCTCTAAGGTTCGGGCAGATCTAATATGCAAGGGCAGGCTGTTCCAGAGCCTAGGGGCAGCCGCCACAAAGGCTCGGTCACCTCTGGTTTTTAGCCTAGTCCTGGGGACATCCAGCAGCAGCCGATCTGCCGACCTCAGTGCTCTAGCTGGGGTGTGACAATGTAAAAGTTCAGCTAAGTACAGAGGTGCCAGCCCATTCAAAGCTTTAAAAACAAACAACAAAAGTTTAAAATCAATCCTGAAGAGGACGGGAAGCCAATGGAGTGAGGCCAAAACTGGTGTAATGTGGTCGCGCTTTCTTTTACGAGTAAGAAGACGAGCAGCTGCATTTTGTACCAGCTGCAGACGTCGGCGACGACTGGTCAATACCAACATACAAAGAATTACAATAATCCAGCCTCGTGGTAATAAAAGCATGAATTACCCTCTCTAGGTCTTTGGGGAAAGATAGGCCTTTATCTTTGCTAGGAGTCGTAATTGGAAAAAGCTGGTTTTAACAACTGAACTAACCTGTTTGTCAAATTTGAATGCACTATCAAAAATCACTCCAAGGTTCTTGACAGAAAAACGGATATTAGCAGTTAGTGGACCCAGAATGCCAGCAGGATAATCTCTAAGAGCATGCCCAAACATAATGATCTCAGTTTTATTATCGTTTAAATTGAGAAAATGTATGTCCATCCAGGTTTTGATATCTTTTAAGCAGTCCAGCAAGGGCTGCATTGTATCCATACTTTTTGACTTTAGAGGGAGATAGATCTGTACATCATCCGCAAAACAGTGAAAAGAAATATTGTGTTTTGCGAAGATTGATCCCAAGGGCAGCAAGTACAACAAAAACAGGATAGGGCCCAAGATGGAGCCTTGAGGGACCCCACAGGTAAGAGGGGCTGCAATTGAAGAGAATTCCCCTAAGTGAACTGAGAAACTCCGATCAGACAGGTAAGATTGAAACCATTTGAGGGCAGTACCTGTGATGCCTACACATTGTTCTAAGCGTGACAGAAGGATTCTGTGATCCACAGTGTCAAAGGCAGCTGCCAGGTCTAGGAGCACAAGGACAGCAGGGTTACCTGAATCAACAGTTAAAATAAGATCATTAAAAACTCTCAAAAGAGCCGTTTCAGTACTATGGCGTGGTTTAAAGCCAGACTGAAACTTTTCATAGATGTCATGATTAGTTAAAAATGACTGCAACTGAACATGAACCACTTTCTCCAGAACCTTAGACAGAAACAGTAGTTTGGAGATAGGTCTGAAATTAGAAAGGACAGAAGGGTCTAGATTTTTCTTCTTGATAAGAGGCTGTACTACAGCATGTTTAAAGGCAGCTGGGACACAACCGGAGCTGAGACAAGTGTTTATCAAAACAAGAACACTTGACCCAACAGTATCAAAAACTTCTTTAAGAAAACGAGAAGGAATACTATCTGAGGGGCAGTTTGTAGGCCGCAGACGATTGACTACATCTGAAAGTGATGAGAGCGATACAGGCTCAAACTGGTCAAAGCCAGCAGAGCGCAAAGGAGGAACAATAAGGTCTGGGGCAGTGAAGGTGTGAGCAGCTGACCTAAGGGCAGACATTTTCTCAATAAAGAATTTAAGAAAGTTATCACAAAGAGTAAGCGATGGTACAATGGGAGAAATATCACTGGGATTTACAAGAGAATTAAAAATATTAAAAAGAACTTGGGGCTTGTGACTGTTATTGGACACAAGGTTAGATAAATACTCAATTTTAGCAGCTTTAACGGCTCTCTGATAGTCTGACAAACAGACCCTTAAGATTCCTAAGGAGACGTGGAGTTTGTCCTTCTTCCACTTTCTCTCAGCACGCCGACATGCGCGTCTGAGAGCGCGGGTGGAATCATTTAACCACGGCTCGGAAAGTGCTTTAGTGTGTTTAAGTCTAAAAGGAGCAACAGAGTCCAAGATATTATTACATGTAGAGTCAAAAATTGTAATAAGCTCCTCAGCACTGAGAGCGCAATTCCCATCCAGTGTGCAAATCATACGTTCATTAAAAATAACTGAGAACTGCGATACAGTTGAAGAGTTAAACATACGCAGGCGGCGTGCAGGAGCACACGTCTTAACCATCGAACAAGGTATAGAAGCAGTAAATAAAACAGGCAGATGGTCTGAAATACCTGTTGCACAAATTTCATTAACAAAAACAGATAAGCCATACGATGGCACAAGATCCAAGGTGTGGCCCTTTTCATGTGTCGGTCCAGTCACTGACTGAATGAGATTAAAAGAGTCAATGAGATTTAAAAATTCCTTGGCCAGAGGTTTTGATTCACAACACACATGGACATTAAAATCACCAGAAATTAAGAAATGGTCATATTTCACCGCAATCCCCGACAGAAAGTCAGCAAAATCATGTATAAAGTCCTTATTAAATTTCGGAGGACGATATACTACCGCGAAAAGCACAGGAGTGGAGAGATTTAATTCAAAAATCTGTAGCGCAAAACTGGAGTAAGTGTCAAATTGAGTCTGTCGACACTGGAAGCTGGATTTAAAAACAGAAGCTAATCCCCCACCTTTGCCGGTAGTTCAGCCTTTGTACACTTTATCTAAAATTTATTTATACAGAAAACAGATTTTTATAAACTGATGTCTAATGGTTTGCCATAATCAAAAGATCACATTAGACACTATTAAGTGAAAGGCAATCAGGTGCTGATGGGAGATCAGCCTTGTTCAAACTGTCAGGAAACTGTGTGCTGTGTGTTGTCAGGAAAAAGAGACTCAGGGTTCAAGACCATTATCAGCACCCATTGCTCGAAATGAATATTTGAGCCCATCTCCAACCTCCCCTTCCTCTCCAAAATATTAGAGCGAGCTGTTGCCTCCCAATTAAAATCACATCTGGACTCCAATCCAGCTTCTGCCCCAGACACAGCACAGAAACTGCACTACTAAAAGTCACCAACGACATTCTCCTCTTTGCCGACTCTGGTCTCCTCTCCATCCTCATCTTCCTTGACCTCAGCACCGCCATCGACACCATCAACCACTCCATCCTCACCACACGCCTCCAGTCCACCCTTGGCATAACCGGCACTGCCCTCTCCTGGTTAAAATAATATCTCTCTGACAGACATAAATTAATCTCCATCAACAACAAACAACAATGCAAATCCTCCATTGCTCCAGTCACCCACGGTGTCCCTCAGGGCTCAATGCTTGGTCCCCTCCTCTTCATCCTGTACATCCTACCACTTGGACAGATCCTCCGCTGCCATGGCCTCCGGTTTCACTGCTACGCAGACAATACACAACTCTACCTCTCCATCAAGACCATCATCACAGCCACCCATTCCATCCTTACCACCTGCCTCACAGTCATAAAAACATGGATGCAAAAGAACTTTCTCAAACTCAACTGCAATAAATCAGAAATCCTCATCATCGGCCCAAACTCCCTCACCCGCCCCACCCAGGATTTCTCACTTAACATCGATGGCTCCATTGTCACCCACTCCACCCACGTCCGCAACCTTGGAATCATCCTCGACCCCACCCTCTCATTCCTCCCTCATGTAAACCAGATCACAGAAACAGCCTTTTTCCACCTCAGGAATATTGTCCACCTCCGCTGCTGAAACACTGATACATGCATTCATAACATCCAGGCTCAACTACTGCAACAGCATCTTATATGGTTCATCAAATAAAATCCTCAATAAACTCCAATATGTTCAAAACTCCACTGCCCGCATACTCACCTCCACCCGCCGCACTGATCACATCACCCCTGTCCTCCATGACCTCCACTGGCTCCTGATAAAATACAGGATACATTCCAAGTTAATACTCACCACCTTCAAAGCCATCAACAACCTGCCACCCCCCCTACCTCTCTGATCTCTTCCACCACCACACCCCTACCCATCGCCTCAGGTCCGCAGACGCATACTCCAAACCTCCAGGACAAAGCACCGGACCTGGGGCTACAGGGCCTTTGCTGCAGCCGCCCCCTCCCTTTGGAACGCTCTCCCCAGTCACATCAGAAAGGCTAACACTTCATGAAAGCCCTCAAATACCACCTTTTCACTATTGCTTTTGACACCTAACCTTCTACCCCTCCCCTCTCCCCCGTCCCTCCGTCTCGTGTGTATGTAAAGTGTCTTTGAGTATTTAGAAAAGCGATATAGAAATACGATTACGAAGTATTATTATTATTAGTAGTATACGTATATCCAGCTATAAATCCAATCCAGCTATAGAATCCAATGTGTTCTAGTGGAGCATGCACCTCTCCTCCCAGTGGTAAGTAAAACACCACCTCAGATTCATCATATGTATGTAGTATCTGTAGTATCATCTGTAGTGCCTGGAGACTAATAAAAAAGACAAATCAGAGGATCCTTCCCCAGCTGTTATAATCTACAATAGTCAATAGTCTCCCCAATAGTCAAATTAACACATCTAATGATTACATCTTTATATTAAGCCCTTATTTACTGGCAGTTCCAGCATATTCCAAATTGATTTCAATTTCAGTTGAACTTACTTTCAAATGTTTGTTAAAGTAGTGGACAGGTATGACACTGTTGCTGTTCCCTTGAGCAAGCACATCACATGGTTCTGCTATTCGCTATACACCTGTCGGAGTGCACTGACCAGGTAAAAAAAAAAAAGTTTAGGTTACCAAAAACTAAAAAAAGAATGTACATTTTTTGGCAGTGAGTAGTTTCCTATACCATCAAAAGGCACTTGAAACTGGATTAAACTCTGACAGGAAGAGGTCTGGCAGACCCAAAGCCACATCAAAATCAGAAGACAAGTTTCTGAGAGTCAACATCTTGCGTGATAGGCGGCTCATAGGACAACAGCTTCAAGCACAGCTTAACACTGGTCGAAGTAAGGAAGTCTCAGTTTCAACTGTGAAGAGAAGACTTCGAGCTGCAGGTTTGACAGGTCGAATGGCAGTAAGAAAGCCATTGCTAAGAAATTTTGAAAGGTTTTTGTAGGCCATCGAGTAGGCGAAAGGATGGTTCCTCAGTGTGTGACACCAACTGTCAAACATGGAGAAGGAAGCTTGATGGTCTGGGGCTCTTTTGCTGGATCCAGAGTCGTCGACTTGCACAGACTGACTGTTAACCCACGTTAACCCATTACTTGTTCCCTGAAAAGGGCCTTTTTTTAACTCTGAAATTTACATTAGTTTTTAGTTTTTGGTAACCTAACTTTTTTTTGTAACCTCTGGCAGTTTACCGCTTACCTTTGTACCATTTCAGTACCATTGGGCTTAAATTTCAGTAAAAACTGGAAAATGGGGGTGTTCTAAAACTTTTGACCGGCAGTGTATTAATTTAAGACCACTCAATATGAGACACAGTTACACAATATGAGACCACTTAATAATGAGACACAGTTAACAATACAATACAGAGAATAACTACAATAGAATGCTAAATAAGTATATGTACTCAGCCTTGTATGTAAGATTGTACAAATTATGCTGTATTGGGGGCACGGAAAAGCCTCTTTCTTTTTTTTTAAATACATTTTTAGCCATGATTTTTGCTTTTCCTCCAAATTATGGATGTTCAATTGTAGGCCCATCTCAAAGCTGCAACAATCTCTGTCAATTCAGGAGAAAGCAGACAGTCATGGATTCTTCATGGTGCATGGTGCCAGCTACTGCTTTTCCACAGTATGGCGCCTGAAGTCTGCAATTTGAGGAGTACACTTGATGCATGTGGTGCAGGTGGACTGTAGAACCAGAGCAAAAAGAGACTGCCCCATGAAGCATCCATGTAAACCCTTTTTGCTCTGTTCTTATTCTCAGAGTTGACTCAGACAGCCCACTCGCTCACAGCGTTCACTTGGATTTTTTAATGAGAGGGATACACAGGCAGCTGCAGAAGTCATGATTGGGCATTCCAGATTGTGGAATAAACGGAAGATGGGTGCAAAAATGTATTCCGGGTTCCATAAATTTGTAAAATCTAGCAACAAAAGTATTAAGTTGGCAGCTGGTGGCATGGCTGGCAGGTATGACTCACCTACATCTATGGTTGTGGAGGTGTTCTGGTTCCGCAATGCCATTTGTGCAGCATTCACGCATAGTGATTGGAGACTGAAGGAGAAAGGGTGTGGAGTTAGCATGAGGTGAGGAAGGAGGAAGGCTGTCTTGGGTGAATTGCTCCCATGTGTGTTTTCCTCAGAAAGGAGGGAGTCATAGTTTGCTGTGGTTGGTGTGTGTGCAGGGGAGTGTGTCGTAGGCTGTAACAGACAGACAGCATGTTGATTTGTGCTGAGGAAACTCTTTATCTTCTTCAGTGTATTGATATTCAGTGGTACACCCCTCATCCCAGAAGAGGGGAATTAGTCTGTTGCACAGAGGCCAATTAAAACTGTTCCTCATAACGCCTTCATTGTCCGTGATTTACAACTCAAAAGAAATGACTGATCAGGCCCCCCCCTTGCCACAATGCATTACTGACAGCTAATAACCAGCAAAGACCCATGTCTGGGTCATTATTACTTGGACCAGAGCAAATAATATTGCCTGTCTGGTACCTGATCATTTGAAGCAGAAATTTGATTTTTAATTTCTCAGTGTATAATCAGTGTATAATAATAATATATGAAATGTATAATCTGTGGAGCGGCGGATAGCATAGCGGTCTAACGAGGGTCGTCAGCCTCGATTGGGGGTGACATTTGGCTGTCCACGCCATGGGGAAGGGGAAGGGTGAACCGGCTCGAGTCCGCTGTGAAGCACGTAAAAGGAGTCTCCAGAACGTGGGTGGGCGAATTCCGTCTTGAAGGAAGCTGAGTTTTCTGCCCTCGGAGAATTAGCTTTCCTCGTAGAGACGAGCAGCGGACTCGTGTGGGGAGGGTACATTGAAACAAATAGAGGATGTAATTGGCTACCAAATTGGGAGAGAAACAGGAATAAAATCTGAAGAAAAAAAAAAAGTATATCAAGTATAATCTTGAAGAGGGGTGGGTGTCATGACTCGACCAGCAAACAGGCATTCCCCCCAAGTTCCTATCAGGAAAAGTGAAAGACACACCAAGAATGCGCAGAGCCAATCAAGGTCATGATGGGCAGCTGTGGATAATTAACCAGGAGGATATTTAACCAGCTGGCGTCTTCAGTTCGTTGCTTGAACATTGTCTTGCTTTGCTTTGATGTACCTGCTGTTGTTTAGTGTTCTTGCCTCCTCTAAAAGTTTGTTTGTGTTCTTGTTTGTTTCTTAGATTTCCTGTGTTTAGTTTATTCTGTGTTTTGGAATACGTTTTGGATTTTCTGATTAGCTAGTTTTGTTTGTTCCTGATCGTTATTTTGGTTTGTTTTGTTAGTTCTAATACGTGTTTTCGCAGACATGGTTTTGCTTTCGTTTCCTGCCAGCGTTAAGGATAGTAAATATCTTAACCCTCTGAGGTCCGTGCTAAGCTTTGAGATGGTTTGTAATTTTGGCATGGTCTTATATTTATCTCAATTTCATCAACTTAACACACACTTACTCCAAAGTGTTTGATATTTTTATTTGAAGGACAATCACAGCTACATTTGTATGCCATCAATAGTTTGGTCAGTATCATATGCAGCTTGTAAATAGATCTACAAACACACAAGTTAAAAATAGTAAATTTTTCTGCTGTCACAAAAGTTGTGAAAGCACACAGTAAACTATAGTGACGAATTGTTTTGCCAATGTGCGTTTGTTCAGCAAGGTCTTGGTTATGTAAGGGTGTGAAAACAGTTTAGCACATCTGAGATCTAAATAGCTAAAAACCTGTTTTTATCAGAACTGGTCACATTTATTTCAGGCTGTGGGAGGGCTAAATGCTAAATACCTGAATATTCATTATTCATTGTCCACACCTCTAAGAGTTGTCAGATGGGCCATCTCTCTCTCTCAAAGGCCATCAGAGTAAGCAAGTCAGTGAGCCATGCAGAAGAATATATGCTTTTTTCATTTTGGAAGATTTATTGAAAACAGCACACAAACTACTATACAGTATATACAGGGGAATGCCACATATTACAAGTCATACAGCCTAACAATAATGCACATAATATCCTCCTGAGACCCAAGGAAAAAAAGGGTCTTCCAATTAAACTTTTTTGTGATTTTTTCACTTTAGAGTTAAAACAACAACTCACAATTTAGATTTTAAATGGCTAAGCAATATTTGAGTTACCATTTCTCCTTTCACGACAAGCGCTTCTTGTGGCAGCAGCCATTTTGGCTCTTATTTTATTATCCACAAACGTAGGCAAAACAATGTCGGAGGCGACACGCAAATAACTCACAAAACAAACCAAAATGATAAACGAACTGGAACAAACAAAGCTAGCTGAACAAACAAAGCTAGCTAAACAGCAAATCCAAAACGTAATCCCAAACACGGATTTAACTAAACAGAAGCACTCTAATAATAAACAAAAACAAGAATCGATTTTACAAGGACGTGAGATCATGAAACCGATCATGCTACATACGATTTTTTATAATATTTTAGGCTGTTTGAAAAGTATTCTTCCATAGATCTTGTGTGCCTATTGAAATTTGTTACGTTGCAACACGCGAATATGTAGTCACAAGACGCTGAATTCATATATTGAATATATATATACGAGTATTTGATAACATGGCAAATCAAATATAGTTACTTACTCTTCGTCAGTTGTTCTCCTCGTCGCTTTCCATCAATGCTCTCAAAAACTGCAGCGCAGAAAATCTTTCCATCTTGAATAAAATTGTATGTCTGTATAAAATCTTGCTTCAAATTGTCGACAGTTTGTGTTGTTTACGCCGGCGTTTTCACACATGGCCCCACGCCCCTCCCCACGCACCTCCCTGAAACGTAGCACCTAGTTACCATGTCAATAGAAGGGGGACGTTACTAACAGGTAAAAAAGAGAGTAAAAGGCAAGGTTTACTTTTGGTCTAATTAACCTAATTTAAAAAATCCCTTTGATTTGCCAGTGCTCAAATCGGAAAGTCGCGATTCTAAGGTTTCTGTCAATGTTTTTGTCGCGTGTGTATGATAAAATATCGCGAAGTTAGAAATAGTAATATACTTTTATTGCTGCTGGGAGCGGCGCCGCTCCCGTCGACCTCAGGGGGTTAAACGCATCTCCGCATTTGGGTCTCTCTCTCGCCTGCACTTGGTTCCACACCTACCACATCCCTGACAGTGGGGGGTATATTTTGGGGAAAATGTCTACCCTAATATAATGCACAACAATGTGAGATTATTGCTCTAATTAATACATATTATATTGTGACAAGATGTAAGAGGATTAGCAAATTAAAATGTGATGTCCTGTTAATGTCTGGGAAAGAAGTTGCAATGCTTTATGAATAAATCATGAATAAACTCAATGGCACGAGAAATTTCAATTCAGCATGCCTCTTCTATGAAGGCAGACACAACAGCATGCTAATAAGCAGCGGTACTCTTCAGAAATGTTGGTAGCACAGGAGGAAAATCTGGCTATATTTCATGAAAACATCTCAAATCTACTGTCTAATCTGAGATTCTGTGCTTGTCAGCAACCTAGACATAGGGGAACCAATGCAGATGCGCCATGCTAGCATTTCAGAGGTATAGGTTAACTGTAATCTGGGACAAAAGCATACACTTAGCCAGAAATGTTAAGATGTAGATGCTGACCTGGACCCAAATGCAGACTCCGGAACAGAACTTGAATTGCACTCCACACAGGAGGTTAATGGCTGAGTAAAACAAAAGGGTAACTGGAGAAACAGACAGGAAGCTGTCAAAACAGAACAGGCTGGACGGGTTACAAAAAACTAATAAACAAAGAACAAAATACAACTGGCAAAATTTGAACTGGAAAAACTGATAAACAGAGTGAACCAAACTAGGGCAGTACAAGGTACACGGGTACGGTTTGGCACTGGAGTGTGTGAGTGCTGAACTTAAATAGGAAAGGGTGAAATTACGAAATTGATTCTGGCATGCGGAATGTGCAGGGGAGTGGGTGTGATAGGTTGAATCTAACGAGGGAAAAAAAGGGACCGAGTGCAGAATGCGGGGAAGCCACGCCCAGCCTAAAACAAAAGACACACAGGGTAAAAGCAAAAACAAGACATGACACGCAAGGAATGGAATGGCAAAAAACACAAGGAAGGTTGACAGAACGGAGCTGCGATGTTACAGTACCCCCCCCTCAACGGGAGCCTCCTGGCGACCCACCAGGCCTACTCTTCTCAGGGTGAGTCCGGTGGAAGTCCCAAATGAGGGAGGGGTTAAGGATGAGCTGGCGAGAAATCCAGCTCCTCTCCTCGGGACCATAACCTTCCCAGTCCAGCAAATATTGATAACCCGACCCTTTTGACGAATGTCCATGATGCGCCGGACAGTATAGGCTGGAGCGTTGTCGATGATCCGGGGGGGCGGAAGGGGGAACGGCCGGAGGGCACAGTGGACTGGACGTGACAGGCTTGATTTTGGAGACGTGGAACACCGGGTGAATCTTGAGGGCTGGAGGGAGCTCGAGTCTGACAGCAGAGGGGTTAACGATGGACTCTACCTTGTATGGACCGATGTAGCGTGGCTGGAGTTTCTTGGAGGTGGACTGGAGGGGAATGTCAGTGGTGGAGAGCCAGACCTGCTGTCCCGGAGAGTATTGGGGGGCTGTGGTGCGGTGGCGGTCCGCCAGACGCTGAGTGCGAGCGGTGGAGCGGCGGAGTGCAGTGCAGGTGTCCTCCCAAATCCTTTTGCAGCGACGGATGTGGGCTTGCACCGACGGGACGGAAATTTCCACCTCCTGGGCCAGGAACAGGGGGGGCTGATACCCTAGGGAGCACTCAAAGAGGGAGAGACTGATGGCAGAACTGGTTAAAGCATTGTGAGAATACTCAACCCAGGGTAGCAGCTTACTCGAGGAGGAGGGATTCCGGTCCGTGACGCAACGTAGCGCTGTTCCTAGGTCTTGATTAGCCCTCTCGGTCTGGCCATTCGTCTGGGGGTGGTAACCAGAGGACAAGCTGACAGAGGCCCCCAGGGCCTGGCAAAACTATTTCCAGACATGGGAAGTAAATTGAGGGCCATGGTCTGAAACCACGTCGATGGGAATCCCATGCAGACGCACCACGTGCTGCACCAGAAGCTCTGTGGTCTCCGAGGTTGTGGGAAGCTTGGGAAGGGGAACAAAATGGACCGCCTTGGAGAAACGGTCGACAATAGTCAGAACAGTGTCATTACCTTCCGAGGAGGGAAGTCCGCTGACGAAATCCAGTCCGATGTGACTCCAAGGACGACCCGGGACAGCCATGGGGCGGAGGAGACCACTGGTGGGCTGATGGGATGCCTTACTCCTGGCACAGATGGTACAGACCAGTACAAACGCCCGGGTGTCCGCGCCCATGGTCGACCACCAAAAACTGTGTTTAAGCAGCGACTGGGTGCGCTGGATACCGGGATGGCAGGCTAGACGGGAGGAGTGCACCCATTGCAGGACCTGGGAATGAACAGAATCTGGAACAAACAGGCAAGAACTAGGGTTGGGTCTGGGGTCTGGTTGACTGGTTTGGGCATCCTTGTTCAGACTCTCAATCTCCCAGGTCACTGCAGCCACCACACAAGAGGGAGACAGGATGGTGTCAGTGCAAGCCTGTCTGATCTCGGAGGAGAATTGACGGGAGAGAGCATCAGGTTTCAAGTTGCGGGATCCGAGTCTGTAAGTGAGGGTAAAATTGAATCTGCCAAAAAAAAGTGCCCACCGGGCCTGGCGAGAGTTGAGTCTTTTGGCAGACTGAATATAGACCAGATTCTTATGGTCAGTCCAAACAATAAAGGGTTGTTCGGCTCCTTCCAACAGGTGTCTCCACTCCTCCAGGGCGAGCTTGACTGCCAGCAACTCCAGATTCCCCATGTCATAGTTGCGCTCGGCGGGAGACAGCCGACGGGAGTAAAAGGCACAAGGATGGAGTCTTTGGTTCTCTCCCGAACATTGAGATAGAATGGCCCCAACCCCGGAGTCCGAGGCATCCACCTCCACTATGAACTGGCGGGAGAAGTCAGGGTGGATCAAGACAGGTGCAGACATAAAGCGGGTCTTGAGGTCAGCGAATGCGATGTCCGCTTCCTTGACAAATAATTTATTTTCCCAGAGTCTCTCCAGGACCTGCTGGACATGCCGCGTGTGTTCCTCCAGGTTGCGGGAGAAAATTAAAATATCGTCCAGGTAAATGAACACTGACCGGTTGAGTAGGTCCCGGAGGACATCGTTGACCAAAGCCTGGAACACTGCAGGGGCGCTGGTAAGCCCAAACGGCATCACCCGGTACTCAAAGTGGCCCAGCGGGGTGTTGAATGCAGTTCTCCACTCGTCCCCCTCCTGGATCCGAACAAGGTGGTAAGCATTACGGAGATCTAACTTAGTAAACAAAGTAGGCTCACGTAAAGGCTCGAACACAGAATTGATAAGGGGCAGAGGGTACTTGTTTTTGATAGTGATGGCATTAAGACTACGGTAATCGATGCACGGACGGAGTGTTTTATCCTTCTTGGTGACGAAGAAAAATCCTGCACCGACTGGGGACGAGGAGGGTTGAATGATACCTGCTGCAAGTGAGTCATGGATATAAGTCTCCATAGCGGCTCTCTCCAGCCGGGACAGGCTGAAAAGACGACTGGAAGGCAGAGGAGCCCCTGGAAGCAGGTCAATGCAGCAATCGTAAGGCCTATGAGGAGGCAACGACGACACTCGGCTCTTGCTGAACACCTCCGCTAGGTCGTGGTAGACTGGAGGAACAGAGGACAGGTCAGGAAGTGCAATATTGGAAGGAGCTGAAGCGTCCGGAGCTGAAGTCGTCCGTGCTCGAGCGGACCGGAGACAGGTGGCGTGGCAGTAGGAACTCCAGCTCTGGACCTTATTCGTGACCTAGTTCAGGTGAGGGTTATGGAGTCTGAGCCAGGGTTGACCGAGAACCAGAGGGGACTGGGGCGAGGAGATGATGTGGAGTTGGATGATCTCTCGGTGGTTGCCAGACAAAATGAGCTGCAGAGGTTCGGTGGTGTGCGTGACATGGGCCAGAAGGTTCCCATCCAGTGCGTGAGTCCTGAGAGGAACGGCGAGGGGCAGAGTGGCAATACCAGCCTGTTGGACCAGCTTGGCATCAATCAAATTTCCATCCGCCCCGGAGTCCACCAGGGTGCATAACGGCAGGCACTGACAGTTCCAGATGAGCGTGGCCTCAAACTGGATTCGAGACTGGGCGGTTGCGGGACAAACGATGTGGCTCACCAGTATGCCCAGTTCTACTGATGAGCCTTGACTTTTAACCGCAACGGACAGGTGACCAGGTAGTGGCCCATGTTACCACAATAAAGACAGACGTCCGTCTTCAATCTTCGCCCGCATTCCTCCTGGGAGAGGTGTGCTTTGCCCAGCTGCGTGGGCTCCTCAGCCGAGGGCCCCGGGGCGGATCGTCTCTCGGTGGTCGGGGAGAGAAAAGAGGGATCTGGATGAGAAGGGGAAATAGAACTCGCCGAGGTGAAGCGACCGGTCTTCTCCCTCCAACGCTCCCGCAAACGGTTATCAACCCTGATGGCGAGGGAAACCAGGGCGTCGAGGCAATCAGGGTAGTCCCTCATAGCCAGCTCGTCCTTCACCACCTCCCCTAACCCGTTTCGGAAAGCCCCTTGAAGCGATGCGTCGTTCCAGCCAGATTCCACGGCCAAGGTCCTGAACTCCACCGCGTACTCAGCCACACTACGGTTCCCCTGGCAGAGATGGAACAGGCGTTGGGCGGCATCTCTTCCACCCACCGAGTGATCGAAGACCTTCCGGAAAACAATGTCACACTGCATTAACCCTCTGAGGTCCGTGCTAAGCTTAGAGGAGGTTTGTGATTTTGGCATGGTCTGATATTTATCTCAATTTCATCAACTTAACACACACTTACTCCAAAGTGTTTGATATTTTTATTTGAAGGACAATCACAGCTACATTTATATGCCATCAATAGTTTGGTCAGTATCATATGCAGCTTGTAAATAGATCTACAAACACACAAGTTATAAAGAGTAAATTTTTCTGCTGTCACAAAAGTTGTGAAAGCACACACTAAACTATAGTGACGAATTGTTTTGCCAATATGTGTTTGTTCATCAAGGTCTTGGTTATGTAAGGGTGTGAAAATAGTTTAGCACATCTGAGATCTAAATAGCTAAAAACCTGTTTTTATCAGAACTGGTCACATTTATTTCAGGCTGTGGGAGGGCTATATGCTAATTTCATGAATATTCATGATCCACACCTGAGGCTTGTCCACACCTGTAAGATCTGTCAGATGGGCCATCTCTCTCTCAAAGGCCGTCAGACAAAGAGAAAACCCATCAGAGTAAGCAATAGTCAGTGAGCCATGCAGAAAGTTTTTTTTTCATTTGGGAAGATTCATTGAAAACAAACTATATTCAAAAAATTCCAAATTAAAACATGGTGAGACAATCTGTTCTTTCACAGTCTTTGGTGCCACTTCTCAAAACAGTTTCTGGTCAACTGTAAACACAAGGGAACGTCACAAACCGCTGTTTCCCCGACATCTTGCAGAGTACGCATTTCTTGCAACCAACAGAAGCCAATTTGCCAACATCCCGAGTTTGTTTGCCAGTGGACACAGGCACATGATCAAAAGTACCCCCTTTTTCTGGGTTTAAGATATTTATCGTTAAACGTCTGTCGGAAAACAAAGCAAAATCCGTGTCTGCGAAGACACAGAAAGACAAACAAAAGAAAAACAACGACCAGGAACAAACAAAGCAAAGTAAACAGGTAAATCCATGTATCCAAAAACTTGGTATAAACTAAACGCTGGGAATCTAAACAACAACAAGCACACGAACAAACAAGTTCTCGAGAGGCAAGAAACATTAATCACAATAGGTACTATCAAGCTAAGCTAGATAATGTCCAAGCGCCGAAACAGAGAATGCCAGCTGGTTAAATATCCTCCTGTTAATTATTCGCAGTAGTTCGCAATGATTCCGTATAGCGCCACAAGACGCGGAATTCATATATTTGGAAATAAAATAAAAATCAGCATACACCGTCTGTTGCTGGCAGATCGCAACTGTAAACACAGACAAGATGCGATATAATGTCGGGACATTGTTTACGCTGCGATTTCACACATGGCCCCACGTCCCTCCCTGAGACTAGCACCTAGTTACCATGTCAATAGAAGGGGGACGGCATTTCCAGGTAAAAAAGAGAGTAAAAGGCAAGGTTTACTTTTGGTCTAATTAGCCTAATTTAAAAAATCATATTATTTGCCAGTGCTCAAATCTGAAAGTCCCGATTCGAAGGTTTCTGTCAATGTTTTTGCAGCGTGTGTATGATAAAATCTTGCGACGTTAGAAATAGTAATATACTTTTATTGCTGCTGGGAGCGTTGGCGCTTCCGTCGACCTCAGAGGGTTAAAAAACCCGTGCAGTTCCCCAAATCGCTATGGTAGCGCTCTGGGTGGGGAATGCGGGGTTCCCTGGGTTGAACAACCAGCGGGCTGTCAGGTAGTGCGGGCGCAGGGGGGTTGGGGGAAGCTGTTTGAGCTGGAAGAGGGAAACTGGCCGTGAACTGGGAAATCTGGTCTCCCATTTGTCCCATGTGGCAGGAAAGGTTCCTCAGCGCCTCCATCGTCTCCCTCAGTAGTTTGTCCTGCTGATCCATGCGGGCCTCCTGACAGGCGATCTGGTGGTGAAGCGCCGTTGAGTCCGCTGGGTCCATATCCGGCCAAACCGTTCTGTTAAGATGTAGATGCTGACCTGGACCCAAATGCAGACTCCGGAACAGAACTTGAATTGCACTCCACACAGGAGGCGTTTAATGGCGAGTGCAACAAAAGGGTAACTGGAGAAACAGACAGGAAGATGGCAAAACAGAACAGGCTGGACGGGCTACAAAAAACAGAGTGAACCAAACTAGGGCAGTACAAGATACACGAGTACGGTTTGGCACTGGAGTGTGTGAGTGCTGAACTTAAATAGGAAAGGGTGAAATTACTAAATTGATTCTGGCATGCGGAATGTGCAGGGGAGTGGGTGTGATAGGCTGAATCTAATGAGGGGAAAAAAGGAACCGAGTGCAGAATGCGGGGAAGCCACGCCCAGCCTAAAACAAAAGACACGCAAAAACAAGACATGACACGCAAGGAATGGAATGACAAAAAACACGAGGAAGGTTGACAGAACGGGGTTGCGATGTTACAAGAAACTTGCCATGTGCCAGGGAGGAAACCTATCTTCAGGTTCACATTTTAAGAAGGCATCTGCAACACATCTTATTCATACATTGTTATATAAATAATACATGGAAAATGTTAAAATGTTAACTAAATGTTAAACATGCTGTCAAAAAAAAAAAAAAAAAAAAAGGCATGAGTTTTTAGTTTAGTATTCATGTAAACAGTATTGAAGTATATTTCAGTGAAGTGGTGGTGTATCCTTGAAACAATTTGTATTATCCATTTGCTTCGCAGAAACCCTTAACCAGATTTTTTTTTCCATATATTATCCATTAATGCAGCAGGACATTTAATGCAGGAATTCAAGTTAAGCACCTTGTACACCTGGGAAAAGAATCAGCATCTTTCTAGTTGTAAGGCTAGTTCTATATCCACTTAATCAAAACACTTGCCCCACGTAACAATGTTTAAAGCCACAGTGCTAAAATGGTCCAGTCCAAAACAACTCCGACATTATGGTGTTTTTAACTAAATAGTCTAATTTGTGAGTAAATTAAATGAGTAACAACTCATCTGAGATCAGGGCTTGTTGTCATCATACAAATCACAGCTAAGTTAATCCTGTCTTTTCATTCTTGCAGTTTTATTCAAAGATTCAGGAGAGAAATTTCCATACAACCCCGTTACACTATTACTTCAACCTGCTAAACCACTCTCACAGGTGTAAAGTACCTCTGACTCTTCTGGCTTACCTCCAACTTCCCATCTCCACATGTTTCATTCCGTTTTTCACCCGCCATTGTTGTCTAAATGGAAGGGTCAACAACCTTGTCTGAGACAAGTAATGCAATTTTAGCCAAAAGGAACAGCTCATCTGAGATCAGGATTCGTTTTTTTCATTCAAATATCAGCCAAGTTCTTCCTGACTATTTATTTTTAATATGTTTTCACTATCTGAACTTCAGGATGTACAGTACTTACTATATGGTTATATCTTCACGCCATACTTTGTTCAGGGGAAGCCACAACAATTTGGTACAGAATTCTTTATTCCTATATTGTCTCTGTCAACCTGGCTGCTCTGGCCAACTTGAAGCTAGTCTACATATATGAACCAAGGTGGTAAAAACTAGAAAGTTTAATTATTATTATAAATATATTTGGACATATCTAAATATATATATTTTTCCCCAAAAACATGTGATAATTTATTATCAGCATAAATGTTTTAGCATTGCTGTACCTCCATTTATTTAATTTAATTTATCGTTGATGTACAGATTTTAATTTAATCAAATTTCAGTTTGGAAGTGATAGAGGAATTACTTGTGTGCATGTTCTAAATTCAGCCATCCCCATCATGTCTAACTGCTGAAATGTTCATTATAATGTACCTCAGAGTGAAACATCCTCTTCTGAACATTGGCATTACATACCCCAATGAAATATGTCTTCATTTATCTGGCAGCACCAAAATGAACATAAGAAGAACATAAGAATACATAATGGTGAGAACGGGCCGTTCAGCCCATCAAGGCTTGTCATGGCCTAATCTAATGAGTATCTAGTACTGCATCTAGCCTATACTTGAATAGCCCAAGTGTTTCTGCCTCTACTACCCGACCTGGCAAGCTGTTCCAGGCATTGACAACTCTCTGTGTAAAGAAAAACTTCCTAATATCCATGCAGAATTTGCCTTTAACTAATTTCCACCTGTGGCCTCTTGTTCTGCTGACCCCACTTATCTTAAAAAATATTTTGTAGTTCACTTTGTTAATCCCTTTTAGGAATTTAAAAACCTCAATCAAATCTCCTAAATCTCTGTTTGCTAAACTTATATAGATTCAGTGCCTTAAGTCTATCCTCATAACTTTTATCTTTCATACCTGACATCAGTTTAGCCCTTCTTTGAACTTTTTCAAGAGCTTCTATATATTTTTTGTAGTGCGGTGCCCAGAACTGCACACAGTACTCTAAGTGAGGTCTGCTTTGATGCAGATAGACTTTGATCAACTACAATTCCTAAGTCTTTTTCAAATTGAACACCTACTAACTTTTCTCCTCCATTAAAATACTTCTGTCTTATGTTTTTATTTCCCACATGCATAACTTTACATTTAGTAATATTGAATGTCATCTGCCACGTATCTGCCCATTCTTGGGTTTTGTTTAAATCATCTACTGTTACTCTTTGTATTCGCCCTTGCAGCCAATTATGAACCCACTCTGAAACAACTCCTGCAATTCCTACTGAATTCATTTGAACAATAAGCCTCTCATGTGGTACCTTGTCAAATGCTTTCTGAAAGTCCAAATATATAATATCATAAGCCTGGTTCAGGTCAACACACTTTGTAGCCTTTAAAAAAAAGAGCAGGAGGTTTGTTAGGCATGACCTCCCTTTGAGAAAACCATGTTGGCTCTCCTTTAAAATACTATTATTTTTCAAGAATGATTCCAACTTATCCCTAATAATACATTCCAGTATTTTACATGTGATGCAAGTTAAACTGACAGGCCTATAGTTTCCTGGGTCAGTACGGTCCCCCTTATATAAATTATATTGAATTATACTACTCTGCTTCCAGTCATCTGGTATTTCTCCAGTGTTTATGGATTGCATAAAAATATCTGTCAATGGTTTACATATAATTCCCCCAAGTTCTTTGAGTACTCTGGGATATATGCCATTATACATGAGGTCTGCTGCCTTATTTGTTTTAAGTTTTTGTAGTACTTCTATGTCCCATATCTCAAAGTCCTCCAAAACATTCTGTACATTGGCTATATTTAGGCATATTTATAACCTCTTCTCTCGTAAAGCTCTCAACAACTTTAGTGTGTTAGCTATAGCCTTATTATTATAAACTAAAGTTCCTTTCTTATTCTTAATGCACTTAACCTCATCATTAGCTTTCCTTTTTCTACTACAATATTGAAAAAACGTCTTAGGATTACATTTTGCATCTTGGGAAATGTACATTTCAAACCGCCTTTTAGCTGTTCTTATTTCCTTTTTAGCCTTAGCCCGCATATTACAATAATCAAATTTGTTTCTCTCTGACTTTTCCTTTTTATATACTCTGTACAGTCACTTCTTTTGCCTCAAAATCTCCCGTAAAGACTTAGTCATCCACTGCGGAGAGATGTTTTTTCATCCTATTTTTCCTTACTTTTGGGATGAATTTACACTGTACATCTACAATAACCCTTTTAAATGTAATCCATTTTTAATTCACAGTTCTGCAATCTAGAAGTTTTACCCAATCGATATTACTTAAATTCTCTCTCATTTTATTAAAGTCAGCTCATCTGAAATAAAAAAATTTAGAGTTAGAGGAGGCTGTCTTAACTTGCCAAAAAATATAAAAAGTAACTGCACTTGCCCCTAGTAGTTCTACTACCTTTGTGCTGCAAATTCTGTCAGGATTGTTACACAAAACCAGATCCAGTATTGATTTCCCTCTCGTAGGCTGAGTAACAGACTGTACCAAAAAGCAGTCATTGACCACATCTAAAAACCACTCTTCACATTTACCCTGACCTGTCACTACTTCCCAATTAATAGAGGGGTAATTGAAGTTGCCTATTATTAACGTCTCTCTTTCAGCACAGGTTTGTTTTATGTTACCAAAGAGCATAGTATTTATGTTACTGTCTGAAGCTGGAGGTCTATAGCATACTCCTATATTAACGCCCTTCTCATGATCTCCCAGTAATCTAATCCAGTCCTCACAAGGAACAAATGAGTTAATACCTGGAATTTCCTGCACATTAAGATCGTCTTTCACATAAAGGGCCACTCCCCCTCCTCTTTTATTAGTTCTATCCTTCCTAAACAATTTGTACCCCTCCACATTATATTCATCCCCATCTGCTGCGCCAAGCCATGTTTCAGTAATCCCAACGATGTCATAACCCCCATTCAACATGACAGCCTCCAGTTCCAAAGATTTATTTTTGATGCTTCTTGCATTTAAACACATGAACTTCAGAGCCTTACTCACACTTACGTTGTCCCTCCCCTCCACACATTTTTCATAATGATATTAAACATTTTGCGTGTGTCTGTGAAATCGCTGTCCACCCTGTCATGATGGGGTAAACTCCCCCTTTAAGAAACCTCCCTTTAATCCAGTGATATCACAGCCACCATATTGTATTTCTTCAGTGGAGGGAAAACAACTTTTCCAATTGTAGTAAGTATCTACACTTATATTTCCTAATTTTCATCATATTGTGTTTGTAGTTGGATGTGGTCAAGCTTAACATGTCAACCCTGTCAAAGGGAAAATGTCAGTTAATTAATACAATTTCAGAATATTCAAATATGTTTGTGAAACATTTCAAGGTCAGCTTCAACAATTCAAATCTTTGCTAACTAAAGGTCAACCATAGATGCACATTTGAGCTAACTTTAGCTAAAAATGTCCACCCTGTCATTGTCCACCCTGTCAGACATCCTTACCTGACAGGGTGGACATGGTACATGACAGGGTGGACATATGTATAGTTTCTTAAAAATATAATAAATAAATATAAAATATGTTATATACGCTACCAGTCAAAAGTTTTAGAACACCCCCATTTTCCAGTTTTTACAGAAATTTAAGCAGTTCAAGTCCAGTGAATAACCTGTAATGGTAAAAAGGTAAGCGGTAAACTGCCAGAGGTTAAAAAAAAAAGTTTAGGTTACCAAAAACTGAAAAATAATGTACATTTCACTGGACTTGAACTGCTTAAATTTCAGTAAAAACTGGAAAATGGGGGTGTCCTCACAAGGAACGAATTAGTTAATACCTGGAATTTCCTGCACATTAAGATCGTCTTTCACATAAAGGCCCTCCTCTTTTATTAGTTCTATCCTTCCTAAACAATTTGTACCCATAAATATGGTTATTGATAGCAATGTGTAATGTTTCGACACCGTCTGTCTGATAAATATGGTTATTATTATAATGTTTTGATAACGTTTCGTCAGCTATGGACCTGTATCGGTCTGGGTCCTCTAGAGCTGTCTGTGCTGCAGGTCTGCAGTGACCCCATATAGCATTTACACATCCATGCATGCATTTTACAGCTACATACACACTGTGTTGAATTGTCATGAAACTATTATTATATTTAAAAACTAAAATGTCATTTTCAAGGAATGACTCCTGCTGAGATAGCAAGGAGGTATAGGGAACGTCGTGACGCCGACCCCAAAAGAAGAAGAAAGTACCTTGAGAAAGAGAGGGAGAAATGGAAGGCAGACAGGCAGATTGGAAAGAAGAAGGTCATTAATGAGCTTAGTGAGAGAGAGTAGCATGCCAAAAGAAAGAAATGGGAAGAGGCAAAAAAGCTAACCAGGGCCAAAGCCAGGGCTAGTGCTTTGCTACAGTCAGAAACACCACCCACAACTCCTGAAAATCAGCCTGAGCCAGGGCCCTCCAGGTTACAACATGGTAGCTTGGATATTGAAAGGATTTATTACGATTTTGAGATTTATCTGAAGAACATGTTCCAACTGTTTATTTCCCCACATAATGATATTCTGACAATTAACTCCCACTAAACTCTCTTACTAAAAACCCTAACATAAATACTTTGTGTTTTAGGCAACGGTGCCAAGCAGAACACAGTCAAAGGAGAGCAAACAAAAAACAAAAAAATGAGATAGAAAAATGTAGGACACAGCTAGCAAAAGAGAAGAGGAAAACTGAAAAATACAGGAAGAGGTACCATAGGTCCAAGAAAGAAACTGCATCCAAATCTTCGCGTTCAACAGTCAATGCTGATGATCAGATTAAATTAGTGTTCTTAATTATTTTCTCATTTGTTCATTTAATTGATAGTAAAATGTTTTCATGAAATACCGTTCATCATAATGCTAAAGTGTTTCCTCATGTTTCACAAATGATGTGTCCTCTTCTATAGCACCGAGTCATGCCTATGTCCACCCTGTCATGCCCTTGTCCACCCTGTCAACTTCATGTTTTATCAAAATAAGCAAATCATTCTCATAAGTTATCAAAACTTTTGAGTGATTTGTTTATAAACAGGAGGGGGCAAATAGTATTATTTGAAACTTTTATCAAATATCTTTGCTGTTAGATTTTGTTTAGAAGACAAAGTGTAACTGTCGTGGATTTGATTGAAAAAACACCTATTTTACAGTAAATTCATTAATTTAAAAAGACTTTTGACATGAACTAAGAATTATTAGTCAGAAAGGGAAACAATATCTCTCTGAAAATGTAAATTATATCACTACAATACAATGAAAATATAATTAATCTCTTTTGTATTTGTCCATGACAGGGTTGACATATCTTGTGGTTGATTCACAAATTGTCTGCTTGAAGCTACTTGATAAAAAGTTCTTAATGCTTTTTGGGTAGTCTACAGTGTCATGTCTCGTGTTCGTGTTCCCCGTAATTAGGTGTTTTAGTTTATTCCATGTTTTCCTGGTTGTCCGGTCCGTGTTTTCACTTTCACTTACCTGTTTCCAGTCTTGTCATTGTATTATCGTTTTCACCTGTTCCTCATGTGTCTGATTGCAGTTAGCTGCATTCGTGTTAATTCCTGATTGTTTCTTGTTATGTCTGATGTATTTAGCTGTGTGTTTTCCCATGTTCGTTACCAGATTGTCTCGTCATTGTATTATCGTTTTCACCAGTTCCTCATGTGTCTGATTGCAGTCTCCGGTGGCAGCTGCATTCATGTTAATTCCTGATTGTTTCTCGTTATGTCTAAATGTATATACGGTGTGCGTTTTCCCATGTTCATTGCCAAATTGTCTTGTGCTTTGCTTATGCCTACACAACTTTACAGCGGTCTCTTTGTTCTTCCGCATTCGTGCTTCCGCGTTCAGTCCTGTCTCAGTCTTAGTCTCAGTCTGAGACCACGTCTTGCCTGCCTCTGACACACCTGAAGCCTGGAACGAACTTTGCCTGTCCCCGACCACTCTTTGGATTCCTGTATTGCCCTGATTGCTCCCTTATGAACTTTGCCTGTCTTTGCAATAAAGAACATTATTGCATTCTTGGGTATGCGCCTGGTTTTCCTACTCCGTTCCTGACATACAGTCCACTTAATATAATGAACGTCCAAAGAAATTGAAAATATAAACAAATATTTTTGGAAGTTATGAAGTACCAAAGGCACCCCATACTGATATTGACCCCTATAGGAACATTTATCGCTTTATTGTTGAAGCAACTTTTTTATTTGCCTTATTATTATTATTATTATTATTTATTTTTTTATCATGGATCTGCTGGGGTTCTTCTGTCATTGGGATTTAAGGACAATAAGTGGAGCTACTAGCAGCTGCTGTTAAAAGTACTTCAAATTGAGGATTTTATCGGACAGCCTATAGGAACATTTATTTTCATCATAAGGACCACAAAGCAACTTTCAAAATTTTATTGGACACTGTTTTGGACATTGATTCTACATCCATCTTGCACATGGAACTTGGCTACCTGAACCCTTTCAGCCTGGAAATGGCATGGGAGCTGCTGATTCAAAAGTGCCAACCCTGCACACAGCAGCCTATGCATAGGAACATCAAGGACAACAAGCGCCAGGAGGATATTAACGCGAGGGGTGCTCTTTCTGGGCGGATTAGCGGTTGCCAGTCTGGAGAATCTTTCAATTGCAGTAGAAATACATTTCCAAAGCCAACATGTTACCCCTAATATGCTTGATGCTAGCTTTATACCATCCTGGATTAATTGGTCAATGGGTTAGTGAATTATCTCCATTTCACGTTGTACAATTTGCCAACACTCCAACGAGACCTTTATGCAAATGCCATCGGGAAATCGACCTACACCAGCAAACTGTACCAGGAGCAATCACAATCACAATCGTACTTGGTAGCATACTTACAAAACTTGAAAATTCTATATGATTATTTTACTGTGTCAAATGATCCATCTCATCTTATAGACAGAGCGAAGAGCTATTTTAAGTCTGTCCGTAATGGGCAACTGAGATCTATTGTTGTGCTTTTATTGTTGATTTCAGGAAATGTGAGTCCAAACCCTGGACCTCCTGATTCCTTGCATTTGTTGCCAACCCCTTTGGATTTCAAGAATAGAGCAGGCCTTGGGTTCTTGCATGTAAATGCCAGAAGTTTAATTCCTAAATTGGATATTATTAAAATATGGGCAAGCACAACAAATGCTGATGTTATGGTGATCTCAGAAACTTGGCTCAAAAAGTCTGTCATGAATAACTTGATCGCAATTGATGGGTACATGGTTTTTAGAGCTGATCAAATTTCTATAATGATGCCAGTGATCATTGTGTAATTGCTGGTGTGAGGAATGTAAAACTCCCAAAAGTTAAACCTTGTTTTATTTATAAGAGGTTTTTTAAACATTTTGATGTACAAGCCTTTTTGCATGATGTACCATAGTGAGAATGAGCAAACCACATTGATACCTGATGTTGACCTTGCCTTGGATTATTTTTAAAATATTTTTATGTCCATTTGTGATAAACATACCCCTGTAAAGAAATTCAGGATCAGGGGAAGGGACAATCCATGGTTCTCAGATAACTTATCAAACTTAATCAGACAGAGAAATGTTGCTGGGGCCAAAGCAAGGCAGTTTAATATACCTGCTGATTGGTCTTCTTTTAGAGCCTTGAGAAACAAGTGCACTGGAATGATCAGGAAATCAAGGTCAGATTTCTATTTGAAGAATGTCACATAGAACCTTTATAATCCTTCCAAATTCTGTAAACTCATAAAATCAGTGTCAGGCTCCAATGTTTCCTCTGGCCTCCCTGACCATCTAGTCATTGATTCTGAGGAAGTCAAAGACAAAGCTGATATTGTTGAGATTTTTAACAGGAATTTTATATTGGCTGGATCACTCTTTGATAATGCTGTGGATCCATATGTTGCCTATGTAAACAATGTAAACTCTGTCACAGTGAGTTCTGAGTCAGCCTTGCAAGAGAACCCCTTTAGGTCTGTAAAGCATTGAAAGATATAGACCCTAAAAAGTCTGCAGGACCTGATAACCTGGATCCTTACCTTTTAAAAATGGCTGCTGAGCTTACTGCAGAGCCTATTACCTATATTTTTAACTTGAGCCAAACTGTATTCCCAAAGTATGGAAGGCAGCATATGTTCTACCTCTACTGAAAGGTGGGGACCCCTCAAATGTAGATAATTTCCGCCCCATTTCCAAACTATCTATTCTAGCGAAAGTCCTCAAATCATTTGTAAATGCTCAGTTAAAGCAGTTTTTACTTGAAAACAACATCTTGAGTGAGATTCAGTCTGGTTTTAGGGCTGGACACAGTACCACAACAGCAGCTATGTTGGTGGCCAGTGACATTATTAACTCACTTGATAAAAAACAACATTGTGTTGCATTGTTTGTTGATTTATCAAAGGTTTTTGACTTAGTCGACCATGAGTTACTGCTGCCCAGATTAATTACTGTTGGTCTTAGTGATGGGGCTGTAAACTGGTTCAGAAACTATCTCACCGATAGATCCCAATGTGTTTATGCAGATAATCACAAGTCTAACTTTCTTGAGATTACTAGAGGTGTACCCCAGGGCTCAACCGAAGTTCACCTATGTTACCCCTCTACTCTCCTCTCTGCACTGGCTCCCCATTGCAGCATGCATCAGATTCAAATCACTGGTGCTTGCTTTTCAACCGGCTCAAGGAACTGCTCCAGCTTACCTCCAGACACTCATCACACCCTACACCCCAGCCAGACCCCTCCGCCTCCTCTGGCAAACTGACTGTCCCATCCCTCCGGGCACCCAGCAGCCGCTCCTCGCGGTATGGCCTCCTCTCTGTCCTGACCTCTCGGTGGTGGAATGACCTTCCGCAATCGGTCAGGACCACGGAATCACTTGCAATCTTCCGCAAGAGACTCAAAATCCACCTTTTCAGACTCCACTACCACTGAATTCTGTACATCTAGCCAAAAATGTAAAAATAAAGAAATAAAATGTACTAACCTTTTCCTTTCCAGTGTTACAGGTATGGTATGCAGCTACCTACAACGATGTCTATCGCTGTATTACTGCACTGATCTCTTGCACGAACTATGATTGTTCCTACTATGTATTAATGCACATATTTTAAGTCGCTCTGGATAAGAGTGTCTGCTAAATGCGTAAAATGAAAATGTAAATGTATGTGCAGCCATCTCAAGGAATGGAGTAGTGGCGCCCAATGTTGTCTTGTGCCCGTACAACACAGCAAGACTCCTTTGTTTCTTGGATTCCCTCAGTGATACCCCTCATACCCCAAGAAGAACAAGACCTGGAGGGACCAGAACACTGTTTTTTCCCCAGATGCATGGCCAGAGAGAACATATACTATGATGTTGATAAAATACTCTGGCCTGACAGAAATGGTAGATGATGAATGAAGTCATTAGTCACAACAGTAAACATGTTTGTGGTTGTTTCTTTTCTGAAATTGTGAACAGAGATGTTTTGCATAAAGGAAATAACAAATGGTAAAAAAAAAAATCTGTTCATGAAAAAAGGGATTGCTGAACTTTCTGATAAACACATTTTACCATTAGTACTCCTGTGTGAGTATAGCTGAATATATTATCTAATCAATAGATGACACGTGTGTATAGTGAAACGCTGTAGTGTAGAGAGATGGGACCCAGGCACAGAGACGAAGCCAGAGGCAGCAATACAATAAACTGAATATTTATTAAACACGACAGAACTTAGGAGCAGGAGATCAGTGCAGTAATACAGCAATAGACATCATTGTTGGCAACTGGGAAGGAAACACCAGGAAGGAAAAGGTTAGTACATTTTTTTTTTTTATTGAGAAAGTTTTAAGCAAGGACATGTATTACAGGAAGCAGCATTGAACATGTAAGCAGTGGTGATGACAATTAGTTAAATGAACAGATTTCAGTGGTAGTGGAGACTGAAGAGGTGGGTTTTGAGTCTCTTGTGGAAGATGGCCAGTGATTCCGTGCTCCTGACCGAGTGTGGAAGATTGTTCTACCACCGAGGGGTCAGGACAGAGAAGAGATAAGACCATGAGGAGCGGGTGCCTGGGGCCCGGAGGGATGGGACAGTCAGTTTGCCAGAGGAGGCAAGCGGAGGGGTCTGGCTGGGGTGTAGGGTGTGATGAGTGTCCGGAGGTAGGAGGGAGCAGTTCCTCTAGCAGCTTCTTAAGCCAGCACCAGTTATTTAAATTTGATGTGTGCTGTGATAGGGAGCCAGTACAGAAAGGTGAGTAGTGGGGTGACATGCGTGAACTTGGGTTGGGCAGCACAAAGTGTCAAACAATAAACTTAATTGTGGCAATCATCTCAGCTAATCATTCAATCACCAATTAATCAGGTGCATGAGAAGGACAGCACAATGTTACATGCGTTAACATTTATCACATGTTGGGCATGTAGTGTATTAGACATACTGAAATAAATTAAAATGTCCAACAAGAACACGTAAAAAATGTTGATGAATTTAAAATGAGAAACCTACTCTAGTGTTAAAACCCATTGTAATATATATAACATATTGCAAGAAAATTAAACAAGCTGTTTGCAGCCAGTGCATGATATATAAAAGCAGGGGCAGCTGTGATTGTCCCACATTTAGGTAAAGGGAAAAGTCCAGTGCTCTACATTTTGTAGTTAAATTGAATCATTGTCAAATGGGTTAATGTCTTGTCTTTCATGGATTGATGTTGATGTGTGAAAACCTGCCCATAAAAAGATCTCAAGGTATCGACAGAATTAATAACTGAGCAAGTAGTGTTTTGCTGTCCATGTTAAACTTGGAAATATATTTTTCAGCTGTATCCCAGAATTGATCCAAAGACATCTGTGCGTTTTCTTTAGCGTGTTTTTTTTTCATTTTGAAGATCAGGATAACAGTCTATGTCAAAACCTATAATAAAATCAAGTGGGACTTTCTACGTCAAGAGTGCAAACTTGTTTATTGTCAAAAATTACAACTTTCATAAATTTGTGAACTGGTTGACTGAACCATGTTTTCTTTTTCAATTGATCAAGGTTATTCTATAAACCTTTCCGTTACTGTTGAATTTATTAATACATGACAGTTTATTGTTCTATTGTGCATCCATCAGCTGCTTGATTATTGTAGGTTTCATGAATTCTACCTTCTTGACTCTCATACCACTGGATGAGGACAATCAGACTCTTGCCATATTGTGCAACAAGAGAGAGATGTTTTTCTAGTGCTTCTATTAAATGATAGATTAAATCATGATTTCTCACTGCTCTTTCCCCTTATTCATTAAAACATAGATGCAATCATGCCTCTCATGACTGCCATTTTTGTGTTTTTGTGTCTTTAGGTGTTAGTCAATTGTAATATTTGTCATGTGGTCTAAAGATAAGTTTCAAGATTTGAAAGGCATTATTCAACCCTTTGCCTTTAATATTTTTCAGAGCATGCAGTCTAGGGCAGGGGTGGGCAACTGAACAGTGACACACCTGATTCCACTAATCAAAGCCCTGATTGAAGACTTTGATTAGCTGATTAGTCAAATCAGGTGAGCAATTGCTCGGCTGGAAAAAAAGCCTGCACCCACACCGGCCCACACAGGGTAAGATTGCCCACCCCTGGTCTAGGTATGGATGTTATGTTAGTTAATTAATTAAAAATGGTTAGTTCATTCAGAGACTAAATCTGGTCTGGTGTAGTCTATCTTTTCCAGGGCCAGTAGGTTACTTACAATGTGTGTGTCATAGCCTTGGACTAGTTTTGGATCCTGATTGTTTCATTGTGTGATTGCTTGATTGTATTAGTAATTTCACCTGTCCCTTGTTTTGTTCTTATTTAAGCTGCCTGTTTTCTGTTAACTTTGCTCTGTCTTGAATGGTTGTTCCTAGTGTTTGCTTGCCTCTGTGTGTTTGTCTTGCCATTTGAAGTATTGACTTTAGCTTTGTTTATTAAGAACATAAGAAAATAAGAATACATAATGACGAACGGGCCATTCGGCCCATCTAGGCTCATCATGTCCTAATCTAAAGAGTATCTAGTACTGCATCTAGCCTGGACTTGAATAGCCTCTACTACCCGACCTGGCAAGCTGTTCCCGTTATTGACAACTCTGTGTAAAGAAAAACATCCTAATATCTGTGCGTAGTTTGCCTTTAACTAATTTCCACCTGTGGCCTCTTGTTCTGCTGACCCCACTTATCTTTAAAATTATTTGATATTTCATGTTGTTAATCCCTTTTAGGAATTTAAAACCTCAATCAAATCCCCCTAAGTCTCCGTTTGCTGCTTAAATAGATTGAGTGCCTTAAGTCTATCATCATAACTTTTACCTTTCATACCAGGTATCAGTTTAGTTGCCCTTCTTTGGACTTTTTCAAGAGCTTCTATATCTTTCTTGTATTGCGGTGCCCAGAACTGCACACAGAATTCTAAGTGAGGTCTGACAAAGGCATTATATAACATTAATATAACCTCCTTTGATTTATACTCAATACTTTTGCTATGTATCCCAGCATCCTGTTGGCTTTTTCACTGCTGTAGCTTTGATGCAGATAGGCTTTGATCAACTACAATTCCTAAGTCTTTTTCAAATTGAATACCTACTAACTTTTCTCCTCCCATAAAATACTCCTGTGTAATGTTTTTATTTCCCACATGCATAACTTTACATTTAGCAATACTGAATGTCATCTGCCATGTATCTGCCCATTTTTGGATTTTGTTTAATCATCTTGGATTACTTTAGTCGATTCCACTACTATTTGCCAAATCCCCAAGTTTAGTATCATCTGCAAATTTAACTATTTTGCTACTAACATCCATATCAAGATCATTTATGCAAATAAGGAAGAGCAGAGGTCCCAGCACCGATCCCTGTGGGACACCACTGCCCACAGCACCGAGGTCAGATACGGCTCCACCTACTGTTACTCTTTGTATTCGCCCTGCAGTCAATTATGAATCCACTCTGAAACTACTCCTGCAATTCCTACTGAATTCATTTTAGCAATGAGCCTCTCATGTGGTACCTTTTCAAATGCTTTCGGAAAGTCCAAATATATAATATCATAAGCCTGGTTCAGGTCAACACACTTTGTAGCCTCTTCAAAAAAGTCCTTGAGGTTTGTTAGGCATGACCTCCCTTTGAGAAAAACATGTTGGCTCTCCTTTAAAATACTATTATTTTTCAAGAATGATTCCAACTTATCCCAATAATACATTCCAGCATTTTACATGCGAGGCAAGTTAAACTGACAGGCCTATAGTTCCCTGGGTCAGTACGGTCCCCCTTCTTATATATGGTTCTGTGTGGCTCAGTAGGTAGAGCACGCGTTGGCAACGCTTAGGTTGTGGGTTCAATCCCCACTGGGACCACATGTACTGAAAATGTATGCATTCACTACTGTAAGTCGCTTTTGGATAAAAGCGTCTGCTAAATGGCGTATATTATTATATTATTATTATTATATTATATTGGAATTATACTACCCTGCTTCCAGTCATCTGGTATTTCTCCAGTGCTTATGGATTGAATGAAAACATCTGTCAATGGTTTTTATATAATTTCCCCAAGTTCTTTCAGTACTCTGGGATATATGCTATCCGGGCTTGCTGCCTTATTTGTCTTAAGTTTTTGTAGTTTTTGTAGTACTTCTACCTACCTCATCTCAAAGTCCATCAAAACATTCTGTAGCTTGTCTATACATTTAGGCATATTTATAACCTCTTCTTTATAAGCTCTCAACAAAGTAACTGTTTAGTGTGTTAGCAATATACTTATTATTATAAACCAAAAGCCCTTCCTTATTCTTAATGCACTTTTAACCTCATCCTTAACTTTCCCTTTTCTACTACAATATTGAAAACTTCTTAGGATTGCTTTTTGCATCTTGGGAAATTGTAATTTTAAACCGCATTTTGGCTGATCTTATTTCCTTTTAGCCTTAGCCCGCATATTACAATAATCTAACTTGTTTCTCTGAGTTATCCTTTTATATACTCTGTACAGTCGCTTTTTTTGCCACAAAATCTCCTAAAGATTTCACATCCACTGTGGAGACTGTTTTTTCATCCTATTTTTGTCATGGTTTTACCTCGCTCGGCCTCTGGAGGGCGCATGGTCATGACGGTCTTTTTTCTCTTTCTGAGAGGAATCGTTGTCATTCTGCTGCCCTTATATGGTCTTGTGTCGGTGGGTGCCCTGATCGCTCCCAGCTGAGAGCTTAAGGTGTCTTTTTTCCCTCATGCAAAATGGTTCTGTGTAACCAATTATTACGCTCTAGCTGGTATTCTGAACTGTTGTTTAGTTTGACCACCCCAGGTATTCTTGTGGTGGGGATTTTGAGAAGATAGACAGTAGGGGTAGGAAACAGGACTCGGGGACTCAGACGCTAATTTCCAGGTGAAGCATTGTATTATTATATTCCTGTATAATGCAATGGGACCACACCGCCGTGGAATGCGTGGTACTCTTCTGTTGTGGGCCGCTCTGGATAGAAGCGCCTGCTGAAGGGTATGAGGTAATTGTTAGTGTTAACGTTGGCCCAACATTCTGCCTCTGTGATTCTAGGGGGTTGTTCGGGGCTGGGGGTTGTATGGCGGCTAACTGCAGATAACCGGCCAGCATGATGTTTTAGTATCACACAAACATAAATAGTGTCTGTAGATAAGGTAAAGTGACACGTTGAGGCCGTAAACACAGCAGGCGGTACAGATCACAGGCCTTAAATACAATGAACACAGAGAGAAGACCAAATGTAAATCTGAGTTGAGATCCACGACCCATTAGTACAGCCGTGAAATTATTCCTGCCTAACAAAATAGTAAAGGAAAAGGAGTCGGACACCAGACTTGAAGTTGACGGCGTCTCCTACTCATGATTTAATCAATCAGAACCTCCACTCCCACCAGATGGGGCTGTCAAAAGACGGCCCCTGTCATTTGAATTTATGGGTTCGGCCAAGCGCTGCTCTAAGCAGAGAGGACAGAGTCAAATTCCACCACACTTTAAATGTTTAACTTTGTACAGAGATTCTGTATATATACATATATTGCCAGCATTTTGGGCTGCATAACAAGC